>OY744540.1:21871960-21889460 GCA_963556195.1 Sepiola atlantica | reverse complement strand
ATCTCAGCCACTTCCGTTACTGTAGCACCTGCTATACGGGCACCAACATTCTGCCCTCTTTGGAAATCTAATAGATCTGTCATTTAAATTTTTCTTACTAATATTCCCTATCTGAAATAAAAAATAAATTTAACCAATTAATTCAGGACAACAATTACCATAAATAATAAAAATGAAATATATATATATATATATATATATATATATATATATATATATATATATATGAAAAAGGAAAGCCAAAAACTATGTTATGTATTCGTCAACGTTTCGTCTTTATTGAAAGACTTCCTCAGGATGAAGAAACAATTTAAGAAAAATCATACAGATATTAATTTTGATTTTTCAGAAAATGTCCAAATTTCGGCTTGGCTGTAGATGTGAACAAGCAAAAAATGAAAATCATGATTTTGGTTATGGCGTTATCAGCAGTAGTCCATCTCTTTCAAAAGACGAGAGATGAATGGGATGATGGCTTGGACTTATTAGCTTCCCATGTCTATTTTTAGTTAGGAAGTTTGTCTCGGTAGAAAATATGTCATAGCCAGGTGGGGGGTGGAAGTCTGAATCTACTGTTATTTTCTAACCTAGCAAGGGGAAGACGAAAGAAAAGAAAAAAGAAAAACAATTATAATTTTTATATGAAAATAAAAATAAAAGCGTGGAGATTTATTACTATTTTGAAACGCAAATTATAATTGAAGATAAAAAGTTTTTGCATAAGAAGAGAGAGAGGGACATCATACCTATTAGTTTAAATATTCAGAGTGAGTGTATTAATTTATTCCTATTTATTTGATTACTTTATTTGTGTCTCATTAATTAATTAATGCATTTTTTGCAATATGTGGAAAAATGTATAAAAGTGGGTTGGAAATAATATAACGCTTTAATTTATTTATGTATGAATGCGTTTGTTTATATTTATTTAGTTCATTATTCGTGTATTATTAATTGATACGTAATTATTTAGAAGTATTTATGATTATATAAGTGTGTATATATGTAATATGTGAATATAAGTAAAAACGTGAGGATATAATATTCATAGTGTCTTGAATTATGTGTGAATGTGTTTAATTATTCCCGTTTATTTAATTATTAGTGTATTATTAATCAACCAAGTACCATTAATATAATTATGAGTATAATTTTTACATGCATGTAAAAGCATGGAGATTTTTTAATTATATGGAAACGCAAATTATGATTAAAGATAAAATAGTTTTGACATAAGGAGATAGAGAGGGGGCATCATTAATTATAAGCATCGAAATTTTATGCATATGCGATATGTATAAAAAGTGTGAGAAGAGATGAAAATGGAATCTAATTAGTTTATTTAGTTATGGCGTGAAAGTAGTCAGTTTCTATTGCTCAGAGGGCAAGTCATTTCCGCTTGTCGGGGACTAAGACAAAAGACCGGACGGGGTATTTAGTTTGGAGTGAAGGTGGTTTGTGACAGTTAAGTTTCACAACGATTTAGTTTACAGCAGTTGACAGTTTACGGCAATTGACGAGTTTTGAGTTAAAAAAAAATTTTTTTCATCTTTTATTTTAGCGGGAAAAACGTCGAAGAAATAGAAGAGACATATGAACTCAAAGCATGAAGAAGAAGAAGAAGAAGAAGCTGAAAATTTGATAAAAACAAAACAAAAACACTTTTACGCCACATGGCACACGTTTTATGAAGTTGTACGTGTGTACACACCCTGTTAAGAATAACGAGGGGGGGGGGGAAATTATGCTTCGCCAGTGTTCGCACTAATATTCATATAGCATAACGTCTCAATTGATGAAGTTAAATAAAGAAATAAGAAAAAGAGCCTCTTGAATTGGAAAGTTAAAAAGAAAAACGAAAAATAGACGTAACGTAGCAATCGTTATAGAATAGAAAGAAAAAAGGTGTGAAAAAAAAGAAACCGTCTCATTATGGAAATAGGTTGAAGGATTTCTTTTCGAATTCATCTTAGACGGTGGAAGGTTGGACTTGCTATTTGCTTTCTGCCTTTCCCCTAAACACTTGAAAGACAAAACAAAAACTTTTAAGTCGAATAACATATGTTTTAGGAATTTTTAAGAAAGTATACACCCCCCTGTCAAAAATTACAGAAAAAAATAATGCTTTATCAGTGTTCACACTAATTTTCATATAAAATAATGTCCTGATCGGTACAGTTAAAAAAAAAGAAAGAAGAAAAAAGAAAACGTTTAAAACTGGAAAGTTAAAAAAGAAAGAAAAACGTATCAATCGGTATAGAAAAAAGAAAGAAAAAGAAAACGTCTCAAACTGGAAAGTTGAAAAAAAAAAGAAAGAAAAACTTATCAATCGGTATAGAAAAAAGAAAGAAAAAAAAAGAAAACGTCTCAAACTGGAAAGTTGAAAATAAAAGAAAGAAAAACTTATCAATCGGTATAGAAAAAAGAAAAAAAAGAAAGAAAACGTCTCATTATAGAAATAGAGTTGAGGATTTCTTTCTGAATTCACTTTAGATGGCGGGGGTTGATGACTTCCTATTTGCTTTCTCTCCACCCCTAAACACTTGTAATGGTTTTGTCCGGTAGTTTTTTACTCTCTAAATTTTGTATGATGGGTAGGGAGGGAGCGAATACATATTTATTAATATAAATACAAATAAATACACAATGGTCTTTATTATACAGTGGAGGATTTTTGGGATCATTCAGACTACTGTTCTCATCTAAGATGGTATTTTCACAACGTTTCAGTCAATGTACCCTCAGATTTTCTTCAGGTGCATCTTTTCGAACTCAGGAACCTTTATGTTGAACTCAGGAATTTATACGGAATTTCGAACGGAACCCCCTATTTAATCAACAGGGCTAGATTGTTCTCGTTCCATCAGCCATGGCGGGTAGAAGTCTTGAGTGATTTTTATTTTATTCTTAGTATCGCCTGTAGTGAGGATTGAACCTGTCACTTATAACTGATTGTTACTTAATAATAATAATACTGTCGCACCACGTCGGCCGAAACGTTGTGAGAATAACATTCAAGATGAGAACAGTAGTCCGAATAATACAAATGATCAAATCTCATCTAAAAAATCGCGAAACATGTTTTATGACATCTGACAATCTGTATTAAAGGGTGGGGGAAATAAAAATAATCAACTTTAAGAATATACTGTAACCAGCAAATTCACCCAGCGTTGCCCGGATATCAAACAGCTTGAACATAACTAATAAAATTTGGGAAAGGTATGAACCCGCTCATTCCGTTCATTAATGGGTTAACTAGTACAACTACTGTTCTTCTACCTGTAACTGTATATGGGTGTGTAAAAACGAGGTGAAAAACGGTATTTTCCAAATAAGGTTAGAATAAGCAGAGAGTGGAAAATTCCATTAGAGATTAGAATTTTATTAGCTAAGTGTCAGGATATGACGTCATAGACAGGAAGTTGCCAGTGACACGTAGCAGATAAGCTGATGAAATCTTTTTCTTTTTTTTCTGAAAAACGAGAGAGAACGAACGGTCGGGTTTTGGACAGCTGCTCCCTCCCCATATGGAGAATAGGATGGAGGTATTATGTATGTATACTATGTAATGGAAGATTACAAAAACCTGAATATATAAACTAGCACATCCATCCGGCATTGCCCGGCTATCAAACATGTTGAACATAACTAATAAAACTTTGCTAACGAAATAAACACACACGTTTCAAAAAATGATTCCCAGCATTATAGAACGATGAAAAAAATAGGTACTGTTATCGAATATGAACCAGTTTCCAGGAACTTTGTGTCGGCAGTCTTCGGGCATGTTACATAAATAACTGAGAGCTGTCGAGGTGAATGTTAACAGACGATAATTTCGATACGTTGTTGCGTCATTTTTTTAGTTTTATTTTCAATGAAGATAGCAAATAACAAAAAAAAAAAAACGGACAAAACATTTCGAAATCACTGTTAATAAATAATTTTTATTCTTTTTTAACAAAATAATGCTAAACAAGTGTTAATGAATAATTTTTATTATTTTTTAACAAAATAATGCTAAACAAGTGTTAATAAATAATTTTTATTATTTTTTAACAAAATAATGCTAAACAAGTGTTAATAAATAATTTTTATCATTTTTTAACAAAATAATGCTAAACAAGTGTTAATAAATAATTTTTATTATTTTTTAACAAAATAATGCTAAACAAGTGTTAATAAATAATTTTTATTATTTTTTAACAAAATAATGCTAAACAAGTGTTAATAAATAATTTTTATTATTTTTTAACAAAATAATGCTAAACAAGTGTTAATAAATAATTTTTATTATTTTTTAACAAAATAATGATAAACAAGTGTTAATAAATAATTTTTATTATTTTTTAACAAAATAATGCTAAACAAGTGTTAATAAATAATTTTTATTATTTTTTAACAAAATAATGCTAAACAAGTGTTAATAAATAATTTTTATTATCTTTTAACAAAATAATGCTAAACAAGTGTTAATAAATAATTTTTATTATTTTTTAACAAAATAATGCTAAACAAGTGTTAATAAATAATTTTTATCATTTTTTAACAAAATAATGCTAAACAAGTGTTAATAAATAATTTTTATTATTTTTTAACAAAATAATGCTAAACAAGTGTTAATAAATAATTTTTATTATTTTTTAACAAAATAATGCTAAACAAGTGTTAATAAATAATTTTTATTATTTTTTAACAAAATAATGCTAAACAAGTGTTAATAAATAATTTTTATTATCTTTTAACAAAATAATGCTAAACAAGTGTTAATAAATAATTTTTATTATTTTTTAACAAAATAATGCTAAACAAGTGTTAATAAATAATTTTTATTATCTTTTAACAAAATAATGCTAAACAAGTGTTAATAAATAATTTTTATCATTTTTTAACAAAATAATGCTAAACAAGTGTTAATAAATAATTTTTATTATTTTTTAACAAAATAATGCTAAACAAGTGTTAATAAATAATTTTTATTATTTTTTAACAAAATAATGCTAAACAAGTGTTAATAAATAATTTTTATTATCTTTTAACAAAATAATGCTAAACAAGTGTTAATAAATAATTTTTATTATTTTTTAACAAAATAATGCTAAACAAGTGTTAATAAATAATTTTTATCATTTTTTAACAAAATAATGCTAAACAAGTGTTAATAAATAATTTTTATTATTTTTTAACAAAATAATGCTAAACAAGTGTTAATAAATAATTTTTATTATTTTTTAACAAAATAATGCTAAACAAGTGTTAATAAATAATTTTTATTATTTTTTAACAAAATAATGCTAAACAAGTGTTAATAAATAATTTTTATTATCTTTTAACAAAATAATGCTAAACAAGTGTTAATAAATAATTTTTATCATTTTTTAACAAAATAATGCTAAACAAGTGTTAATAAATAATTTTTATTATTTTTTAACAAAATAATGCTAAACAAGTGTTAATAAATAATTTTTATTATTTTTTAACAAAATAATGCTAAACAAGTGTTAATAAATAATTTTTATTATTTTTTAACAAAATAATGCTAAACAAGTGTTAATAAATAATTTTTATTATCTTTTAACAAAATAATGCTAAACAAGTGTTAATAAATAATTTTTATTATTTTTTAGCAAAATAATGCTAAACAAGTGTTAATAAATAATTTTTATCATTTTTTAACAAAATAATGCTAAACAAGTGTTAATAAATAATTTTTATTATTTTTTAACAAAATAATGCTAAACAAGTGTTAATAAATAATTTTTATCATTTTTTAACAAAAGTGTTAATTAATAATTTTTATTCTTTTTTAACAACAGAATGCTAAACAAGTGTAAATAAATAATTGTTGTACTTTTTAACAAATAATGCTAAACAAGTGTTAATAATTAATTTCTTTTTAATTTTTATTTTTTAACAAAATAATGCTAAACAAGTGTTAATAAATAATTTTTATTATTTTTTAACAAAATAATGCTGAACAAGTGTTAATAAATAATTTTTATTCTTTTTAAACAAAATAATGCTAAACAAGTGTTAATAAATAATTTTTATTATTTTTTAACAAAATAATGCTAAACAAGTGTTAATAAATAATTTTTATCATTTTTTAACAAAATAATGCTAAACAAGTGTTAATAAATAATTTTTATTATTTTTTAACAAAATAATGCTAAACAAGTGTTAATAAATAATTTTTATTATTTTTTAACAAAATAATGCTAAACAAGTGTTAATAAATAATTTTTATTATTTTTTAACAAAATAATGCTAAACAAGTGTTAATAAATAATTTTTATTATCTTTTAACAAAATAATGCTAAACAAGTGTTAATAAATAATTTTTATTATTTTTTAACAAAATAATGCTAAACAAGTGTTAATAAATAATTTTTATCATTTTTTAACAAAATAATGCTAAACAAGTGTTAATAAATAATTTTTATTATTTTTTAACAAAATAATGCTAAACAAGTGTTAATAAATAATTTTTATCATTTTTTAACAAAAGTGTTAATTAATAATTTTTATTCTTTTTTAACAACAGAATGCTAAACAAGTGTAAATAAATAATTGTTGTACTTTTTAACAAATAATGCTAAACAAGTGTTAATAATTAATTTCTTTTTAATTTTTATTTTTTAACAAAACAATGCTAAACAAGTGTTAATAAATACATTTTTATTCTTTTTTAACAAAATAATTCTAAACAAGTATTAATTAATATTTTTTGTTCATTTTAAATAAAACTATGCTAAACAAGTGTTAATCAATAATTGTTATTTTTTTTAACAAAATAATGCTAAACAAGTGTTAATAAATACATTTTTATTTTATTTTGTAAGAAAATAATGCTAAACAAGTGTTTATAAATACCTTTTTTTTAACAAAATAATGCTAAACAACTGTTAATAAATAAATTGTATCTTTTTTTATCATTTATTTTTGTATTCAGTCAACTGGTTAACAATGCTTTTTTTGTGTTTCTTAAAACTGAAAAATAATTATTTTGGTATACTTTTGGGGGGTTATTTTGTACATTGTCTTTTTTAATCAGTCGGGTTAGGGTCGGGTAAAGGGTTAAACAGATACTCGTCTATCTCAACCGTATGCCCTGGGTCTCTGATCTTACAAGGATTTCGTAACAAATTGTCTTTGTAGACCCCCCTCAAAAAATTCTTCCAATGTTCTGGATTTAATCAATTTCAATATTGGTTAGAAATTTGTCGTCTGCCAGCTGACAGCTGATTGGCTAATCGCCTCAGCATCTCTCGAGGGTTTACATAACATGCCCGAACGCTGCTGACGTGAGGTTCCCGGAAACTGGTTCATATTCGATATCAGTGCCAAAAAAATAACCGAATCTTTTATTATGTATTATCATCGTAGATGGCATTGGCTACTTATATTCTTGGTTTAATAGATTACAATCGGTAAAAGTTGTTCTGATATGAATTGCTGAAAGATTATATTCTTGCAGCAGTCGATGCTGGAGATCGGTTAATGAGATGGATAGATTGACAGTTGAATGATGGTGAATACTACGAGAAGATTGAAAATCTTCACATATAACCCAATAAAAACAGCGAACAGCAATTCTTCCCCCTTTGTCAGAAACATCGTTCATGGAATGTGGAGACTAAAGAACAAAATAGGGAGAAGCGAAAGTTATGAGATTGGTAAAAGGTCCATTTTGTACTTTCCATGATTACATGCTTAATATTTTCAAATATTGGTTTCGACAAAACGTTCGATCGTTTTTTTTTACGGAAGGAGAAACCCAAACATCAAGTTTAGAAACATAACCGACTTTATGCAATTCATTTTCCATGCTCGATTTGGAAATCTTGAGAATGTCTGCGATTTGTCTGGTTGTCAAACGGCAATCTTGTTCAACTACGGCTTTTACTTGGTCACTGTTGATCATCTTTGGCCGGCCAGAGCGAGGAACATCTCTCGCTGAAAAATTTCCTTTTCGGAATCGAGCAAACCATTTCTGGGACACCTGTTCTGTAACAGCATTCTCCCCATACACATGGCACATCTTTATGCAAGTTTCTGTAGCTTTTTTTTCCTTTTCTGTAGTAAAAAAGCATCAGATGTCGGTAGTGCTCTGCTTGATCTTCCATTTCAAGGCCTGAAATACAAGCAAAATTATAAGAACTCCTCTGCTCGGAGGCTTATTACACACTAATGTAAGCATACTCGCTACACCAAATACAGGATTTGAAGAATAGGAATATAAAACGATCTTTAGTAGGCCAGAAAGACAACATCAAAAAAACAAACCAACGTTTTGGCCAATCCAATATTTATATACTAGATTGTATTTAACCTGTGGATTGAACTCGGACAGGTACTACCACTTCTCCGGGTTCGAGTCATATGCAAGATAGGTTTGGAGTAGACAGAGTTTGAGAAGTTGATGTTAGGGTTGGGAAGAAGAGTAGTTAGAAGAAAGAAATCAATAAATATTAAGACATTTCTCACAATATATACATGCAAAACAGCAGATTGAAAATCATACACCAGTGCTAACCCTAACCCTAACCCTAACTCTAACCCTAACCCTAACCCTAACTCTAACACTAACCCTAACCCTAACCCTAACTCTAACCCTAACCCTAACCCTAACTCTAACCCTAACTCTAACCCTAACTCTAACCCTAACCCTAACACTAACCCTAACCCTAACCCTAACCCTAACTCTAACCCTAACCCTAACTCTAACCCTAACACTAACCCTAACCCTAACTCTAACCCTAACCCTAACTCTAACCCTAACACTAACCAGTGCTAAATTACTCCTGTTGTACCATAAAAACAAGAAAAAGCTATCATTTTCGAACTGTGCTTTATTGGACCTCTGTATTGCCTTCTTTTGTCATAAAAAAATATTTTTTTATTATCATCAAGTACAAATAAAATCATCTTCATAAAAAAACATGTGTCCTCATCCTCTTTATTAACTCTTACTAGGCGGTTATGTTTTCGGTCGAATTTGTTTGTTTGTGTACAACCTAGCATCCACATCGCTTGACCAATCGTCACCAAACTCGGTCAAGATATCCGTCATGGTTTAATTTAGAATAGATTAAATTTTGGGATTTCTAGGTCAAACGTAAAAATCACGGAAAAAGTGAAAGTCCTATTTCTGGCGATGACTTTGGTTCTGTTCATTGTAGAGACTCACTACTTGTTCCATATTGTAGCCAATGAAGTCTCATATCTCATATGATCATGACCATGACTTTTGTCATTGACCTTGAAGAGTTTGGTCAAGGTCGATTTTTTTACAGATATACAACTTCCGATTTTTCGAAATTTGATGTATGGATCGGATGCTCTTTGATGATAATGTCCATGCAAAATTTAAATAGTTTTTGAGCTATCAACCTTTACTATGGCATAACTTTATGGAGAAATAAGGCCCATCCTTACGTTGTCAGACAGAGTTATGCAATCTCACAACTGACTTATTGTTGTAGGCTTATAGGACCAAAAAGAAATAAGACAACAAGGAGGTAGTTTACAAGAATATGTATTTAACGAAAGTACAGAAGTTAAGTGTTGCCAGAGACTGCTTGTGAATTCGTCATAGCGGGTTTCTCTGTTACCACTATTCATAGTGACGGGAAGAGTCCATCAACTGACAGAACAGGGTAGATCAGCATAACACTTATAATGATAGATTAAAAAATGTTTGAGATGTCTTTACTCTTGTGACATGCTTTTATTTGAAAGTAATTTTTAAGACTTAAAACTAATGCCTACTAGACATCTACTACTTTCTGGCAGAGTCCATGAACTGCTGTTCTTGTTTGAAGTGCAAACGTTGAAAATTGTATAATCTCTCAAATTCAGAATTGAGAAATTGGATTTATTATTGTTTGTAACGGTAAAAAAGCGGTAATTGTTTTTATTTATTATTGTTCGTAACGGTAAAGAAGCGGTAATTGTTTTGATTTATTATTGTTTGTAACGGTAAAGAAGCGGTAATTGTTTTTATTTATTATTGTTCGTAACGGTAAAGAAGCGGTAATTGTTTTGATTTATTATTGTTTGTAACGGTAAAGAAGCGGTAATTGTTTTGATTTATTATTGTTCGTAACGGTAAAGAAGCGGTAATTGTTTTGATTTATTATTGTTTGTAACGGTAAAGAAGCGGTAATTGTTTTGATTTATTATTGTTTGTAACGGTAAAGAATCGGTAATTGTTTTGATTTATTATTGTTTGTAACGGTAAAGAATCGGTAATTGTTTTGATTTATTATTGTTTGTAACGGTAAAGAATCGGTAATTGTTTTGATTTATTATTGTTTGTAACGGTAAAGAAGCGGTAATTGTTTTGATTTATTATTGTTTGTAACGGTAAAGAATCGGTAATTTGATTTATTATTGTTTGTAACGGTAAAGAATCGGTAATTTGATTTATTATTGTTTGGTAAAGAAGCGGTAATTGTTTTGTCAACATTCTGTATCGCAAGTTAAAGAGTTTGTCTGCTTGGGTACCTTAATTGGACGTGGGTCCACAAACTCTACACACAAGATATCCTAAAAAGGAATGAAGAATAACCCTGTCAGACAAAATGTATCAATTAAAACAAAGAAGAATTACCCATGAAATTGTCGCTTTCGTAAGAGTCTGGTTTAAGTATAACTGAGTAAACATAGTAGAAAAGAGTTCAATGTTGTCTCAGTTTGTATTTGTTTAATACTTTTGCAAGCAATATGATACATACAAAATGTTTTTCTTCACATATGTGTGTGAAACAAGTATCAATTTAATTGCTTCTCACTCAACAAAATCAGAAGGTGGAGATAACCCATCTCTCTCTGTTACATATCTGAAGTCGGTGTACGAAAAAGTTGTTGATAAAGCAGATGCACCTGGCGATTGTCAAAAGATAAGATAATTATCGGATGACCAAAAAGTTATTTGAAAATAAAATAAAACTCACAACCAGACAAACACCTGCACAGGAAGAAGCAGCTATCGGATGACATGAAGATCAGTTTTGATAAGAAACACTGTACCAAAACATCAAACACCTGCAACAGAAGAAGCGACATAGACGGATAAATTGTCATAATGTAAAATCATGTTGACAACAAGATATGCACCTGCAGTTGAATCACTTAAACGGTAAGACCCCAATGTCAAAAGATTTCTTAAAAAATCTACTATGTAGTATTATGCAGGGCTTAATAAAAATGACAACACATGTATCTTATGAAAATGTAAGATGTAGATTTATTTGTTGGTGACCTTTTGGCCAAGATCAAAGTGTAGTATCTGTTCCGATGGATACTGCACTCCATAGACTGGTATCGTCTTGGCCTTCGGGGCTTGATTTTCGCCGATCAATGGGACGGTCCTGTGCAGTTCTAGGAGGTCCACCCTCCAAGGCTTTGCCTCCCCTCTTTGGGGAGGAGTAAGTTTATAGCTTACTACCTGAGGCGCCCCTACCGGGGAATGCTGACGGGGCTGCCCAGGCAATTTTTAATGGCTAGAGTACTCACCTTCTCGGACGCTGGCTTTTCTAAATCAGGGTTCTTGGTCTTTTGGCTAAGATCAAAGTGTAGTATCTGTTCCGATGGATAATGCACCCCATAGACTGGTATTGTCTTGGCCTTCGGGGCTTGATTTACGCCGGTCTATCGGTCTGTCCTGTGCAGTTCTAGGAGGTCCACCCTCCCAGGCTTCGCCTCCCCTCTTTGGGGAGGAGTAAGTTTATTGCTTACTGCCTGAGGCGCCCCTACCGGGGAATGCCGACGGGGCTGCCCAGGCAATTTTTAAACCCCACTTTCCCGACCCGACCTTGGGTCACATCTTACTTGTGGGAGTAGGATAAAAACTGGCCTTGTGCCTAACTCCTGGAGAGGAGTAAATCAATACTCCTATTGTGGGTAGGCGTTAAATAAACAGCCGCCTTCAGACGGCTTCTTGGCCTTTTAGCCAAGATCAAAGTGTGGTATCTGTTCCGATGAATAATACACCCTATAGACCGGTGTTGTCTTGGCCTTCGGGGCTTGATTTACGCCGGTCTAATGCCGACGTGGCTGTCCAGGCAATTTTTAATGGCCAGAGTGCTCACCCTCTCGGGCACTGGCTTTTCAAATCCCACTTTCCCGACCCGACCTTGGGTCACATCTTACCTTGTGGGAGTAAGATAAAACTGGCCTTGTGCCTAACCTCCCGGGGAGGTAAATTTATTTATTTGTTGGTGACGATGAAGGTGGTGGTTGGAGAAGATTTGTGCACATGGAATCAGACGGTTGATTCTTCTCCGAGGCTCGATCGTCAACTAACAAATAAAGCTACATCTTATATTTTCATACGATACATGTGTTGTCATTTTTATTAAGCTCTGTATAATACTACATCTTGAGGAGCACTCTGGTCGGGTAATAAAAAATTGAAGTTGCTAGGTTGCCTGAATAATGCCAAGGCGAACCACGATGGCTATGCCAACTTTGTGAAACAAGTAATAACTTCTTTCGTTGTGGATCCAATGCTTCTGCTGATAAATTAATGCAGTCAGATTTGCTTGTATTTGCAGGGATTAAAACAACATTAACTTTACGAAATTTGTTATAGTTTTATAACAAGTTGTTTCGATTAAGAATTTAATAACCAAACGATACTGTAATAAATAACTTTAACTTTCAAAATCTTATTAAAATATATAATAATTTGGTAAAAACAACAATAAAAAATCTGCGCGTTATTTCTGAAGCAAAACAACAATGACAATAAAAAGACCAAACAATTCGCTGAGACAGACTTTTGAAAACATCAAGAAAAATGTGTGTTTTGAAATGGACAAAAATAATTGTATGAATAAATATGTTTTTTTTCACAACAAATTGAAATGGACAAAAATAATTGTATGAATAAATATGTTTTTTCACAACAAATTGAAATGGACAAAAATAATTGTATGAATTAATATGTTTTTTTTTACAACAAATTGAAATGGACAAAAATAATTGTATGAATAAATATGTTTTTTTTCACAACAAATTGAAATGGACAAAAATAATTGTATGAATAAATATGTTTTTTCACAACAAATTGAAATGGACAAAAATAATTGTATGAATTAATATGTTTTTTTTTACAACAAATTGAAATGGACAAAAATAATTGTATGAATAAATATGTTTTTTTTCACAACAAATTGAAATGGACAAAAATAATTGTATGAATAAATATGTTTTTTCACAACAAATTGAAATGGACAAAAATAATTGTATGAATTAATATGTTTTTTTTTACAACAAATTCGTGATTATTTATGAAACAATATATATAAAGAGATTTGTCCTAGTAGCATTAAATGAATTTTTGTTTGTTTTACTATTTTGTAACTAAAGTGACCGATATAGTATTTTGGTGACTTTGAATTTTACCATTGCGGGACAAATACATACTCTGATGTAGTGAGAAATGGTTTTTATCGTATTCCTTGACCATGAAAACCTAAGTATAGACACCAGATTCATGTTTCTAGGTTGAATAGTTTCCAAGATATTGAAATTATTAGATTTTGATGGCAGCCATCTTGGAAAATGGCGGGAATCTATGAAAACGCCATGTGATCTTTGTCCACTTGGACTAAAATTGTTACTTAGACCCTAAACTTCAACCTGGTACCAAAAATTAAACTTTTGCAAAAACTTGAAGTGAATATGAAAATTTACTCATGGTGAGAATCCCACTATAAATACGAAAAAGTTTGCTCTCTGTGGCAATATTATCAGTCAGCAGTGGCGGGAAGGGGGAGTGTAATGCTTTGCGTTAGAACTCGTAACTGTATGCATGTGTGTGTCACCTTTTGTCAGGGTGCGTAAATACACGGCTGTGTATGTCGCTAATAGTAATGATTGCTTTAAAATTGTTCGCCAGGTTTTTGTTTCTTAATATTTAAATTTTTTGTTGTTGCTTCATTGTTTCTTAATCTTTGTTAAAAATCGATTATTGAATCTTTTGTTAGCATCTTCAAAGAAAAACGTACAAACAAAAATCGGGAGAAGTTATCTCCCTTATTTTGTCAGCATTATACAGCATGACCCCCCTCCCTCCTCCCCCCCAAAAAGGGTCCGGTTTTTACGGTGGAAGATATACAACTTCACAAACGGGACACTGGATTGTTGGACAAAAATGAAAAATTGTCCGAGTCAAAACGGATCTCTCCTTCACTGATTTAGAGGCAGAACTGAAGGCACCAATGCAAGGGAAATAACTCTCGTTGACTTAGACTTTTTTTTTAGATAAGATTTGGGACGCAGAGGAATTGTACTTTTTATTAAAAAAAATGTTGAAAATGCGACGATAGTGGCAGAGGAATTGGAATTTTTATTCAAGAAAACTGCGACGATTGTTTTTATTAAATGTCGCAAAATTTATAACACTAATAAAAAATGTTATGGTCTTTAAAATTATATAAAAGACAGAAAATGAAACGATAGTTGGAGTTGCAGATGAAGTTAAAGGAAGTTGCAGTTTCAGTCGTCGCGATTTCCTTCTTTTTTTTCCTTTTTAATGTAAAAAACCTTAACATTAATAAAAAAATGTTTAGGTCTTTAACATAAACAAAAAGAACTGCGACGACGGAAAAATGTAGTTTAAAAAAAAAAAATATGATTTTTTGTGTGACATTAAAAGAAACAAATAGCCGTCGCAGCTTTCTCTTCTTTTCTTTTTAATGTCAAATACCTTCTTTTTATTAATGTTATAAACTTAGTTACATTAAAAAAAAACAAAGCCGTTGCAGTTTTATTAAAAAAAAATCAAATTTCTCTGCAATTATCGTCGCGTTTTCAACATTTTTTTACATAAAAGTACAATTCCTCTAAGTTGCGTTTGTTTTAACGTCCTAAATTCTCTTATGAGAGAGAGAGAAAAAAAAAAATGATGACTCACTTAGTCAACGAGAGTTATTTCCCTTGCATCGCCGCCTTTTACTACGAGAGCGCTAAACAGATACCGGTTGTATTATGCAAGTTATGAACCATACTACGCGTCGATAATTGGATACCTTTGAGCGGTCTCAACTGGAGCAATTGTGTTCTGGTTAATTTTTTTTCTATAACAGGACCGGCGGGACAGTTATAAAAGTGTGTGTGTGTGTGTGTGTGTGGGGGGGGGCTCTCCTAAAAAGTGGGGGCCCGGTTAAAAACATGCATATATAACTTCATTATTGTTGACCATAAAGTGGGGGGTGGGGGGGGCAAGTCAAAACGTGTGTGTGTGTGTGTGTGCCGCCGTCCATGTATAGCCTGTAACTACGATATTATTTTCTTTTCTTTACATTATGCGTGTGTATGTGGTTAACTGTTATTAAATTACAAATTAACGCTGTATTGAAATTAAAGTATTCATATGTTATTTTTGGTGCAATTTTACTTATAGGCCGATGCAGTTAATTATTTTCATGTAAAAGCATTATTTTGTACTTACTCAGTCATATTTTATCTCTCACGCCCCGAAAAAGAATTTAAAAATATCAAGCAGAACTTTAATTAGAACGATTTTTCCATTTTCATAAGGGCGATATGAAATGTCGAATTTGACATTTTCGGAGTGGCCGGCTAGTGGCCGGTTAGCGAACTAAGGGCAGATAAGTGTCGCGAAATTGGGTCCCCTAGGTAGGCACGTCGTGGAAAGTATCCCGTTGAACAAATTAAAAATAATTATTTAATTTTCTATTTTTTTATTTAATACATATATATTTTATTATCCATATTTGGTCGCTGTTACCATGTAAATATGAAAAAAAAACAAAAAACAAAAAAAAACAAGAAAATTATATCGTGGAAAGTATCCCGGTGAACAAAGTAAAAATAATCATTTAATTTTCTATTTTAATTAGAACGATTTTTCCATTTTCATAAACAACCTGTATTTGTGAGCGAGCCGACATTTTGGGCTGTGAGCGGTCGGTAGAATAGACAAGGGCATTAACTCCGTTTTTATTTTTAGAATTATAAAGAGAAAGAAACACATAAGCAATAGTAATAAAATATATATTTATTAAATAAATAATAAATATATATTTTATTACTATTGCTTATGTGTTTCTTTCTCTTTATAATTCTAAAAATAAAAACGGAGTTAATGCCCTTGTCTATTCTACCGACCGCTCACAGCCCAAAATGTCGGCTCGCTCACAAATACAGGTTGTTTATGAAAATGGAAAAATCGTTCTAATTAAAGTTCTGCTTGATATTTTTAAATTCTTTTTCAGGGCGTGAGAGATAAAATATGACTGAGTAAGTACAAAATAATGCTTTTACATGAAAATAATTAACTGCATCGGCCTATAAGTAAAATAGCACCTTATTTTTCTTTTTGTTTGGAGGGTGTTTATGTTCGGGTAGAAAGGGTTTATTATATATTTATTACATTTTTTTTATAAATAAGTTAGTGATGAGAATAAAAATTGGGTAGAATACCATATCTATTAAATCATCAATTGTTCAAAACAAAGAATTTATAAAGAAAATTATTTTATTTTTCCTTTCTTAAACCATGGCTTTTCAAAGATATTATCTTATCGTCCGAGAAGATTCAAACAGATAAGTTGGTAAAATAAAGTTGTTTTTAATATTTTTTAATATTTGAAAAATATCTTTATTACTTTTCAATTGTTGATATTATGGTTAACTTCATAAGATCATATCTTTGAAAAGCCATGGTTTAAGGAAGGAATAATAAAATAATTTTCTTTATGAATCCCTTGTTTTTAACAATTGATGATTTCATAGATATTGTATTCTACACAATTTTTATTCTCATTACTAACTTATTTATATTATTACTCTATCTCGTATTGTTACACTGGCCGTTCTTACACAGGAGAAACTACACCGGTTGTCACTATAAATAGTGCGAGTCACCAGAGACACAGAAAAGACAAAGCACAGTCTTGTAACTGTCTAGCCAAGTGCTAGTCACTTTCTTACTTTGTTAATACACTTGTTAAACCAACCTTCGACTTGACTTCTTTTATTTATTATTTACTGTTGGACAACTTCACAACACGTATATTAATCCTTTTGATAAGTTATATTTTAAAGATATGTTTTATATCTTTATTTTCCTTTTCACTATTATATTTTATATGCATAATTTTTTATATTTTATTATATATATAAATTTTTACCCAAAAGTTCGTTTTTTTATATCGTCAGGCTAAGGTGTGAAGGTCGGGTGTGTTACTGGTGGACGAGGGGTTAGGGTTACCGGTGGACGAGGGGATGCCACTTCGAGTGAAAACGACCGGCCTAAAAAGGGATTTAATCAATAGTGACTGAGTATTTACGGATTAACTATATACTTAAAGTTCATATATTGGTTTCTGTATGAGATAATGTAAGGTCATTTTACTTTATTTAATTCCGTTAAGTTCAATTCTGTTAATTTTATCTAATTATGATTACGTATATATATCTATCAGAGGACCTGTTTTTATCGGTTCGATTTTATTATTGG
>OY744540.1:21856960-21866960 GCA_963556195.1 Sepiola atlantica | reverse complement strand
AAAATATACTACACTATCCCATAAAAGGAGGAGGTAATGCCTGGAAGGATTGACGCATGACAACAGAAGAGATACTACACTTCCACACCAAATGAGGAGGTGATGTCTGTGAGGATGGGATCATGACAACAGAAAAGATACTACACTACCCCACCAAAGGAGAAGGTAATGCCTGTGACAATTGACCCATGACAACAGAACAGATACTACACTACACCACCAAAGAGGGAGGCGATACCTGGGAGAAGTGAGTCATGAAAACAGAACAGATACTACACTAACCCACCAAAGGAAGAGGTGATTCCTTTGAATATGGGATCATGGCAACAGAAAAGATACTATACTTCCCCACCAAAAGAGGGGTTAATGCCTGGGAAGAGTGAGTCATGACAACAGAACAGATACTACACTACCCCACGAAAGGAGGAGGGAATGTCTGGGAGGATGGGATCATGACAACAGAACAGATACTACACTACCTCACCAAAGATGGAGGTAATGCCTGGGAAGATTGGATTATGACAACAGAACAGATACTACACTGCCCCACAAAAAGAAGGAGGTAATGCCTGGGAGTATTGACTCATAACAACAGAACAGATACTACATTTCCCCATCAAAAGAGGATGTTATGCCTGGGAGGATGGAGGTCATGACAACAAAACAGATACCCACTACCCCACAAAAAGAGGAAGTAATACCTTTGACAATTGACTCATGACAACAGAACAGACACTACACTTCCCCACCAAAAGATGAGGTGATACCTGGGAAGAGTGAGTCATTACAACAGAACAGATTCTACACTACCCCACCAAAGGAGGAGGTGATGCCTGTAAGGATTGCCTCACGTTACGGTCGCGTCTCGTTGGGCACGACAAGACGTTCACGCAACAGAAAGAAAAAGAAAGAAAGAAAAGAGGCTTTCAGGTTCAAATATGCGTGCGTACAGAACGCGAGGGAAGTGGGAACTTTCTCGCGACACCTGTAAAGATAAAGAGACAGACGGCAAACACTTCGTGAAAGAACGAAAGGCCAACACAAGTTAAAGGATTCAAATAACAAAATTTATTTTTATATAATCTTTAAATAGAGACAGGATATAAAAACAAAACAAAAATAGTATAGGATGGAGTTTTAATAAATACGTAACTAGACTGAACAAAGATATATATAATGCAAAAAAATATTAGCCTGAGAGAAAGAAAGGGGTTGACTTACACATTTTTGATGCATCTTTAAAGTTCATGGATATAACATTTCTGAATTTTCGATATGCATAAATAGTATCCGGCAATTTGCTTCTTGGAAGTTTTCTTTTTAGTTGTCGTTCTTCTTCTGTTGTGAGTCTAGAGCGACGAAATTCGCGTCCGCTAACCCCAAACCTTGGAATAGCTTGTCTGTAGCAGTCTCGTCATGTTTCCTTTCTCTTTTTTCTTATTTTTCTTTTTTTATTCGTCAGCAGTTGGGGTTGGGCCGGATATCAGGTTGGGGTAGGGTTTCAAGGTCGCTGAGTACAGCTGACCTACACAGAGATGGCGAGATGACTAATCCTTCTTTTCTCAACGGTTTCTGAGACCTAGAGTAGAAAAAGGATAGTCAGGCCTACTTAGATTTACACTCTCGCCCCCTCCAAAAGTTTTAAAAGGAAAAAATGCATATACACTCGCTCGGCGATCCTTTCTATCAAGCTATGAGATAAAAATAATATTTTAAAAGAAAAGAAATACATCTTCGCTCGATATTTGTAATTATGTACTGGCTTTATTTTAAAATAAAAAAGAGGATTGACCCATGACAACAAAACAGATACTACACTAACCGACCAAAGGAGGAGGTAATACCTGTGAGGATTGACTCATGACAACAGAATATATACTATACTACACCACCAAAGGAGTAGGTAATGCCTGGGAGGATGGGATCATGACAACAGAACAGATACTAAACTTCCACACCAAATAAGGAGGTAATGCCTGGGAGAATTGACTCATGAAAACAGAAAAGATACTTCACTATCCCACAAAAGGAGGAGGTAATGCCTGTGAGGATAGGGTCATGCCAATAGAACAGATACTACACTTTCTCACAAAAGGAGGAGTGATTCCTGTGAGGATGAGATCATGACAACAGAACATATACAATACTTCCCCATAAAAGGATGAGGTAATGCCTGGAAGATGGGATCATGACAACAGAAAAGATACTACACTAACCCACAAAAGGAGGAGGTAATGCATGGGAGGATTGACTCATTACAACAGAACATATACTACACTACCTCCATCAATGGAGGAGGTAATGCCTGGTAGGATGGGGGTCATGACAACAGAACAGACACTACACTACCCTACTAAAAGAGGAGCTAATTCCTGTGAGGATTGACTCATTGCAACAGAACAGATACTACACTCTCTCACCAAAGGAGGAGGTAATGCCTGGAAGGATGGATTCATGAAAACAGAACAGATACTACACAACCCACTAAGGGAGGAGGTAATGCCGATGAGGATGGTTTCGTATTGAAGAATAGTACATTAGCTTGAAATAGTATAGTAAACTTAATAGAAAGATAGATACCAAATCTCAATTTTGAATAAATATGCGTCAAAATATTCTTCTTTTGTCATGTTCCAAAAGAAAAAATTGTTAAATCCCTTGAAGTCGTTTTGTTTGATTCTTGGGAAGAATGAAGATTGGGTAAAGAAGCGGCTGAAAAAATAATAAAAAAATAACGCGTTATGGTTTTAATTTCAACGACGATTGTTTGTATAGACCACCCGTATGGACATTTGGACGATCAAATGACGTATTGTCATTCATGCACAATCGGCCGAATTACACTATTTTGCTTCGCTAAACATAAATACGCGATAGAAAAAAAAACATGCTGAGCACAAAAATATGTAAATTAGCCGCAAGAGGATATACGTATGTATGGAAAACAAGTTAGGTCTGACTTTGATTTTTATAGCGAGAACTGTTTTTTTTTTATAATAATAACAACCACGTCAACAATTCTTAGAAAGATTACGTCGCCTGTTTTCAAAATGAAGCCTACAGGCGGCCAGGTGCTACCATTGGAGCACAGGGCGGAGCAGATGCAAGTGTGATTGCAAGAATTAGAGTTGGATGGAATAAGTTAAGGGAACTTCTGCCATCGCTAACCAGAAGTCGACCAAGGGAAGAGTCTATCAGGCATGCATACACAGTGTATGATGTATGGAAGTGAAACCTGGCCAGTGAGGGCTGAGGACATGCGTTGCATGGCGAGAAATGATATGAGAATGATACGATGGATGTTTAATGTGAGCCTTATGCTAATCAAGGCCCATGAGCCACTCGAGGATAAAGGTTAAAGAGATCGTCGGTTGGACGTTGAGTGCCATTACACGACCATTGGAAACAATGGGTGGAATGGACAGAAGATTACTTAAGTGGAATTGATTTTCCAAAAGGAAGGCTCAACCGGTATTTGTTTACATTAGACTTGAAGACGACCACATTGAAGTCGGCTGGGAAGCAGCTTCGTAGTATTTTTTCCAGAGACGGGACGTTCTAGAAAATAAACGTTGTTCATGGAAGTTGTGCTTGGTCTTTTCAAGAAAAGCTTAGATCTGATGACCTCAGAGGAATATTAAATCTGGAAAGTATAGGGAGATGTGTGCAGAAGATGGTATGGCTAAGTTGAAAGAACGGATGAGAGTTCTTGTGTTAGTAGATGTAGAACAGTTAAGATAGCAGGTTCAGTTCACAGGGGAAGACCAAGGAAAACATTGGAGGAAGTGATAAAAATGGACTTGAGAGAAAAAGGGATAAATAGAGACCTGGCGAGAGATGGGTTAGTTTGGAAGACAATTTCTTAAAGCCACCCAACAAATGTGAGCGTGTAAAACGGACGTTAAACCTAAGAAACATCTTGGGTCAATAATACGTATTATTCCTAGTCAATAACTTTTAAAAACTGATAAATCAGCACTTTTCCACGCCAAAAGCTACTCGAAGACAAGAGTGAATGAGATGAAATGATTATCAGTTCAGAGATGAAGAACAGTATGAGAGGATTGAGACTGGTCGATTGAATGGACCCAGTTCGAATATTTGTGTGTAGGGTTCATGACAGGAATCTGTTGACATTCGATTTGAAGACGAGCTTGTAATCTTCAGGAAAACAGTCTAGTTGTAATGTGTTCGACAGACTGGAAGCCTTTGCAACCTTGACCATGGAAATTCCATCTGATGCTAGGCGCTCGGAGGAAGAAAGGAAAGTTTTTTTCGTTGTGGTAGAAAAAAACAGTTCTCGCTATGAATGTCTTACAAGGAGGAACCAGATGTTGGGGTTCAGTCGAGCACCTTCCATGGAAATAACGATAGAGTAGAGAGAATCTAGCAATGCCTCTTCTTTGAGAATCTGGTTCTAATGAACAGAAGAGATATCCCCCACTAGATTTCGAAGTTGTTTTTTAAAACTCTTTCTATGCATCGGAGAGTGTTCTGAACGGCCCCTTCCCCAGATGCAATATCAGTACTCCATCTTATGTCGTAACTGACTCTTACATAGGTAGTGGATTGCATCAGGAGTGATGTACTTTCCGGAGCGGTAGAATGATCCAACCATTTTGCCAGCTACCATAGCAACAGGTTGGGTGTAAGTTTGTAGCGGATTTACAAGCGACAGCAACAGCAGCAGCAACAGCAGCAGCAGCAGCGACAATAGCAGCGACTACAAGGAGCCGGCAATACGATTTTGGATCTATGCTTAATTCTAAGCCCGGCACTGATTGGTGAAAACATTTAACTTCCATTTCATGATTGCTCAATCAGGGGCCATCTCTCATGCGAGCTAATCACGTAATTAGAGATTATAAAAAGGGATCACACAGTGTTGACTTCCTCTTTCTTTCTCACGTGCCGGGTCTGTCAACAACTTCACATTGCTCGGACTAACCACAAACTTCTCTCTTGGGACGCAACAGACCTCCCCCTGGACCGTCTGGCCCTGGGGGTCGACAAGAAGCCCCAAGGAGTCAACACAAGTAGACTTAATGCAACACACACATACCTACACACACATGGACATGGTCTGACTTCAGCATCTGTGTACGGACGCACATTCTTCATATATTTACTTTTTTCCTTTACTTACAAACAGCACATTCGTCCTATCCTTCATATATGAACTATTCTCTCTTCCCTACTAACGGGACATTTATTTAACACCACGTGGACTTTCTAACCATTTGTCTACGCCCATACTCATGGACGTATTCATTTACTAACACCCTTCTCTTTCATTCTCCTTTTTATTCACTATTAACGAAAGCCGACCAATAAAGTTGTTTTAAATGTTAGAATGAGACGTTGTCTTTCTATTCTACAAGTCTTCCGTTTTTGATCTGGAGTGAAAGTCAGTTCTAGGAGCTTATCTAGGCAAAGAACTTCCTCAAGAAGAGAGCCATTCATTTTGACTATTAAACACCAAGATACACAGAGTTTGTTGCATGGTAAATAAAACGAGATCAGAGTACTGGTTGTATCTTGACTCCCCTGGGACAGCGAATGGGACCTACTGAAAGCCAAATGTCTTTAACTAACTTAAATCAACGAACGGATCAACGGCTACAAGTCTTCAACCAACACCGGTTGTTGCAATGAGGAACGAGCTTATAACGGAAACTGATTAGCAACACAAATCATTTGCATAACAGACGAAGTGGCCAAGTCTTCAACGAACACGACCATAAACGAACACCGCCTTCAACAAACACCGGTTATTGCAACGGGGAATGAGCTTACAACGGAACCCGGCTTGAAGTGAATGTGAGCAACTAATTTGCAACTGACTTTTTAAAAAGACGGATTAAAAGTTGACGGGGGGTTGGGATTCCGACAGCTAAGGGAAAGCGTTGGTGTTGGAAATTTTGTCAGTGTTGTTAAGGAGTTCGATGAAAATGAGTTCTTACTAAAGTTTGGACCGCCATTGTGACCTTATTACGGCTACAGGAGATTTACACCATTGTTTCTCACACGAAACGAACACTTACCATCTTCAAAGTGAATTAGATGTTTCGCATGTAGGACAACCGCTTTCCAGAGAGAAAAGAAAACTGCTTTCATGACGGTATATTTTTATATTTAAAACTAATTTGTGTGTGTACAGACCAACTGATTTTAAAAAAGACGGATAAAAAGCTGACATGGAGTTGAGTTTTAAGTTTTAATAGCTATGGGAAAGCGTTTCTCATTGTTGTTACGGTGTTAGATGAACAGGAGTTCTTTCTGAAGTTTGGACCATCACTGTGACGTCATTACGGCTTCAAGAGATTTACATACACCTTTGTTTTCTACAATTTTAATTACCAAAAAACTGAGAAATTTCTTCCTTTTAATAAAATAAATACAGTTTGTTTATGAATATATTAAACGTTATTTGATTGTATTATTTAAGTTTACATTGTTTTAAACAAATGTTCGTTTTATTGTGTGGAATATCGATTGTTGTTTGTTTTATTTATAGAAATGATTAGTAATTTTGTATTTTTATGCAACAGACCTAATCATTTAAAACAGAAAAACATGTTTAATCTGTAGTTTGATGAGATCTTTCGTATAGTGATGTAGTAAAGTGAAGGCCAGGCGGTTTACTCGTTCAGATAAAGAAACTAATTCGTTCATCATTCCATAGACAAACAGATTCACTAGTCTTCTCTCCATTTCCTCCTTAGAAATGTTTTTTTATAAGTTATAATATAATAATAATGTGATATATCTTTTACATCTTCGTATCCGGTTATCATACTTGTGCAACCGAGACGACATTTTGAGGTTATTTTTAGGAGCTCATTCCTTATCATATTTCCTGTCTTATTGCGGAGTTCTCGTTGCGGAGTTCTCGTTGCCGAGTTCTCGTTGTAGAGTTCTCGTTGTAGAGTTCGTTTTTATTGTAACGTGACAAACATGTTACGATCCACACTCGCTGCAAACAAATCTACATAATTTTATATTTCAATTGACTGGCGCTAAATTAAACGGGTTTATTTTTCCGATGAAGAAATATTTCCTTCCCTTTCTCTTTTTTTCAAAGAAAAATATATCTATCAAGTTTGTATTCAAATACGGCAATGTTCGAGTTCTGTATCAAAATATAATAGCTGATACACATTTAACATTATAAAAATAGAGTATATGAATTGCCTGCCTTATTTTCTAAAATAGCCCCATTTGATTGGGAAAATAAATTATCTTTGACCAATGACTAGACCCTTAATTTTGACAGGAGAAAGGCGAAAACAGTATTTTAAAACAGTGATGTCTCACTCAAGACGTATTTACAGAGTTGTTCTTGTGGCGTTACAGAACCCCCTCTTTTGCAAGTGCTGTCACAATTAAACAGACGCTTAAGTACAGTATCAGATATGGTGGCCTTTTAATTAAGCCGCAAACACACTTTGTTTGCCAAATGTTGTTTAACGTAATACTATTTATATGCATGTGTGTAAAGATAAGGTCAGTATGGTAAGTTTCAACATAAGGTTAAAAATGAGGTAAAATGGAATTTTTCGAAGTAGAACTCGTAAGGGCGATGTTTCCCGGTAGTAACGTCCCGGAGACAGGAAGCCGCTAAGCTGACGTGGCGAATGGGTAGAGAGGATCATTTTACTTCCGACTAAACTGGCAGAGAGAGAGAGAGAGAGAGAGAGAGAGAGAGAGTGAGAGAGAGAGAAAGAGAAAGAGAGAGAGAGAGAGAGAGAGAGAGAGAGAGGAAGAGAAATCAGTGGGTTTGGATGGCTGCTACCCCTCATGGGAGTCGAGGTAGGCGTTTTATGCGTATACATGTATGCTATAAGGAAAGAATAAAACGCCAAAGAGATTTTTAAAACCCAATTTCATTTGTGATGTTTCTTTATTAACAACGCCTATGAAAGCTGTTATTGAGAAGAGGATGTCTACAATGACAGAGAAGAGAATACGGTAAGTTCGGCTGCCACCTCACCACTGCGACTACAGAAATTCGACCAACTGATTCTGCCGACGAAGTGGACGCCCTGTGAGGATTGAAGAACACACCATATACGGGTCAGTTCTTTGTTTGCAAGATGTTGAGAAATGTTAGTTATTGAACGAATAGTTATTTCAATACATATATCATTAGTCTCTGTCATGTGTATATATTTTATTAAGCTTCAAGTCCCGATTATTTTCACCACATTTTTTGCAAACAAAGAACTAACTTTCGGAATTTTTTAGATGAGGATTTATAATTTAGATTATTTGTATTATTCGGACTACTGTTCTCATCTTGGAAGTCATTCTCACAACGTTTCGACCGATGTAACCTCCAATCTTCTTCAGGTGCATCTTTTGTATTATTTGTATTACTCGGACTACTGTTCTCATCTTGGATGTTATTCTCGCAACGTTTCGGTCGATGTAACCTCCGAATTTCTTCAGGTGTCTCTTTTGTATTATTTGGATTATTCGGACTACTGTTCTCATCTTGGATGTTATTCTCGCAACGTTTCGGTCGATGTAACCTCCGAATTTCTTCAGGTGCATCTTGTCGAACTCGGGAATCATGGCTGACGGAATGAGAGCAAGGTGGATTAAATAAAGGATTCCGGTTGAAATTCTATACAGATTCTCGCGTTCGACAAGACGCACCTGAAAGAGCTCGGGTGTGAAGGTTCAATCCTCACTACAAGCGATATTAACTAAGGGTGACATAAAAATGAACACTTCTATTCGGTCACGGTTGACGGAACGAGAACAATCTACCTCCGTGTATCAAATAAATGATTCAGTACAAAATTACGTATAGATTCCCGAGTTCGACATAAAGATTATCGAATTCGACACGATGCACCTGAATAAGGTCGGGGGTTACATCGGTCGAAACTTTGTGATAATAATATTCAAGATGAGGACAGTAGTCCGAATAATCCAAATAAGGCAAATAATCCAAATAATCCAAATAATCCAAATAATCCAAATAACTAACAGTTCACAACAACACATAATAAACAAACAAACACATAATAAACAAACAAACACATAATAAACAAACAAACAAACAAACACATAATAAACAAACAAACACATAATAAACAAACAAACACATAATAAACAAACAAACACATAATAAACAAACAAACAAACACATAATAAACAAACAAACACATAATAAACAAACAAACACATAATAAACAAACAAACAAACACATAATAAACAAACAAACACATAATAAACAAACAAACACATAATAAACAAACAAACAAACACATAATAAACAAACAAACACACACATAATAAACAAACAAACACATAATAAACAAACAAACACATAATAAACAAACAAACAAACAAACACATAATAAACAAACAAACACATAATAAACAAACAAACAAACACATAATAAACAAACAAACACATAATAAATAAACAAACAAACACATAATAAACAAACAAACAAACAAACACATAATAAACAAACAAACACATAATAAACAAACAAAACAAAACATGTAAGTTTTTACACCTCTGTCCAGTTCATGATGAAAACAATCATTTTTTTTCATATGGTTTTAATACAAATTAGTGATTAAATACGCCGTAAATTAATAATGGCTTTCTTTTTTTTTGTGGGAAGATTCTTGGTTGTTATGGTGTACGTGCTGGCAGTATGCGAGTTCGAACACCAGTTAACGATTATGTTGTTCATGTTCTAACTAATACTCTTAGAAAAAGCATGGTCGCCATTATCTTCCAATTTAGTACTGTTCTGTTCTACATATACGGGGTTAGCTTTAAATAACCAATGAAGGTTGGCTGTTTGGAAAATCGATAGCATAACTTCGGGATTATGTTCTATACCTGCACACACACACTCACACACAAACACAAACATATATATATATATATATATATATATATATATATATATATATATATATATATATTATTTGTAACCCCTAGAAAACCATCTAGATGAGCACTGTAAG
>OY744540.1:21819460-21851960 GCA_963556195.1 Sepiola atlantica | reverse complement strand
CATTTTCGATCGATATATATTTATTTTTATCGATTTATTTTTATCGATTTTATCGATTAAATGACTTTACGTTGCGTCAACTGTACACGCACCTTCTTCGTTTTCATTTTCTTTTGCGTTATTTCAAATTCATCAGAAGGTTCAAAGTAAACTGGAGACCATCTTATCAGGTATTACCACCTCCTTTCGAAGAGGGAAGGTTCTTGCCTGTCGTCTGCGAAGCTCTCTTCCGTGAGAGCGTTTTGACGGGACTGACTAAAATATTTTAGGACGAAAATGACTTTTAAACGGCCCCTTGGGCCATAAATTGACTGTCCACGGTTTCTGTATGCATACTGCGCGCACTGGTTCCTACCATTAAAAAAATTCCTTCCCGATATGGTCACTGCTGGGTTTGTATTTTCTTTTCATTACTTTTCTTCCAGTGCTTCTCTATAGACTCCACCCCAGCATAAGGGAACAATAGAGAATGACACCGGTTGATAAGAACACCGGTGCTATTTTCCCTTTTGCAGAGAGACCTACACTACTGGACGAAAGAGAAGAGGATTCATCATGTTGGACAGGATTCCACGTGGTTGAATATGAAGGCACTCTGTCTGATGCATTTCTGATTAACGTTTTCCGAACCATAGGATTTCCGTTAAAATAATACCGTGATTGAAAATTGTTACATGACGCACGGGTAATCTTGATCATTTCGGATAGGAAAGACGTTTACAGCTTGTCGCCTGAGTCGTTTTAGTTTGTAGGGAAGTAACACGTTCGATAAGGAGATTTTCGTGTGAAATTTTATTGCTTTGATTCCTACTTAAAGAAAATCCTCCCAGATTTAGGATTAGTGATATGGTTACTACAGGGTGTGTATTTTCTTTTCATTACCTTTCTCACATCGCTTCTGTATAAACCACCACAAAAAAAACAACCTTTTTGCCTTTTAAGGGAACAAGGGAGAATGAAACCGGTTCCTAAGGACACCGGTGGGTTATTTCCTCTTTGGCAGAGAGACCCAGACTACTGGACGAGAGAGAAGGGTGTTCACCATGTTGGCCAGGATTTCACGTAGTTGAATAAAAAGAAACTCTGTCTTAGATTCGAAACCTACCATGTATGGTAAAGACCACCACAAGTAGTGAGTAACAAGCCCTTTTATTGTATGTTCTTTTATGTTGTCTTGTAAGTCTACTTTATGTTTGTCAATATGTAAATAAAATGTGTACATTGTATTTGGATGTATTTTCTCCTTCTTCTGTGTTCCCCATAGCATTGAGTTTAGTATATATGTTTTCCCTTATAGATTGGTGAAGGTAATGAAAAGAAATGCTAACAGTCTTTTGTAATTGTTAAATAATACTAACGGTTCAATGTTACTTATGAATAAAATACTTACAAAAGACTACAATGAGTATATATAGCTGAGAGAAAACCAAGTAAAAACATTTATATGGAGTTCGGAGTCGTGAGCAGGAGCTTCCTGGGTTCTTCGAGTTTTCCGAACAACGCCTGTGCACGAGTTCCACTAGTTAAAAATCAAATCAAATTATGTTTAGGAATTTTTTAGATGATGTTTACTAATTTGTATTATTTTGATTATTCGGGCTGCCGTTCTCATTTTTATGTTACTCTCACAATGGACCCGTGGCACAACGGATAAAGTGCTAAGTAATAATCAGTTCTAAATGACAGCCTTCTGGAGGTTGAACGTTCAATCTGCACTACAGGCGATTCTGAGAATATAATTAAAAAAATGGTTAAAACTTCTAACGGATGATGGTTGACGGAACGAGAACAATATACCTCCGTGGATTAAAGAAATGGTTCAGTTCGAAATTCTATACAGATTCCCGAGTTGGACATAAAAACTCCAAACTTCGACAATACATACCTGAAGAAGTGCGTAAGAATAAAATCCAGGATAAGAACAGTAGTCCGAATAATCCAAATAATACCAAATAAAAATTATTATTATTATTATTACTACTACTACTACTACTACTACTACTACTACTACTACTACTACTACTACTACTACTACTACTACTACTATTATTGTTATTGTTATTGTTATTGTTATTATTATTATTATTATTAATAATAATAATAATAATAACAATAACAATAATAATAATAATAATAATAATAATAATAATAATATATATTATATTATATTTAATTTTGTGAAAAGTAAACTGTGTTTATTAGTACCCGGTGTCGACGAGTGTAGTCACAGTACACAATTGTTAGGGGGAAAAGTCTTTGCTACCACCTATATGGAGTTGGTTTTTCGGAGAGACGTTGATGGTGGGCCAAATATAATATTTAATGTTAGGTTGGAAAAAATAATAACAACTTTACTAAAACACGCTCGAGTGAATAAGTGTAGTATAGCGGTGAGTTTAGTAGCCTGTGATGTATGTGGTTATTTTCCTATACTCCGAGAAGGTACAGGGGGAAAAAACGTCTCTACTTTATATATTAGATAGATAGATAGATAATAATAATAATAACTACTACTACTACTACTACTACTACTACTACTACTACTACTACTACTAATAATAATAATAATACTAATACTACTACTAAAACCAATAATAATAATAATAATAATAATAATAATAATAATAATAATAAAAATAATAATAATAACGACGACGACGACGACGAAACTTGCCAGAGAACTAAAAGGAATATGTGTTGCATTACCCGTTCATTCAGGGTACCCGGTAAGGTCCAACAAGAATGACAAAGAACAGAACGTATATGAAAAAACTTTGGTTTTCTTTATTTGCCATTACCGGATGGTTTACGCCGGCTACGCACACATATTAAACAATCTTTTGACATACTTTTGCCTCATGAAAGTCTTTTCCTTGCTGAGGTCACAGACTTGGTTTCCGCTAGAAACTCGTTCGTATATACATCCGATTGGAAAGCAATTTGTTCTGCATTGTCTATCCGAGCGTGAACTGAAGCAATTGTTCTACAATCACTTTGGTGAAGTACAAGTCAGGGGATCCCTTCACCGAACCAATTTGCTTATCAGACGCATTTTTAGTCAGCGGACAAAAAAGTCTAACAGCAAGACGGGCTTGGGTACCATAGCCAATAAAGCTTCATCGGTGCCATAACTATTGGTAAACTCGCATTCTTCCGGTACATCGATACTCCGATCACCAAGCGTTTCGGCTCTTCGCGTTTTTGAAACCGTCGTTGTTCAAGTCCCTTTCGCACTGCGGAACCTTCTCCTGTTTAACAGTTATCAAGTCGCCTTTATTTCTTTCTCGACGTTCCACCCACAATGGACTCGTCCACGATTAATTTTTGCCACTCTTCATTATCTTACATATGGAGCATGAAGAAAGTCAGTATAATACCAATAATCGGAGGAGCACTGGATACAGTCCCCAAAAGTCTGGAGAAAAGACTGGGAGAAATGAGAATCAAAGAGATCACTGAGACCATACAAAGGACAGCAATGATGAAAATCGCCGCAATCTTAAAGAAAAATCCTCGAATGCGGAAACCAACCGGCATAAGCTGCGAATGGTAACCAGTCACATGGAAGTTATAACAGGAAAGAAACCAAAAACCACAGGAAGAACAGTACCGTACGAACCTAGTAACAGAAACAGCAAGAAACATTATAAGCTGCCCCCCCCCCAATAGCATCGGCCTAGGCCGACACCACACAAAATAGTCGTATAGGGTAAAGGAAGATGGGAAAAACCGAGGAGGGAAAGCACTAACCAGACCTCCACTGGAAGAGTACGGAGAGTGCTGGGACGGTGGGGAAACCAATGGTCGTTTCCAGCGAGAAATCAATTGTAGGCGGCTGTTGCGATACCGCAAGGTCATTTGCGGTGGTGATCGAAAATAGGTGATGAGTACTGGAACTCAGGGGAGGCCAATTGTTACTCAGACTCCACGGAAACACCACTGGTTGTTGTCGGTGAGCAATCACTGACAATAACTTGTGTGATAACTTCTAGTGAGTACAAATATAAATGAGAAGAAGAAAAGAAAAGGGGATAAAAAATAAATAAGCTAGACAAATAATAGAAATTAATTAAATAGAAATAAATAGAAATAAATAAATAAATAAAGATTACATTTAAATAAAAAGTGAGACTAAATAAATAAACAAATAGATAAATAAACAAATAAATAAAAATGAATAAATTAAATAGCAATAAATAAATAGAAATAAATAAAAATTAAATTTAAGTAAAAAAGTGAGACTAAATAAATAAACAAATAAATAAATAAACAAATAAATAAAAATGAATAAATTAAATAGCAATAAATAAATAGAAATAAATAAAAATTAAATTTAAATAAAAAAGTGAGACTAAATAAACAAATAAATAAATAAATAAACAAATAAAAATAAATAAATAAATAAATTAAATAGCAATAAATAAATAGAAATAAATAAAAATTCAATTTAAATAAAAAAGTGAGACTAAATAAATAAACAAATAAGTAAATAAATAAATAAACAAGTAAAAATAAATAAATAAATAAATTAAATAGCAATAAATAAATAGAAATAAATAAAAATTAAATTTAAATAAAAAAGTGAAGCTAAATAAACAAATAAATAAATAAATAAATAAATAAACAAATAAAAATAAATAAATAAATAAATTAAATAGCAATAAATAAATAGAAATAAATAAAAATTAAATTTAAATAAAAAAGTGAGACTAAATAAACAAATAAATAAATAAACAAATAAAAATAAATAAATAAATAAATTAAATAGCAATAAATAAATAGAAATAAATAAAAATTAAATTTAAATAAAAAAGTGAGACTAAATAAATAAACAAATAAATAAATAAACAAGTAAAAATAAATAAATAAATAAATTAAATAGCAATAAATAAATAGAAATAAATAAAAATTCAATTTAAATAAAAAAGTGAGACTAAATAAATAAACAAATAAATAAATAAATAAACAAATAAAAATAAATAAATAAATAAATTAAATAGCAATAAACAAATAGAAATAAATAAAAATTAAATTTAAATAAAAAAGTGAGACTAAATAAATAAACAAATAAACAAATAAATGAATAAAAAGAAATGTCATTACTTTACCCAATGGCGTAAGTATCTATACGATTCGTCTGAATAAATTTGAACCCGCCATTTTTCCTATTTTTGTCAAATGTTTCATAAAATCAAATCATTCTTTGGAACCTTCTGAGCGAGGTTACTTCAAAAATTCTCTTACATAACTTTTACAATTACATCCATGCTAAACTAGTCTTGAATACATCTTTTAACTTTCATCAAAATTCACAGGCGCATTAATAATCTTGGGCGTAACTTATATATTCTGTCATTGACATAATACGATATATACAAAGATTTACAAAGAATAAAAAGACACACATTTTAATGTGAATAATCTGCTGTACGATTACTCATGTGTAACTAACTCGTATGTTATATAAACAGTCACTTTTTTATTGTGCAGTTCCGAGATATATGTTAATGTGACAATTATAGTTACTATTCACCGTAAAAAAATTTTTTTGCTTACTTTTCACTAAAAAAAAAGAGGGTGAACTATTTAAGTGAAGCGATTTTAAAGTAGAATATCCCATAAAGAAAAGCACGCCCCATTTGTTGTAGAAACGTACAGTATCAACAACTTCGGGTGTTCGTGTTCGGCCTAATGGAAACAGCTACTTACTACGGGACTAGCTATGCCAGGTTCAAATCATAGCGGACCTTTTTATCATCATTTACGCACGGATATTTTTATTGTCTGCGAGAAAAAAATAGGATGTATGTAAATCTCCCGTAGACCTTATGATCTTACAATAATAATTTGTGACACCCACGCCTCCACCTGTAAATTCCCATTGTGGGATTTCGCCTTCGCTGTCAATGTAATCACAAAAATCGACTGTATTTTGTTTCTTCCGGCCAGGTGTGTGTCTGTGTCAAATACGTTTATTTACTGTCAGATAACATTTCCGGTACATCCTTCCCGAATATTCAATATGGGAACTCCTGCTTCAATCTCTGAACTCCATTCTTGACATTTCTTTTCTTATTATTTTATTTCTATAATTTAAAGTTTAAACTTCAGAAGGAACTCCTCTTCAAACAACACTGTAATAAACATTGACAAATTTACAAAACCACCGCTTTCTCACAGCTGTCCAAAATTCGACTCTTCGTCTGTTTTTAATCCGTCTTTTAAAAATATCATTTACAAATTAAGTGCTCACCATTGTGAATTAGTTCAAACTATACAAAACATCTGGAAAATAGCTGTCTTACACGCGAAACGTCTAATAGGCTTTGAATCTGGTAAGTGTCCCTTTTCGTCTCTATTGCTACATCATACTTACTAGCGGGATAACTGAGAAAATACTTGTTAGTCTTTCTCTACTCTATCATTATTCACATGGAAGATGCTCTACTGAACTCCAATCTCTCGTTCCTCCCCGTTAGACATTCACAAAAAGAACTCGTCTCCCTACCACAGCTGATAAAAACTTTCCGTTCTCTCTCAGTATACGTCAGGTCGGATTTTCATGAACAGAGTTTCTTTCCAAGAACTTCCCGTCTCTGGAACACAATACCACTGGACTGCTTCCCTACAGACTACAACGTGGTCGTATTCAAATCAAGTGTTAATAATTACTTGTCAAAAACTATCACCAGAAGTAATAAAACATTGTTCATTCCATTTATTATTTTCAACCCTCTCATAATATTCTTCATCATTCAACTGACACTACAACTTTATATCGAGGGGCTTCGAAAATAGTGTCTCATTAGCAACACAACAAAGAAAGAAAAAGGAACCCTATACCCTTCCTTCAGCGCATAGCACTACTACTATCAGAATATGTATGGAGTAGTGTTGTCATATTTGGATTGGTGAATCTCTGTCCCATTTGAGGGTTCTTGATAAGGTGCAGAAACGTATCTGTAATTTGATTAACTACACCCTTTCTTCTTCTCTGCACTCTCTCTCTCTCTCTCTCTCTCTCTCTCTCTCTCTCTCTCTCTCATAGACGTGATGCTGCTAGTCTATAAATACTATTACGGCATGTGTTCTTCAAAATTATCTGATCTATTCCCTGCTTCCTTTGTTCCAGCTTGTTTCACTCGTTGGTCTAGTGGTCTCCATCAATTCGCTGTTTTGATACCTCATTGTAATACGGCTTCCTATTCCAGTCGTTTTCTGTCAATAACTGCAGGCCTGTGGAACTCTTTCACTTTTATTTATACGTTGGCAATCTTCATGTGGTCACTTCTGTGAGTACCTGATTCGAAAAAAAACCCTGGGGAAATGAATACCAACAGCAGTATCACACCCTCTAACGTCCAACCATTTTCCGCCATGGTAGGGTCGGTGGTAACGTGGTAGTACCAGAGCTACCCGGCTAACAGGGCTCTGGTGAAAATCTAGGAGGAGTCGGCATCATGCTCTGTCGTCTTCTGGTCGTCTCTGCCTCTGCGTTCTGCTGTTTCGTTACGTGTTCTGGGACAAACCTTCCCCGACTACGCATGCAACCGCTGATCCTTGCTGTTCTCAGTGTCTGGATTGAACACCTGCAATACTGCAGGTTTACAAATAGCTGCGACCACTGATGGAGACTTCATGCAGACCAGACAATCATGATGCACGATCTTTGTGAGCTTTATGCAGATGTCCAACAGCAGCAACAACAGAATCAAGCCCCCCTCCCCCCCCAAAAAAAAATAAACAGCAGAACCATACTGATTATACAAATGTCCATTTTTTTTATTGAGTAGATTTCTGATAAATATCGTAATTCCCTACATAAATCGTATTAAAATGTAATTTCGTATGAATCAGTGTGGAACGGCTTTTTTGACCGGCTTGGTTCTGTTGTTGGCATTGGTTCCCCTATTCCATTTTTGAACCAGGCACTTACAGGAGGGACCACGGGAAGGTTGTCGAGACCCATAAGTGAAAGTGGTTCTGTGGAATCGACAGGATTCGAACCTGGAACACCCACTTCGTCAGTTCGCGCCGTTATCCACCTCACCATCGCCACCTATCATTAAATCGCATTAAAACTAAGTAAATACATTTATTTATGTTGCACTTGAGTGTAACCAGAATTGAGAAGTCGGAACGTATCCGACTCCGACTCCTAAGATTCTCAAAATTTTGACTCCGACTCCTAGAATTCTCAAAATTTTGATTCCGACTCCTAGGATTCTCAAAATTTTGACTCTGACTCTTAGGATTCTCAAAATTTTGACTCCAACTCCTGGGATTCTCAAAATTTTGACTCTGACTCCTTATATTAAAATCTTCAAATATTCAGTAATAATCGGAGTTGAATTAACAAATCTAACTCCTAACATTCTCACAAAGTCGACTCAGACTTCTTTTAAAACCTTCGACTACATCCGACTCCTTCCAAAACCCCCGACTCCGACTCTTTATTTTAAAGTTTTTCAGTGATAATCAGAGTCGGATTTTTTAATCCGACCCCGACTCCTAGCATTCTTATAATTCCGAATTCGACTCCTTTCAAAAACTCCGGCTTCCTTCGACTTTGACCTCTTTCCAAAACCTCCGACTTCCTCCGATTCCAACTCCTTATTTCAAAGTCTTCTAGTATTCGGCAATAATCAGGGTTTGATTAAGAAAATCTGACTCCTAGCATTTTTACGACTCCGACTCCGACTCCGCAACCCTGATTGTGAAAGATCATCACTTTCCCGTTGCTCAAAAGATCGCGTGTCACATTCGAGGCAGTTAATTTCTTTGCTCAGCAAAAAAAGAAAAAGAAAAATAATGGATTTGGATCTTTTTATTTTATTTATTGTAATTAATCTGATCCTCGGATTTTTGGGTTGCAAATCTCCTTTCTGATGTTCTGTTCTTATTCTCTTTTTTATTTTCTCTTCTTTTTTTTTTACAAAAGAAACATAATAGAAATAGGGTCAAGCGCTCTCGGTCCGAAAATCTTTCGAATGAATCGAATTAAACGCACATGTACGTAGAATGACGTCATCGTTATAATTTCAGAATGGGTCGGTGTTCGGTTTCCATTGAGACATCAAGCTAAAAGCATTACATAAGGTATTATTTTTATGATTATATAAGCAATGCATAAGGTATTATTACTTATTATTTTTAAGGTCAACGAGAAAGCTGTTCCACGTGTAGTCATTTCGAAGCCACTCGGGAGGGATAGGCTTATTTACAGCCGACCGGGGCATTCATTTCTCGCCACACCTCGCATTAAGTCAAACCTCGTGTTGTATCCCATCTCTCGTGGGATGACAGGTAAGTAACACATCTAGAATACGAATCCTCATCATCATCATCATCATCATCATCTAGAATACGAATCCTCAAAGACAAACAAAGAAAAGAAAAACGCACAAAAAATACGCCCGTTTCTTTATCCATATGAACTGTAGCAATCTATATATTGCAATGCTAAAGCTGAGTTAATCAACATTTGTTTCTATAAGGCTTCCCCCCCCCCTCTACAAATTGTAACTAGCAGGGTACTCGGCGTTGCACGGGAGCATGGTTTACAAATTAGAAGAGTTAAAAAGAGTGTTTAGTGTTTAACATCTTTCTGTTACCCCCTCTCTGTCTCTCTCTCTCCATCATCATCATCATCATCATCATCATCATCATCATCATCATCATCATCATCATCATCATCATCATCATCATCATCATCATCATCATCATCATCATCAGGCTGATGCTATTTTCTTAGGGGAAGGGTAGTTTATAAGATTTCTTGCAGTTGTAGTCCCCATCATCATCATCATCATCATCATCATCATCATCATCATCATCATCATCATCATCATCATCGAACCTCCTCCTCCCAATATAATCCTTAATCACAAATAAATAAATAAATAAAAATAAATAAATAAATTAAATAGAAATAAATTAAATAGAAATAAATAAATAGAAATAAATAAATAGAAATAAATAAATAAAACTTAAATTTAAATAATAAACAAATAAATAAATAAATAAATAAATAAAGACAAACACATAAATAAATAAATTAATTAAATAGAAATAAATAAATAGAAGTAAATAAATAAAAATTAAATTTAAATAAAAAAGTGAGACTAAATAAATAAGTAAATCATCATCATCATCATCATCATCATCATCATCATCATCATCATCATCATCATCATCATCATCATCATCATCATCATCATCATCATCAAGAACCCATCCCCCCTCCCAATATAATCCTTAATCACGGTGGTATGGACGATGGCAACGTGGTAGTTGTAGTGTCAAGGCTACACGGCTAAAAGGGCTCTAGTAAAAATGTAGGAGTGGTCAGCATCGGGATCCGTTGTCCTCTCGTCGTGTCTGCCTCTGCGCGCGGCAAGCAAAGACGTGTCAGGCGCGGAACCGCAAGGTCAATGGAGTAAAAGTGGCAACGTTGCTTCTGCGTCATGTCTTTGAGAGTTCTAGGGCCAAACCTTCCTCGACTTCGAATGCAACCGCGAAATCGTGCTGTTCTTGGTGTCAATGGTAAACAACTACGCCCCTGCAGGTTAACGAATAGCTGCGACCACTGATGAAGACTTCGTGCAGACCAGACATCCCTGAGGCATGATCTTCGTGAGCTCTACGCAGAAGTCCGACTGGCCTAACACACAAACAAACAAACATCAACAACAATACCGGCCGCGAACGCAGCCCCCACGTTGTTATTGTAAAACCGCATAATAATAAAAAAAGAATTCCATCAGAGGATTTCTCGTAAACATTTACCCGAGAAAAAGTGTGTTTGATCTTGAGCTAGGGCTTTGTGTGCAATTGCATCCAAAGACAGACAGATAGACAGATAGACAGATACACCAAATTTATATCATTAACGATCGTTTGATAACGAATTCCACAGAGAAGGTTGTTACGCGTTTAAACCAATGCCGATTATTTCGGATTTTTTTCAGATGAGGATTGATAATTTTTATTATTTGGATTATTCGGACTACTATTCTCATCTTGAGTGTTATTCTCACAACGCAAGGACCCGTGGCGCAATGGATAAACGTACTTAGTATAATCAGTTCTAAGTGACAGTCTTCTGGAGTTTGAAGAATACAATTACGAATTACGTAAGACTTCTACCCGTTCATGGCTTACGGAACGAGAGCAATCTACCCCCGTGGATTAAATAAAGGGTTCCGTTCGAAATTCCGTACTGATTCCCGAGTTCGACAAGGCGCACTTGAAGAAGGTTGGGAGGTCACATCGGCCGAAACGTTGCGAGAATCACACCCAAAATGAGAACAGTAGTCCGAATAATCCAAATAATACACAAGGGCGAGTAATTAGCGACAACTCTATACGTAAAACGTAGAATAATGTAAAACAAACAAAAGTAACAAAATCAACGTCAAAAAAGATATAAAAAAAGAAAAAAAAAGATAAAAAAAAGAAAAGAAGCAAAACAAAGTCAACGTCTTTGTACAATATTAGTGCTGCTATTTATATTGTTTAGTAAAAGCAGGAGAGTTCTCCAAAGGGGAGATAATTCAAAACAGGGAAAGTTATTGGTAATTGTGCATTACATGTCCGTTACTGTAACGGACTAGCAGCATTCAATAGAAAAAGAATAGCGTTCGAGGCTTAGATCTTATTATTGTACGCCGCAACTCTGCTCAATGGACTTCAAATCGGCAGCCTTGTGTTCATCGTACCAGAAATTAAGCACACAAGTAGTAGCGATCTATTTCTGGTGCTTCTTTAATTTCGCAACGACATGAAAATATTTAAACTAGGGGTGGGACGTAATGGGTGAAAATTTCAGATTCATGCGACTAGTATTTTTTTATGTTCATTTATAAATAAATAACACTAAACAATCAAACATTTTGAAAATTTTGCAAAATTCAGAAGGTGAAGGCCTAAAATAGCCGTTAGGGCTCCACGGGACTCAAAATCCATCATTTTTCGGTGAAAAAGTGGTTTCATGCGACATTGCAGGTCCTAAAACATCCTCAAAAGATATGAATGGATATAGATGGTTAAATCTGATATAGTACTTTAATTTAGAACTATTTTCAGGCTGCACCTTCTGAATTTTGCAAAATGTTCAAAATGTTTGATTGTTTAGTGTTATTTATTTATAAATGAACACAAAAAAATACTACTCGCATGAATCTGAAATTGTCACCCATTACGTCCCACCCCTAATTCTAGTGTATAAATGTTCATTCATTCGAATAAGTATTCTTCTATGAGATGGATGCCAGTTGAGGCCTTTATGCCGGTAAGTGTTAGTTTGATTCTATAGTTATTGTTAAAATTTCACAAAAATCGGAGATATCCGACTTTTCACGAAGGACTTTCGCCCCTTCTTTACCTCCTTTGTATTAAACTAAATTAAACTAAATATAGCACATCTTACCGACCCTATCAGCACATTTGGCATAATAGTAAATGTTGGTTAATGGGTCACGAGACCCGAGTTCAATCCTCGGTCGAGACATACGAAAGACTAACAAATTGTACTTGATATGGAACATAGCAGTTGTAATTTCCCTACATTATTATAAGGCATACTCATGTTCACACACCGGTTAGATCACCGCAGTTAAGCAACGTTGAATCTGGTCAGTACTAAATGGGTGACCATTTTAGTAATACCAGGCATTGTATGTGAGAGGGCCGTCTGCTTATTCAGATATTCTTACTAGTCGTCCTGGAAGTCTCCATGCCACTGGATTCAAGCAATGCTTATCTAGGAAAGGCGTAGTTGGTGATTGCGCAACTCCTGCTGTACAATAAAGTCCCCACCCAGCCACACTTACAAGAGGTATCCATTTTCTTTCTAGACAAAACGCAGACCTCTCTTAATTCCCCTACACAAAAAGGTTACATTTACCTACTAAATATAGGCTCCTCTCTTTTACGTGTATTTTCTGTAATTATATAAACAGTGAACGGCATTCAATTGTCCATTGAAAGGTAAGTGTATCGCAGTATCGGTTATTGATGAAAATAGAATAAAAATGGATATTTCAAATAATACAAGAAACATTGTAAAATATTTGTTTTCGGGAAGATCAATGGGAGTGACAGTTATTAACGATTACGCTATCGCAATTCCATGTTCGTGCATGAATACAAAGATGGGATCCGGATTTTCTTTACTGTGCAGGATATATGAATAATAAATAAGGTAATTATATATTGTAATGATAAAACGTCACTGCTTCTTTGAAGGGGTGTACACATCTACAGGGTGGGCCAAAATAAGGGGCCTATCTTTAAATTTGAATAACTTGAATTTGAATAACTTCCACAAAATAAAAGTTAAACTCACCAAACTTTATGTGTGTGTAGACTGACCCTTCCGAGATTTTTTGAAATAAACAAAACAAATTTTAGCCGAAAAACACTTCTTAAAACTTACAAAAGCTAAAGTATTGTTTTTTACACTGTTTCGAGTTTTTTAAGCAAAAATAATGTTTTCTAAATGAGGGTACGTTCCTTAGGGCTAATACGGCTCATGCTTGCTTCGGAAGGGGTCCTTTACTTATTCTAAAAAAAAAAAAAAAAAATAATCAATAAATAAAAAAGTTATGAATTTTTAAAAATAGGACCCTTATTTTTGCCCACCCTGTATAAGAAAACGCCTTTTGAAATGTATTATAGAATTTTGAAAAAACCTAAGAAACGTAATCTTTTGAATTTTTTTTATATATATATATTAAATGAATAAAATCATTTTTCATAGATATGTGTCTCTGAGACTTTCGCCGTAACACGGCCTTAACGAAGTATTATTTAATGCCATGAAAAATGCCAGTATGCTGAAATCATATGCCCTTAATAGGGTTAAGATGAAAATTCATATACACTAAATGTACAAAAGCAAGGAAATTCCCAAATTTTTACACTTTTATTGTCATTAAGGGTATGACTACATATCAATCAAACCATTTCATTATCACATCACTACAGTATAAATCTCTATGCATGAGTGGATGAAGTGTGTGAGGTGCGCTGAAGAAAAATTCCTACCAGTAAAATACATAGCCCTGTTGTGCTCGCATACCCTTAATGACAATAAAAGTGTAAAAATTTGGGAATTTCCTTGCTTTTGTGCAAGAAAGCAACGCAGAAGACAAAACGAAACATCCAGGACCATCGTTTAACCATCAACCGTCGTTCCTGTCGCCTTTTCGCTCCTTCTCAAATCCTTTCGTTTTATCAATTCCCCTGGATGCTATGCAAATTTCAGGCACGGCACAGGCTAATTTTTGTCGTTTATGTCGAGAGGATTGGCTCAGTCCATTACACTCCCCCCCCCCATGTTCTCATCATCACACATGCAGCAGGTGCGAGGCGGCCTCCTTTGTCTTTGTGGCTTTTTTTTTCGGAGACGTAGCCCAACTGATTTAGTCACTTCTTTAAATGATTCTACCGAGTAATTTTGATCTTCGCTGTTGTCGTTGTCGTCACTGTCGCTGTCATCACTGTCGCTAAACCGATTAAGGCCATCATCGACAGAGCTATCTGCCTCGTCATTCATAACGGGCACACACAATTCGCCACCGCTTGACGCTGCACTTCTACTGTCTTCGGAATTGATCTCTTACATGGCGAGGTACTCCGTCCACACACACTGTTTGGAGACTCACCACCTTCGGAAAATAATGACAATATTTATTGTTCATAATGTTGCTTAAAAACGATTGACTCTAACACTTTACTCGATTGTTGGCTAATTTGCTCATATACCCCAAATGTATATTCACATGGTCGCGCTTATTGTGCAAATGAATACCTCGGTCACGTCTAGAAACAATTATATGGTATGATTGGATTAGAAGCGTCACATACTCTAAGGAACTTCTCATAAAACTATTGTGTACGTGTTTTTATTACATTTATAATTTAATAAAATACCTTATTTAATAATATTCTTAACATTGAATAATAGTTCATAGTTCCTGTCCTCCATTTCTTGCGTTCCGCCCATTTTCAACGTTACAGTTCATTCATTTCGTTGTTGGTCAAACTCGGCTCGAAAATCGGGTTCTTCAATGATAAGGGCTGGCGCAGCCGCGCAAACAGAAACTGACTCGTCAAGAAATTGGCCATCCACTGACTTCAAGATGAATACTTCGCCTAGAACTTTTATCGCGTCTATCCACATCAAGAGGTAGGATCCAAGCGGGTCCGCCATCATTAGCAGGACATCAATCACAATTGCACGCCCATTCTACAGTCGGAGGCTAACCAGTCCAATAGACCTCTTCAAAATTGACCTTTTTCTTCAAACATATGGAAACTGATATTATTCCCATTCTCCAAGGTCTAAATTAGCTAAATATTCCAGTTATTGTGATCTTGGACCTTGGCTATGCCTGCCTCAAAAGCCATGTAATTTTATTGTTGACGTTTTTCAAAAACGCTGCAAAATATGGGATATTATGTCCTTATTTTCATTGTAGCTTTCCAGAGGTTGATGCTATAGCATTGAAAGTGGTACCAAATGAAAGCTAATAAAATTTTCTTGCATATGGTAGTAAACACATGAACACCTGTGTTAATTTTAATTAATTTTAATGCACAAACATATATATTTTTTATGCTTGGAAAGGATGCCATTATATAATACATAACTTTATCTCAAAAATGTTACTCTTAATGCATGTACATAATTTATTATCACTAAGTATGTTTTATCTCTTCATTTCAGATTGTAAGTTAAAGCTGATTTGTTAAGATTTGTGAACTGCTGACAACATGGCATCTGGAAGACAACTATGCTGTGGGAAAGTGGTCAGCGATACAAGTGAACGGGATGAACCAACTGAAAAGAGAAGAAAGGTGGCAACTCCTGCCACAAGGTCATTTAGTGATGTGTATCTCATTGGGCAACCCAGCTCCAGCATCAGGGGCTCTCAACTTCCTACTAATCGCCAGGTGTTCCAGTATTTCCTGCATTTGAGGAATGATAATCCCAACAGTGACAATAGGTCTTTAGCCCATGATACAGTGGATGTCGTTTTGCCATTCTGGAATATGGCAAGGATTAAAACACTAACTAGACCAAATGCAGTCAACCGTTTCATGATCCTCCATGAAAAGTACAGGAAAATTGTTAAAAACAAGGGAAAAAATAACAAACCAGAGGAAGAGAAACGAGCTAACTTTCTGACGGACTTAGACAAGTTATTTGATATTGGAGCAAAGGATGTTGTGGAGGAGATAAGAAGCAACAGGCTGCTCACAAAGGAGACCAAGGAAGAGGACGTCAATTTCTACTTGGACCAACAGACAACTCGCCTGGCACACATGTCAGGTCATGATAAGGTGTTTGAGAAGAAGTCTAGAGAGAAAAGCTTCCGAGAAGAAAGAGAAGAGAGAATGTTATCATCAGTGACTGCTGCAGCAGCAGAAGTTGGGAAAATTTCAAGTGATGAAGACCCAGAGAACAGTCAAGGCTCTGGTACTAGTGAGGGTTCAGAATACACTGAGACAACACCAAGCTGTTCATCAAAACCAAGTACGATAACCTTACACTTTCCACACTCAGTTATGACCAGTGAAGAGATTTGTAGCACTGCAGGTCGGTTGTCACTCTCTGACAACCAGACTACAGCCATGGTGTCTGCAGTGTTGAAGGCAGGAGGCGCAGATCTTGATGACTTTGTTATATCAGCCTCTACTACAAGACGAAATAGGATAAACACTCGTCATAAGTTGTGCCACAGTTACATGAATAACTTCAAGGAAAGTCCGCCAGATTACTGCACACTACACTGGGATGGAAAACTTCTACGGGATGTTCTTGGTGAAAGATACCCAGTGGAAAGTCTTGCAGTGCTCGTCTCTGGTACTCCACAGTATGAAGAAGGGAAGCTGCTTGGTGTGCCCTTCATAGAAAGTTCCACAGGAATCCAACAGTGTAATGCTACATTGGAACTGATAGAAGCATGGGGTCTCACAGACAACATTGTAGGCTTGGTATTTGATACCACAGCAAGCAACAGTGGCATCAACAAGGGTGTAGCGAAGCTTATTGAAGAAAAACTAGGCAAAAAGGTATTCTACTTCGCTTGTCGCCATCACATATCAGAGGTAATAATTGGAAGTGTATGGGAGGCTGTGTTCAGCAAGGTCAAGAGTCCTGACAACCCAATGTTCAGCAATGTGAAAGAGGAGTGGGACAAGTTGGTTAAGGACTGCCCAAGAGTTCTGGGCCTAGTTGAACAAGACTTGAAACAGAAGAAGACAAGCACAATTGCAGTCTTAAGCAATTTCCTTGAGGAAGCAAGTCCGAGGGCAGATTACAGAGAGGTGGCAGAGCTGTGCCTGATCCTGCTTGGTGAGAAACCTCCTCGAGGTATCCACTGGGCCAAGCCAGGTGCCATTCACCAAGCCCGCTGGATGGCCAGGAACATTTACTGTATGAAGATGCTCATGTTTTCCAAGGAACTAAAATACAACACGGACACTATCTTCAAGCTGGAGAGGATGAACAAGTTCCTGACCTTATTCTACACCAGCCACTGGGTGACCACCATATCTGCAGCTGATGCACCTATCCATGACCTCCAGCTTATGAAAAACATGCTGCAATACAAGCAGTATGACTATGAACTGGCAACCTCTGTTCTCAAGAAAATTAACAACCACCGCTGGTATCTGACCCAGGAACTAGTGCCATTCACCTTGTTCAGTTCACATGCCAGCATGACCAAGTCTGCAAAAGAGAAGCTCGCAGTCAAGCTGTCAGAAACAGAGAAACCTGAGAGTTACAGGAAAGGCAAGCCAGTGTTTCCTGTCATCAATGCAGCTACAGTTCTCACAGACCTGGTAGGGCCAGAGTCTCACTTTCTGTTTGATGCTCTTCGAGTGAAATGTGACTGGCTCACTACTCCTGCTGACACCTGGGAAGACAATGACAGCTACAGAATGCACAGAAGCTTGTGAGGTCAGTGAAAGTGACCAATGATGTGGCTGAGAGAGGTGTGAAACTAATGAGTGACTTTGCAACTCAGATCACAAGTGACCCAGAGCAAAGAAGCTGCTTACTACAAGTTGTGGAGTACCACAGGAAAAAATTTGACAGTTTCAAAAAAGCCACATTGAACAAGTGATAATACATGTATTAGTAACATCCTATCTAACAGTTTCTTATGCAATATATGTGTCAGTGCAGTGCTATCATACTACCAAACTGATTTTTTGTAGTGTCCCAGCTGTTTGTGCATTAAAATTAGTTAAAATTTACACAGGTGTTCATGTGTTTTATTGTGCTTACTACCATATGCAAGAAAATTTTATTAGCTTTCATTTGGTACCACTTTCAATGCTATAGCATCAACCTCTGGAAAGCTACAATGAAAATAAGGACATAATATCCCATATTTTGCAGCGTTTTTGAAAAACGTCAACAATAAAATTACATGGCTCTTGAGGCAGGCATAGCCAAGGTCCAAGATCACAATAACTGATATATTTAGCTGATTTAGACCTTGAAGAATGGGAATAATATCAGTTTCCATATGTTTGAAGAAAAAGGTCAATTTTGAAGAGGTCTACAGTCCAACTTTACATGTCTGCGTAATCCCGCCAATAGTAATTACCACGAAGGTCTGCTTTCGCCACGCCCGGCACACCTTTTTGCTCACCTAGAATCAACTAGCGCAATGCACTATTTCAGTTCACCGACCTTGGGTCACATCTTACTTGTGGGAGTAAGATAAAAACTGGCCTTGTGCCTAACTCCTGGAGAGGAGTAAATCAATACTCTTACAGTTGACAGCGCCGAGTTCACATCTTGTTTGGAGAAGAAGCCGGCGCATAGCTGTCGTCCCCTAAACCATTTTCCGGACAATCCAGAGAAGTGTGGCCTAGTCATTCACATCGGTAACAACGTGCGCCACTTCTCCACAATTGGGGGGCCCCGAATTCTCCGTCTGTCGCGGTGAGCGAGACAATCCCTCGCTAAGTGGTTAATTCCATCGCATCAGAAACACCTTATCCTGGTATTCTTCGTCTGACTTCTCTTGGTTTGCATTGACCCTACAGCTTCCGTAATTAATGCAGGTCTTTCAATATAGTTCTCACTCGAACTAGAAGCTGAGAAATGCTCATTTCCTCCATTCGAGAAGTCTGTAGGAGCTGTCGGACGTGGTTGGGCAACCCATGGACAAAGGCTGCTTTGAAGTGTCGATCCGTCATACCATCGAATAGTACAGAAAGCTTCCGTAGGTCCGCCAGATAAACATCTACGGTTTCACCCGCGTGCAAGCGGCGTGTCAGGAACTGCGCATGTTTATTTGGGGGTGGGTGGGTGGGGGCAGTTTATAATCTGTTTAGCAGTTTCAGTTTCCTTTGTTTCATGTGGTGTTCCTTTTATGTTTTTGTTTTATTATCATCATCATCATCATCATCATCATCATCATTATTATTATTATTATTATTATTATTATTATTATTATCATTATTATTATTATTATTATTATTATTATTATTAATATTATTATTATTATTATTATTATTATTATTATTATTATTATTATTATTATTATTATTATTATTATTATTATTATTATTATTATCTTACTTGCTTACGTACTCACTAGGAGTTCTCACCTCGAACGTTAAGAGTGATCTCTTACTGATAAAAACCGGAGGCTTTTTCTAGACTCGTAATTACAGTAACACACACCAGATTTCCAGCGCTCTGCGTTCTCTTCGATTATCATTGTAAATAACTCGGTATTCCCGCACCAGCCGTTTATCAGATATATAAATTGTAATAATAAAACGTCCCTACTTTTGAATTAGCGTAGGTGATGGAAAACAGGAGGATGGAATCGATACAAATGCTATATTGCAATGCACAATAATAAAGCGTAATAAAACCGTCGTATCTGTAAATTAATAAGAAAGACGTGCGCCCGCTTCAAAAGTCGTACTTGTAGACCAGTGTCAACAACATTAAAATGTTTTTTATTATTATTATTATTATTATTATTATTATTATTATTATTATTATTATTATTATTATTATTATTATTATTATTATGTTGGATAATGCCCATATGGGAATGGACGTATCTGTTGGAAATCGTTGGTTTGACTTGCGCGAATTAGCGCGGGTAGACCCGTGCACTCGAGTGCAGAATAGGGCCTGTTCTCACAGTCCGAGCTCACAGACGTGACAGGGTCACCGCGTGACGAGATCCCAGATCAAGGGTCAATGTGCACCTGCGAGAGGGTCTGTGACGTCACGGGCTTTTGCGTGGGAAACAGAGGGATCCGTGACGTCACTCGTTTTTCGCGAGAAGCGAGTTTTAGCAGTCTGGGTTTTGGAGGCGAACCTATCAGACGTGATTTTTACCATGTAACTGCAAGATAGTTAAGGGAAATATTTCCCTAAGAAAATACAGGCGAGATATATCTTTTTCCCCCTCCACGAATGGTTAAGACTTAATTGATAAGTAATTACGAAAGCAGTCATTTGCTCTCTCTCTCTCTCTCTCTCTCTCTCTCTTACTTCCTCGACGTTGGTGAATATCTCCAAGCCGATATATAAAAGGATTGTTTGTCTTCGGAGTCCGTCATGAAGTTTTTGTTGTAGCGGCGATGTTCACGGCAGTACAGAAGAGAAGAATGAGTTCAACCACTGGACAACACGCACCCTCTACGCGGCGAGGGAGAAATTTAAAGGTATGCAAACTATATGAATTTTGGTGTTTTAAACATGACGAGTTAAACGGGAACTGCCACGGCCCGTTCCAGCGACCGGTATACAAAACGAGAAAAGCCGCGGCTCTAAGCAGGGGTATGCAACAACAACAATTATTATTATTGTTATTATTATTATTATTATTTACTCACTAGGAGTTATCACACTGGTCATCGTCAGTGGTCACCCACTGCCGACAACCTGTGGTATTCCCTGGAGTCTGAGTGACAACAAGTCTCCTCAGGCCTCCAGTATGCTCCACCTCTTTTTGTTCATCACCGCTGATGACCTTGCGGTAATCGCAACAGCCACCTACCAACGATTTCCCGCTGATAAGGGCCATTGGTCCCCTCTGGGGCCCGAGTGGCAACAAGCCTTCCCAAGGTCCCAGAGCTGTCCGCGCTCTTCCAGTGGAGGTCTGGTTTTGCGCTTTCCCTCCTCGACCCTCTGTCCATAATTTTCGTGGCGTCAGCCTATGCTTGCGCCTCTCTCGTGCGGTTGTATTTTCCCCGGTTCTGTTGTTTTGTGCTTCCATGTGTTTGTTCTCCATTCGTTGCTTATGTGGGTTGGTTTCCGCATTCGAGGACATTTCTCAGGATTGTAGCTGTTTTGATCATTACTGTCCTTTGTATGGTCTCAGTTATCCCTTTGATTCCTATTTCTCCTAGTCTTTTCTCCATGTTTTTGGGGACTGTTCCTAGTGCTCCTATGATTATTGGTGTTATACTGACTTTCTTCATGTTCCATATTCCTTTCAATTCTCTGGCAAGTTCAGTATTATTATTATTATTATTATTATTATTATTATTATTATTATTATTATTATTATTATTGCGGCAGGTGCGTTCAGATGTTCGAATGTGCGTACTATGCATATTCGCATGTAGGGTGGCGTCTCTATGCGTATATCATATATTCGGATTATGCTTTACAACTAACACAATATATAACGCGAAAATTAATAATATCGACAACCTTACATAACAAAAATATACATCGAAGCTTACATACACCTTTGAAATCCAGATAAGAAAACCACCGCCACTACTTCACAAACGCGCATGTGTTCGGATATATATATTTTAAACACCGGGAGTTGGCAAAGAAGAAGAAGAAAAAGAAAGAAAAAGAGAACAAATTAACGGTTAACTTATAGACGCCGATTTGAAACACTGAGAATAGAAAAAACTCGACAGTTGTGAACGCAGATTAGAAAAACTGTAAGTGAACAAGGAAGATTAATATTTATTTGAGGTTGACGACAACGGGGAGATGGACAACAAAGGAGGACGAGAGAGAAAAGGAGGAACTAAAGGTATATATATGAATGTATGTATATATATGTATATATATATATATATATATATATATATATATATATATATATATATATATATATATATATATATATGTACATATTTATTTATTTATTTATTTTTTATTTTTTGATGTGTTGATGTTTTTTATATTTATAATATAAAACTAAAAATAATACATTAATCACTTAAATAATAGTGTCATGGATTCGTCCAAACACTTTAAAATGCAGTAACATTTTTGTAAGTAACGGATAAATTTTATTAGACAAACGAACAGCACAGGTAAAGACAATTTTTTTTTGTCTTAAATAACTAATATAAGTTAGCAAAACATTTATATGGAACAAAACGTAGATTTAGTATAAGGAACGATTATGTTTTTGTCTTTTAAGGGAAGTTGGGTCTGATCAACTCTGCTGGGAAGCCATGAAATTAAATACTGTCTTGTTTTTAAATTCCCGAAACAGTTTTTCATGGTAAACAACTGATGATCCCTTAAAATAGTGTTAGAAATAAACTAATATAATAACTGTAAAAAATAAATTGACTTACATGAGTGATTTTCCACTGGAAGACTTGGGACTATAAGTTGTTGTTTTTTTTTTTTAATTTTTTTTTTTAAATATAGTTTTAATGGTTGAGAAACTTCCGAGACTATATATATATATATATATATATATATATATATATATATATATATATATATATATTATTGCTAAATAATGTCGAAAAAAGTCATAGGTAACTAGAGTGAAGCTAGCTGAAGAGTGAGGTTGCGAAAAAACTTAAAACTTCCTTCCTGACCATCTCGTTAGGTCTGATAACTTCTGTAGTTTGGTAACAAATTGACGAGTTACGCTCTTCAGTAGTGAGGAAGGTGTATATAACAACTGAACACCACCCTGATATAAATTCTCTGCGACAATCGTCCTTCTTCTTAGATGTTTGAAGAACCTCCTCAGTCGCCAGCAACCACACTCTGGTAAGTCACTGCTCCTCCTATTTTCCACAATAAAGACCATATTTATTATTAAACATGATGAAATTAAAGGATAAGAGAATGAAAGGGCAAGCTGACCGGTTTCGAACCTCGCTCAACAGAGCAAGCCGAGGTTAAGATTAAGAGAAAAAAATGCTATGGGTATTATAGCGAGGGAAAGAGGCGAAAATTAAATCAAATAGAAACTACATTATGTCCGAGGAGATTTTCCCTTTTTTTACAAAGAGGTCTCAAAGACGTAATGTAAATAGTTTCTAGAATCTTCAGATGAAAGAGAGAGTGTGCCTTATTCAGAATGGAGAATAAGTAAACACTGAAATTTGAGGCATAGGAACGGTTATTTATTAGATGTTCGGCGATGGAAGAACCATATGTATTATTCAAAACATCAGTTTGTATAATTTTGGTTATTCGGACTACATTTCTCATCTTGAGTGTTATCATCACAACGTTTCGTCCGCTGTAACGTCCGGCCTTCTTCAGGTGTATCTCTTCTAACCCTAGAATATTTCTGTCGAACTCGGGAATCTTGACAAATTTCGAACGGAGCCCTTTATTTAATCCACGGGGGTAGCATGCTCTTGTTCTGTCAGCCATGACTGGAAGAAGTCTTCAGTAATTCGTAATTCTTCAATTGAACCTTTCACCTTCAGATAACTATAACTTAATACTGAATTAAACTTAGTACTATATCCACTGTGCCAAGGGTCATTGCAGACAGTGCTAGTATGAATTTTGGGAGTCTTACACCTATTCTTGTTTTTTCTATGTGTAGTCTTACTACTTATCACTATATATCAGTACTTTTCTTACTACATATCACTATATATATATATATATATATATATATATATATATATATATATATATATATATATATATATATATATATACAGTTATATGTAGTAATAAAAGTACAGGTATATAGTGATGTGATGATAACACTAAAGATGAGAAATGTAGTGTGAATAACCAAAATTATAAAAATTATCGATCCTGATCTAAAAAAATCAGAAATATAAAACATCATTTGGTAAGTAATTTGCCTGACGAATTTTTGTGGGTACGTGTTGTTTGAACCGGATGTTCAATCTTTGTGATGTCTACCCAACGTAGTGCGAACTGCAACTACATTTAAATAAATAAATCATAGAATTATTATGGTATGCGGGGAAGAACATCTTTTCGAATTGACGACAAAATGGGTCTGATGGAATTTTATTTGAAGAAGAAGCTGTTTTTATTACTACAGATATCGGACATTAAAAAAACAATCTCTTAAATAACACCCGAAGAAATCGCCGGTTTTCGGCTACGCCGTAAAATTTCGACGATGAAGAATAAAAATAAGAAAAGGAAAAAAAGAAAAATATTGTCTGTATTACCATGATTAGGGTTTATAAAACTGAAAATTTGGATTAAAAAATGATTTAATAAATATTTAATTTATTTGACAAAATCTTGCGTCAAGTTGTCTGGTTTCTCAACTTTCAAAGTTTATCATTTCAACGACGTTTCTAACTGTAGTAAAACCCATCTCATCATATATATATATATATATATATATATATATATATATATATATATATATATATTGTGTTTATTTAGGCAGCATTTTCTCATTTATGCAAACATTGTTTAAAATAACAGAATTCGTCTATTTAATTATACTTTTTTTATTTTTTCAATTTTTCTGATGGTCTTTTTTGTATTAAAATAAAAAAAATGTTCCATAGGCTTAACGTAATCCGATGTTGGTCTGTGATGCCATACAACGTTGCTGAATTTAAATCGTCAACAACTTCCTGGAACAATGCGAAAAACGTTTTATTCGCATTTCTCCACCGTCTTTTAAAATTCTCTTCTTTATCTAGCTTTTTTGTTCATTTGCTGAGGGGTTTAAGATCTGTGGACCATGAAACTCTACTGATGAGATGATCACCAAAGTGTCCACACATTCTTTTAACTTTCATTCACCCCCTAAAACGCAATTGAAACTGAGATATAAGGGGCTACTGTGAATTAGAGGCCATATCGACAGGGGCATTTTAAATGGGGAGGTGCGCAGCGAGATGTTTCTTCACATTACATTTAAACTTCTGCATGTTTTTACATTCAGGAAAACAGGGGGAAGGGAGGGGATTCCAAAGGCTAGCAGTTCGAGGAAAGAAGCTATTAGAGTAGAAAGCCCTCCGGCATCTGGGTACCTCTACAGTGAAGTGACTGATGGGTCGGTCAGGGCTATTTACGTCGAGGGGGCACCAGTGCAGCAAGTTTATCAGAGAACATTCCATTAAAGAATTTGTGAAACAAGCACAGGAGTGCAACATTGCAGCGATGAGACAAGGGCTGGAGCTTGGTAGATAGTGTGGGACCTCTTAGAATAGAGGATCTTCTTTTGGATCCTGTCTAAGAGAGAGAGAGGATAGTTGTTGGTATACCAGCCAGGATGTGGACACAATCCCCCATGTATGGACGAACCGTGGCTTTTTAAATCGAAATCGCTCCAGACAAGGCATGAAGCCACCTGAAGTAAAGAGCTAATACATTACCACTTCAAGGTAAAAACTAGCCAACGATAAGTAAGATGGATTGATTCCGACCTAGAAAACAGGAGTTCTTGCCCTTTTGTCAGAAATGTGAGGACTAAATGGCAAAACAAGGGAAGCGCTAGGTACGAGATATAACGTAATCCGATATCATTAACAATCACTAGAATATGAGGGAGCGTCTATTAAATTTGTGCGGAACGTATTGTTTTATATCAATATGCCATGTTTAGAATAGAGCGTGGTGTGGTCAGCAAATATACCCATCTATCTATACATATAAAGTGAAGACGGTTTTTCCCTGTACCTTTGGCAAGAGTAAGACAATAACCACATGCATCTAAACTCACCACTCTATTCAGCTTATTCACTCGAGCGTTTTTATGATTATTTTCTCCATGTAACTACTACTTTAGACCACCATCAAAGACTCTCCCCAAAACATACTCCATAGAGATGGCCGTAAAATTTTTTCCCTCTAATACTTTTCTACTATCACCTTCCCGTCATCACTTGGAAGTAAAACACAACGGATACTTTAGAAAAACGCAACCGTTACTGTTTTCTATTAATCTCTCATTAATTAAATACATAATACACTACGTTCCGCACAAATCTAATAGACGCTCCCTCATATTCCACTGATTTTCAAAAGTATCGGATTACGTTATTTCTAACTATTTTGTACAGACTTCATCTCCTTCCGAAATTAACGAGATACATTTGACGAACTTAATCACTTATACTGTACATTAATTAAAAATAGCGGCCACAATCTCTTAATCGATTCGACTCGGACATTTCTCTTAGCAATCTTTGATTACTTCAGGTATAATTTCATTTTTTCACTTAAACACTTATACAATTTAATACATAACACTTTTAAGGCTTAAAACTCTTTTTTAAAAATTACTTACGGCGTAAAATTAACTGCAGTTGTCACTTCGACAACATAGAAGCACGTAATATCAGTTTTTCTACGAACCGTCCACTAAAAATTAACAGACAAATGAAGTTCATTGTTTCACTTTTGACTATCCATACATATCTAACATTACTCCAACATTGGTGTTTTTATTTTCACGCAAGTTCTTTTTTATTTGGGGGGGTATTTTACGTAAGACATTTTCTTTTCTTTTTTTAGATTTACCTATTATAGCCGCCCATTCTCTTCCCTTCTCTTTTCTCTCTCTCCCCCTCTCTCTCTTTCTCTCCCTCTATTCATTCGCAACAATTTATAAAAAAAACAACAGTACCTTAGAGGCAATATACATTAAATAGCTACGTACGATTTTTCCGCTCACATTCGATTTAAATTAGCATTCGTTGATTTATTTAAGTATATTTTTTATCATCGTGATTATACGTCAGTTACGAACAACCTTCACGACAGTTAAAAGGCTTCGAAATCAATTTCGAACACAGACCAGTGTAACATTTAAAATCATTATTTTCATCCACATTTTCCTATTCATCGAACATTAATCGGTATTAATTCGTACCAAACATTATTCTAATTTATTTCATAACTTTTTACATACTTTCTTCGACGTTAAAACTGCTACTGATATTCCAAAGAATTTAAATTTCTACTTTTCTAAATATACTTCTACTTAAAGTGTAGTATCCGTTACTTTGTCTTTTCTCTTCTAGGTCAGTCAAGGAGAAACCTTTCTAGGCTGCAGCAATTGTTTTTTTTACTTTCCCTGTATTTTACTATTTGTCAATTTAACAAGAAATTCTTCTAGACTGCGGCAATCTTTTTCCAGGAGATGGATTTTCAACCCATTAATTTAAATCCTTCAAGACTGCGGCAATTTTTTTCATCAGGAGATGGATTTCCACCTATTGAACATCACCATTGTATAACTCTCCCCTCGTGCAACAACATAGTCAATGATAAAAATGCAGATTAGTTAACAGTCGATAAATCGAAAACAAAATAACCACAACAAATTCCTTAAATCAATCGCCATATATTTACATCAAGGCCAGAGTTAGACAAAAGGTCAATTTTTAATGTTGGTAAATTCAATCTCTCACCAAAATGGGCACTCCGGATTGAGATAAAAATTGCACTAATCTAGAATTATTTTTCTTTCACTGACTTTGGAAAGCTTCGCGCATATTCTTGGATCATATTTACTTTGGGGTGGGAGTAGTTTTTATTTTTTCGAATAAACCGCTAATTACAATCGTAGAGGGGCGGGGGACAGTCACCCAAAATATAGAGAAATCTATTTTGTTCGATTCAAAACATCGATAAATCCTACTTGAATCACCTGTAAACAACCCTGCAATCTTTTCACTTTTGACGAATTAATACTCTAATACTTATATATTTCTTAATTTAATTTATATCTATCCCAAGCAACACCGTGGCCCAGGTTCTGCCATTATATATATATATATATATATATATATATATATATATATATATATATATTAATAATGGAGTTTATGTATCTGTCTGTCTGTCTGTCTGAAGCCGAAACTCCAGTATGACTATTTTACTGAAACTAATCTTTTTGAAATTCTTTATATACTGTCACCAAAAGTAGTTCAGACACCAGATGGGTGTGTCCATTAACATAAGTCATTCCTTTAAACCTTCAATTAAATTCATATTTACAAATATACACTTATAACTGCTATTATCAAATTTACATATGTATTTACAATATTTTACGATAAGGTTATATTAATAAACATTATTCATACAATTAATTAAAGCCATTTTCATCATAACCGGCGTGTTTTCTAAACCATTTCAATGTGAGTACTGTTAAAATTGCAAAGTCATTGGCTGTTTAATAAGTTGTGTCCTCCCTCCCTCCGGTAATTAAATATGGCGATCTGATTAAGCAGCCGATTGGCTGTTTAATCAGTGGTGTCCTCCCTCCCTCCGGTAATTAAATATGGCGATCTGATTAAGCAGCCGATTGGCTGTTTAATCAGTGGTGTCCTCCCTCCCTCCGGTAATTAAATATGGCGATCTGATTAAGCAGCCGATTGGCTGTTTAATCAGTGGTGTCCTCCCTCCGGTAATTAAATATGGCGATCTGATTAAGCAGCCGATTGGCTGTTTAATCAGTGGTGCCCCCTCCCTCCGGTAATTAAATATGGCGATTTGATTAAGCAGCCAGTTGGCTGTTTAATCAGTGGTATCTTCCATCCCTCCGGTAATTAAATATGGCGATCTGATTAAGCAGCCGATTGACTGTTTAATCAGTGGTGTCCTCCCTCCCTCCGGTAATTAAATATGGCGATCTGATTAAGCAGCCACTTGGCTGTTTAATCAGTGGTGCCTTCCCTCCCTCCGGTAATTAAATATGGCGATCTGATTAAGCAGCCGATTGGCTGTTTAATCAGTGGTGTCCTCCCTCCCTCCAGTAATTAAATATGGCGATCTGATTAAGCAGCCGATTGGCTGTTTAATCAGTGGTGTCCTCCCTCCTTCCGGTAATTAAATATGGCGATCTGAGTAAGCAGCCGATTGGCTGTTTAATCAGTGGTGTCCTCCCTCCCTCCGTTAATTAAATATGGCGATCTGATTAAGCAGTCGATTGGCTGTTTAATCAGTGGTGTCCTCCCTCCCTCCGGTAATTAAATATGGCGATCTGATTAAGCAGCCGATTGGCTGTTTAATCAGTGGTGTCCTCCCTCCCTCCGGTAATTTAATATGGCGATCTGATTAAGCAGCCGACGTTAATGTGGCACGTTAAATATGTAAACAACAACGCTTGCAAACACCGTGCTCACTTTTCCATTTTTAAAACCGTCCTAAGTTTGTTTATTCTTAGTCATTATGTTTTAAAACACAACTTTATTAAATCAAATTGTTTAATTAAAATAATAATTGATTTAAAAATTACTATATAAAAACGCGCACGCGCGCACGCACCCCCCCACACAGTTCAGGTAAACTTTTTCTTTCCGAGAATTAAAAAACTTTTCGTGTTTACTGTATTTGATTTCTTAATACTTTCATATCCAATATTATCATTTTTTCACGACCTCAACAGAATTTATGATTCCATGTTTTATTTATTAAAAAAAAAGATGTGATTTTTTTTCTTTAATGTCAACAAAATAAACTAACACATTGTACTGGAAAACTATACAACTGATTGTAGAATCAAATTGTTTAATTAAAAAAAGGTCATTAAACAACCCCCCCCCCCACACACACACTGTGTTCACTGTATTTGATTTTTTGGTGCTTTTTCATTTTAGGACCCACGCTAACTTTGACCCCGTCGTTACAGTTAGGGTTAGGTTTGTTTTTTTTTCCTTTTTAATTAAAAATATTTACATGTATAGGGGGGGGGAGGATAAAAAAATTGGGGGAAGGCGGTCAAAATTTTTTTTTTTTCTCAACTAAAAAATATTTCTATGACTGGTAATATAAAAAAATTGAGGGGGGTACAAAAAAATGTTTTCTTTCTTTTTAAAGTACAGGTCTTTCTATTTATGGGCGAGGGAACAACAAAAATCGGGGTAGGGTCGAATTTTTTTTCCTTTATTCTCAACTAAAAATATTCTTGGTCATAAACACAGAAAATCAATGTCTAACCACCACAGAAATATGACTGGGGCTCCATTGGCTTACGCGTGAGCCTTCATTTCTGATGCGACAGCCTAGCAAAAATATGCGACCGGAGGAAGCATATATTTGCTAGTATATATAATTATTAATGATAATATATGTATTAGCATATACTATCAGTGCCCTTTTACTTTGCAGTCTCCTTAAAAGATTCAGCTCGATGATTGTCAATTAGTGATAACAGAGTAAATATAAGTCAGTGAGTCCTTAAAAGTACATTTGAATCCTCATAATACTTTAAAATGAGTTATTTAAACATTCATAAATTAAAGAATGTACACAACCTAATATTAAATATAAGCATACAATTAAAGTGTGGCCTGATATTGACATTGATGCTTGTCGGTATTCACATGATAATGCGAGTTAAATTTAAAATGTAATCACAATTAAATTTAAGTTTAAATGTCCTTAAAAGTACTTTTGAATCCTCATAATACTTTAAAATGAGGTATTTAAACATTCATAAATTAAAGAATGCACACAACCTAATATTAAATATAAGCATACAATTAAAGTGTGGCCTGATATTGACATTGATGCTTGTCGGTATTCACATGATAATGCGAGTTAAATTTAAAATGTAATCACAATTAACTTTAAGTTTAAATGTCCTTAAAAGTACTTTTGAATCCTCATAATACTTTAAAATGAGGTATTTAAACATTATTTTATAAAAAATAAAATAAAATAAATAAATAAATATTTAATAGCTATCCTTCGGTATTTTGAATCATGTCTAGGTAACTATAAAATATTTTCGTTGTGAGTGACAAATTCCCCCCCCCCCCCCTTTAGTTTCGCATTTAATAGAAACTTACTACTTAAGTGAAGACTTCTGGGTAATTAAGCTTATCTTAGTATTTATTGAAATGATTTATAAATAAATACAAAACACATTCCACAAAAACACGGAAGTATTACAATCTTAATAGTTGCTTGAATGGATGGACGAGTCTATGAAACTAGCTCTAAACTGTTGAACTTAAAAGAGTTTCGTATCCAAATGACCTAAATATACATCTGAAGGCTAATTGATGTAACTTTAGAAAGTAAAAATATTACCCTCAAGTGAATTAGAATTTTCATAAATAAATTATAAAGCTTATTAACTATTTTAAGAAATATTACTGAATTAAAATTTATAAATGTCTGCACAACTTTTAGGATGTACTAGCTTTGAACGAAAAATTCAAAATGACGTATTAGTGGGTTCCCCAACGTGTGAGTTGGCTCTTTTCTTTGTTTTTTGTTTGTTTTCACCCAAAAATGAACCACTGTATAGTGTAGGTTTTTTCATGTCACTTTAATCCAAGAACCTTTTATTCTTTGTGAATTTTTCTCATGATTTTGTAATGTTGCAGAGACGATATTGATATAAAAACGTTGTTTGGCACAAGACAAATGAAACGGACCGTAAAAATATATCTCACAGAATGTTATGTTTTTTGGAAATGTGAAAAAATAAAAATAATAAAATAAAACCATGGTTATTGGAATATAATATGAACTTTATATATATATATATATATATATATATATATATATATATATATATATATATAAAGTTAAACTGGTAAAGCGGAAGACCTAAAACTCAACGTTTCGTCCAACTGTTGCGTAGGCTTTATCAAAAGAGAAACATCTAAAAGTGTCAAAGAACAACTAAGCTTTTTCTCTCTTAATAAAACCCATGCAACAGCTAGGCGAAACGTTGAATACTAGGTCTTCCCCCTTTCCATTTTAACTCAAACCGTCGAATTTATTTTATCCTTTGATTGTCATATATATATATATATATATATATATATATATTTCATAAATCCACATAAAATATTATAAAGAGATATACTATTTTATGTATAGATTTTAAGTATTTATTTCAACAGTGCTGAATACATGAGTTGAACTGGGTAGTTTGTTATGAAACTATATTTATGGCAATTAAGCTACACAGAGGCTTTCGCGTTTCATCTTCGTCAGGAATCATCAGACTAAAATGCATGGGATTCGTGTTATCGGGTGTTTTTTTTATATATACACGTACTGTTTAGTCTAGCTAGCTTACAAACGATTCCATATGCGGATGTAACGCGGAAGCCTCTGTGTAGCTTAATTGCCATAATATACTTTCACAACTTTATATATATATATATATATATATATATATATATATATATATAGTTTTCAGGTTCGATTATTTTCGATAGGATTTCGAATCAGAGAGCTCTATGTCCGTTCAAACAGAGGGTTTGAATTGTGGTTGGAAACACATACGAGGAG
>OY744540.1:21787379-21812379 GCA_963556195.1 Sepiola atlantica | reverse complement strand
TATATATATATATATATATATATATATATATATATATATATATATATATATGGTACACGTATTGTATTAGTTTCTGTAGATGTAAATCCGTTGAAACTCCAGTGTTTACAAAAAAGTGCTCAATAACAATTAGAGCTATTCTTAAATATATTTATTTTACTTATACCAACAATATTGGTTACATATGTGCATACATGTATCGGTTATATATATATATATATATATATATATATATATATATATATATATATATATATATATATATATATATTTCGATAATTGTGCTTAAAAATGATAATCTGTAATTGGTAAAAAGCAATGCGGTCTCTATTCCGGACTACCGTCTATTTATCAATATTTCATTTGTATGTCAGACATTCATTTACTTCTGTGTTATAAAAAAATAAAATGAAGACCTACTCGTCGCCTCACGCACGCCATGGAAGGTGCTCGACTGTGCTCCAATCTCTGATTCATCCCTGTAAAACATTCGCAGCAAGAACTCGTCCTCTACCACCACTACATATAACTTTTCCCTCTACCTCTGTGTACCCAAATCCAAACGGAATTTCCATGAACAAAGTTTATTTCCAAGAATTTCCCATATGTAAAACACATTATCACGGAACGCTTTCCTGATGACTAAAACATGTCCAATGTTTAAAGATGCTTGTCAAGCTGTTCTCTTAAGTAAGAAAATTGAGTCCATTCAATTCATCGTTTCGAATCCACTCATGGTATTGTTCATTCTCCAAATGACACTCTCATTAACCTTTATCCTTGATTGGCTTTTGGCCTTGGTAAGTGGTGTACTATTTTTAATTAATTAAAAAAAAGGTATATGCTTAGATGTTATTAACAAAAACCAAGCGACACTGCGATTACTACTACTTGAATAAAGTAAAACTTGAATTGACTACCCGCGCGGTCACTACTACTTGAATAAGAAAAACATGGATTGTCTTTCGTTGCTATTGTTAATAGTTTAGAAGTAAAGCATGAGATTACTGCTACTTGAATAAGTAAAGCATGAGTGGCCTCACCCTGTGATTACTTCTATTTGAATACAGAAAACATGAGTTATCTTCTCTTGTTGTCAGTACTACTTGAATAAGAAAAACATGGATTGTCTTTCGTTGCTATTGTTAATAGTTTAGAAGTAAAGCATGAGATTACTTCTACTTGAATAAGTAAAGCATGAGTGGCCTCACCCTGTGATTACTACTATTTGAATACAGAAAACATGAGTTATCTTCTCTTGTTGTCAGTACTACTTGAATAAGAAAAACATGGATTGTCTTTCGTTGCTATTGTTAATAGTTTAGAAGTAAAGCATGAGATTACTTCTACTTGAATAAGTAAAGCATGAGTGGCCTCACCCTGTGATTACTACTATTTGAATACAGAAAACATGAGTTATCTTCTCTTGTTGTCAGTACTACTTGAATAAGAAAAACATGGATTGTCTTTCGTTGCTATTGTTAATAGTTTAGAAGTAAAGCATGAGATTACTTCTACTTGAATAAGTAAAGCATGAGTGGCCTCACCCTGTGATTACTACTATTTGAATACAGAAAACATGAGTTGTCTTCTCTTGTTGTCAGTACTACTTGAATAAGTAAAACATTAGTTGTCTTCCCTTAAATAATGTAAAGCATGAGTTCTCCCCTCCGATTACAACTACTTTAATGAGTAAGCACTACTACTCGAAGCAAAGCATGAGTTGTCTTCCCCTGCGATCATTACTACTTGAATAAGTAAAGCATGAGTTGTCTCCTCCTGCAATCACTACTACCCCTGCGATAATTACTACTTTAATAAACTAAAGCATGAATTGCCCCCACTTACAATCACTACTACTTAGATAAGTAGAGTATGAGTTGTCTCCCCTTGAAATCACTACTACCTGAACAGATTAAGCATGGGTTGTCCCATCCTGCGATCACTACAACTTGAATAAGCAAAGCATGAGTTATCTGCCCTTCCAAATACTGCCGTTTAAATAAAATAAGAGTGAGTTGCCTCTTTCTGAGATCTCTACTATCTAAAGCACGAGTTTTCTCCCTCCACGATTACAACTATTTGAATAAGTACCGCATGAGTTCTCTCCCTTCGCGAATAATTCAATTATTTGAATAGTGTAAAACATAAGTTGTCTCACCCTGCATTAACAACTACTTTAATATAATAAATCATGAGTTGCCTTCCCTTGCTATCACTACCACTCGAAAAGTAAAGTCTGAGTTGTCTCCCCCTGTAATCACCACTTCTAAACTCAGTAAAGCATGAATTGCCTCCCCCTGTTACTACTACTACTTAAATAATGCAAAAAAAATTTTTTTAATTAAAACTATTTTTGAATTTTGGGGAAAACTGATTAGTTTTTTTTGTAAATATTTTGTAAAAGGTGTCATTTGAGGCGACTTTGGATTTCCTGGTTCCACCTGTACGTTTTTTTTTTTATCTAAATAACAATCAATCCTACATAGCTTTTTGGCTAGGAGCAAAGTGTAGTATCTGTTCTGATACTACACTTACTCTTTTCTGTCCCCGGTCAGTGAAGGTGAAATCGTGCTAGACTGAGACAATTTTAATTTTTGTTCTAATCAACAGTGCCTCTTTTAGTGCAGATGGATTTTTTCCACATTAAAAAAACAACATTGCGTCTAACTCTACCCTCGTGGACAGGAAAGTAAATAAGAACAATTAATTCTAACATTTTGTTGAATTTTGAACAAAAAACAGTGTAGGAAATTTTATACATTTACAACAAAAAAAAAACATACTATTTCGGAGCATTTTAGCTTCCTGTGAGACAATCGTATTTTTCTCGCCACACTACAACATGATCCAATGTCAACAAATATCTATCACTCAACTCTTATATAGTACTGTTCCATTATCCAACTGATAATCTCACTAACTCTTATCTTCGAGTGGCTTTTGGCCTTAGTAAGTGATGAACCATTAATATATAACAAAAAAACTCGTTTCGCCAGCATCCTGCGTCCATGGTCTTATAACTCTAGATATCCCCTCCCAAATGAAAACGGCGAAAACAATAATTGACGGAAAATCACTACTAAAACTCTGTATATTTGTTATCTTATTTGTCCCGTGAAGTTGTTTAAAAATAAATATGCAAATTAAGAATGCCTAAAACTATTTGTAGGTGTTTGCACATTACTATATATACGGTACTTCAAAATTGTATGTTCTATTACAGAATTAAATAAAGATAAACTCCTTTGATGTTAATATAGTTAGGATAGGTAGAAAAAGAAACTTTCGCATTCATTCATTTAGAAGAAAGTCGGGGGACGCGAGGGTCGAGATTGGAAGGTAGGTTTGGGTGTAAACTTAAAACACATGTGACAAGATCTTTTGTTTATACTTCCTGACGTTAATTTTGTTTTCTTTACGAGGAGATTTACGTGTTTTTATTGAAATTGTATTTGCAGTTTATATTATGAATATAACAAAATTGATTCGGCGATACGTCCTTGAAAATTTCTGTTTATACTTTCTGACGTTTGTGTAGACAACCTAACCAGGAATTCCTAATCGGGGTCCGCAAAATCTTTAAAGGGACCCACAACAAATGTTTCTATTTATTTTCTTTACTAGGACATGTTCGTGTGTTTTTAGAGGGGAGGGACCCTTTTTAAAGTTTCTAGTTTTAGGGTGAGGTCTTTTGGGAGAGCCGGTTTTAGGCAAACGTGTTTAGGAAAACGGTTTTAAGAGATATGCATCTGTGGGAGAGCGATAGAAATGTTACATGGTGAATACAAACAAAACAAACCGCGCGTGCGTGGTCCCCCTCTGTATGTGAGTCGATTTTTGACCCCCTTTTGATCCTCTGGGGGCGCGAACCAGAATTTTCTGAGGTCAAGGATGCTCATTTTATATCCAGAACAATTGCCTCTACATTTTGGCCAAGTTTCAGGAAAATTGAATGGATGGATCAAACGTTATGGGAGAAAAGGGTCATTCTTTGCCATTTTGGGGGCTTTTGATTCCCTGGGGGCGTGAACCAGATTTTTTCCAAGGTCAGCGATACTTATTTTCTATTAGGAACAATTGCCTCCACATTTTGGCCAAGTTTCAGAGAAATTGAATGGATGGATGAAAAGTTATGGGGTAAAAAATGTCATTTTTTGCCATTTCGGGGCCTTTTGACCCCCTGGGGGGCTAACCAGATTTTCTTTAAAAAATCGGAGAATGTCACTTTCTAACCTGACCAAAGTTACAACTTCATGCAAAATTTCAGAGAAATTCAAGGGATACGGACGGACGGACATGTCTCAAAACATAAGTCCCCCGATTTATAAAATCGGGGGACCAATAATGAGGACAAAAGCATGACGTCACAAAAAATATATTTTATATATGTTTAAAGGTGGAAGTTTACATAGATAGGTAAAAAAAGAACATGCCGAATAAGAGGGATTCATTAGCTGAGATAATTAGACAGTCTGAGTCGATAATTTAAGGGCTGTGAATTATCCACAGGTGAGAAAAAGTCGTAATCAAAAGTTTCTCTCTCAAATATAAAATTTACATTTAGTTATTAATAAAAGTCATGTTCATTTGATGTGTATAGTTTTCATTGTAGAAAAGTTCAGTGATAACTTTTATGAGCGTTAAAATGAATATGTTTATACATTTGTTTACAATCAGCGTAAATCAGCAGGCAACCGTCATGGAAATTCAAGCATTGTGTGTGTGTCGCCTTTTGTAAGTGTGCGTATGCGTATGACAGTCTGTGCTTGAGTTGAGAAAATTAAGGCGAGGAAAACGGAGTGTAATATGAATGTTAGTACAGTCTTGGATTTTTTGTCTGAACTGTTTTTTTTTTAAGTAAAAATCTGGCCTTATATGGGGGCGAGGTGGATCAAAAACAGGCAATTTCAGCAAATTCAGAGAGATCCTCTGATTGGTTCAAAATATTGTTATTTGCTTTTATTAATTCAAGTGGACGCATGCCAAATTAAAAAAAAAATAAATAAAAAATATTAGCATCGTATGAATAGCTTCTAACGGCTTTTTGCTAAATTTTAAAAAAATCACCAGAAAAATTATTAGTGAAATGCCATTAAAATTCAATTAAGATTGAAATCCGATTAAACCCCCATTACAATTATTGGTGAAATCCCATTAAAAAATGTTTAAACTCAATATTTTGTTATGAAACAAATGATTAATTATTTATTATAGCATAACTTCTTACTCCTAAATCGAAAATAATCATTCTAATTACACTCCATACATTAAATAACATAACATTGTGAGTGTAACATTCTTGGAGAATGCCCATGCCACCTCTCTGAATTGTTGTTTATTAAGTTAATAATTGGATTTATTATAATTAAATCCAATTAAAAACTGTTTAAACTCAATACGTTGACATGAAACATCGGATTAATTATTTGTGAAATTCCATTAAAACAGAATTAAGATTGAAATACCAGTTTATTACATCATATTTTATTCTTAGTTTTTACAATGTATAAATGTGGGGAAATTTATTGGTTAGAAGGACTTGTAAGTAAAATGATTTTAATTGAAATAAATATCGGTAAATTTCTGTATTCTTTATAAATCTTTTTTTCATTTGTACTTTTATTCGTCCTAAACAAGGCATATTGCCACTTAAATGTAAGTGCTACTGTGATTAGAGGACATATTTATACGGGGAATCCTAAATGGGGAATTGTGCAGCAAGATATTTGTTCACATTACATTTAAATTTCTGCATGTTGGTACAGCCGGGAGATTCGATTATATTATAAGTAGATAGATAGAAGATAGATAAAACTTGGAATATAAAGTTGGAATATTTTAAGTTGCAATATTTTCAATTTCTAAAAGAAGTGAGATATTTCTTTTGAAAAATGGTGATTGACAGATAGACACACAGAAAAGGTCCCCTTGTGTTATAAATGGATAGAAGATAGATAAAACTAGAACAAATACATTTGACCTTTAAGACTATTTTGATTCTTAAGTTGGAAACAATTTAAGCTAATGTCAAATTGCAAATGATGACACGAGCCAAGTTGTCAAATTAAAATAAATAATCAAATTCAGTGTTTGTGCTACTTGCGTCCCACGCAAGGTCGGATCAAGACGTCAAGAGGATCTAAGCACAGAAAAAATCAAATTCAGTGTTTGTGCTACTTGCGTCCCACACAAGGTCGGATCAAGACGTCAAGAGGATCTAAGCACAGTAAAAATCAAATTCAGTGTTTGTGCTACTTGCGTCCCACACAAGGTCGGATCAAGACGTCAAGAGGATTTAAGCACAGAAAAAATCAAATTCAGTGTTTGTGCTACTTGCGGCCCACACAAGGTCGGATCAAGACGTCAAGAGGATCTAAGCACAGAAAAAATCAAATTCAGTGTTTGTGCTACTTGCGGCCCACACAAGGTCGGATCAAGACGTCAAGAGGATCTAAGCACAGAAAAAATCAAATTCAGTGTTTGTGCTACTTGCGGTCCACACAAGGTCGGATCAAGACGTCAAGAGGATCTAAGCACAGAAAAAATCAAATTCAGTGTATGTGCTACTTGCGGCCCACACAAGGTCGGATCAAGACGTCAAAAGGATCTAAGCACAGAAAAAATCAAATTCAGTGTTTGTGCTACTTGCGGCCCACACAAGGTCGGATCAAGACGTCAAGAGGATCTAAGCACAGAAAAAATCAAATTCAGTGTTTGTGCTACTTGCGGCCCACACAAGGTCGGATCAAGACGTCAAGAGGATCTAAGCACAGAAAAAATCAAATTCAGTGTTTGTGCTACTTGCGGCCCACACAAGGTCGGATCAAGACGTCAAGATGATATAAGCACAGAAAAAATCAAATTCAGTGTTTGTGTTACTTGCGTCCTACACAAGGTCGGATCAAGACGTCAAGAGGATCTAAACACAGAAAAAATCAAATTCAGTGTTTGTGCTATTTACGTCCCAACAAGGTCGGATCAAGACGTCAAGAGGATCTAAGCACAGAAAAAATCAAATTCAGTGTTTGTGCTACTTGCGGCCCACACAAGGTCGGATCAAGACGTCAAGAGGATCTAAGCACAGAAAAAATCAAATTCAGTGTTTGTGCTACTTGCGTCCCACACAAGGTCGGATCAAGACGTCAAGATGATCTAAGCACAGAAAAAATCAAATTCAGTGTTTGTGCTACTTGCGGCCCACACAAGGTCGGATCAAGACGTCAAGATGATCTAAGCACAGAAAAAATCAAATTCAGTGTTTGTGCTACTTGCGTCCCACACAAGGTCGGATCAAGACGTCAAGAGGATCTAAGCACAGAAAAAATCAAATTCAGTGTTTGTGCTACTTGCGGCCCACACAAGGTCGGATCAAGACGTCAAGAGGATCTAAGCACAGAAAAAATCAAATTCAGTGTTTGTGCTACTTGCGTCCCACACAAGGTCGGATCAAGACGTCAAGAGGATTTAAGCACAGAAAAAATCAAATTCAGTGTTTGTGCTACTTGCGGCCCACACAAGGTCGGATCAAGACGTCAAGAGGATCTAAGCACAGAAAAAATCAAATTCAGTGTTTGTGCTACTTGCGTCCCACACAAGGTCGGATCAAGACGTCAAGAGGATCTAAGCACAGAAAAAAATCAAATTCAGTGTTTGTGCTACTTGCGGCCCACACAAGGTCGGATCAAGACGTCAAGAGGATCTAAGCACAGAAAAAATCAAATTCAGTGTTTGTGCTACTTGCGGCCCACACAAGGTCGGATCAAGACGTCAAGAGGATCTAAGCACAGAAAAAATCAAATTCAGTGTTTGTGCTACTTGCGTCCCACACAAGGTCGGATCAAGACGTCAAGAGGATTTAAGCACAGAAAAAAATCAAATTCAGTGTTTGTGCTATTTGCGTCCCACACAAGGTCGGATCAAGACGTCAAGAGGATCTAAGCACAGAAAAAATCAAATTCAGTGTTTGTGCTACTTGCGGCCCACACAAGGTCGGATCAAGACGTCAAGAGGATCTAAGCACAGAAAAAATCAAATTCAGTGTTTGTGCTACTTGCGGCCCACACAAGGTCGGATCAAGACGTCAAGAGGATCTAAGCACAGAAAAAATCAAATTCAGTGTTTTTGCTACTTGCGGCCCACACAAGGTCGGATCAAGACGTCAAGAGGATCTAAGCACAGAAAAAATCAAATTCAGTGTTTGTGCTACTTGCGTCCCACACAAGGTCGGATCAAGACGTCAAGAGGATTTAAGCACAGAAAAAAATCAAATTCAGTGTTTGTGCTACTTGCGGCCCACACAAGGTCGGATCAAGACGTCAAGAGGATCTAAGCACAGAAAAAATCAAATTCAGTGTTTGTGCTACTTGCGTCCCACACAAGGTCGGATCAAGACGTCAAGAGGATCTAAGCACAGAAAAAATCAAATTCAGTGTTTGTGCTACTTGCGGCCCACACAAGGTCGGATCAAGACGTCAAGAGGATCTAAGCACAGAAAAAATCAAATTCAGTGTTTGTGCTACTTGCGGCCCACACAAGGTCGGATCAAGACGTCAAGAGGATCTAAGCACAGAAAAAATCAAATTCAGTGTTTGTGCTACTTGCGGCCCACACAAGGTCGGATCAAGACGTCAAGAGGATCTAAGCACAGAAAAAATCAAATTCAGTGTTTGTGCTACTTGCGTCCCACACAAGGTCGGATCAAGACGTCAAGATGATCTAAGCACAGAAAAAATCAAATTCAGTGTTTGTGCTACTTGCGGCCCACACAAGGTCGGATCAAGACGTCAAGAGGATCTAAGCACAGAAAAAAGCAAATTCAGTGTTTGTGCTACTTGCGTCCCACACAAGGTCGGATCAAGACGTCAAGAGGATCTAAGCACAGAAAAAAGCAAATTCAGTGTTTGTGCTACTTGCGGCCCACACAAGGTCGGATCAAGACGTCAAGAGGATCTAAGCACAGAAAAAATCAAATTCAGTGTTTGTGCTACTTGCGGACCACGCAAGGTCGGATCAAGACGTCAAGAAGATCTATGCACCGAAAAGATGATATTGTACTAAATATTGGAAACCAGTAGATTAACATAATAATAATAATAATAATAATAATAATAATAATAATAATAATAATAATAACAGAGAAACAGAATACTTATTGATGGCTGCACAGTACCATGCGATTAGGACAAACTACATTAATGCTAAAATAGATAAAACTCAAGAAAACAATAAATGCAGACTGTGTGGACAAAGAGACGAAACAGTAAATTATATAAGTTAATGTAGCAAACTTGCCCCCAAAAGAATATAAGAACAGACATGGCTGTGTGGGGAAAGCAATACACTGGGAACTGTGCAAACAATTGAATTTCGAATACGTAGACAAATGGTACAAACATAAACCAGAAACAGTACTGGAAAACGAAAAACACAAAATTTTCTTTGATATACAAACAGACAAACTCATACAAGCAAGGAGACCTGATGTTATTATAATCGACAAGAAGGAAACATCTTGTAAAATCGTAGACTTCGTCGTTCCAGCAGACCACAAAGTGAAGATAAAAGACACGGAAAAACGAAACAAATACACAGAACTAGCTAGATAACTAAAACGAATATGGAGCATTATGAAAGTTAATATCATACCAATAATCGTAGGAACAATTCCAAACAATCTGGAGAAAAGACTGGGAGAAATTGGAATCAAACTAACACACATAAGCTACAAAGGGTAACCAGTCACAAGAAATTTACAACGGAGAGTAAACAAAACCACACGAAGAACACCACAACACAAACCAAAGGAACTGAAACTGCAAGAAACATCACTTCATAATCTCCCCCCCCCAACACCGGCATCAGCTAGCGCAACACAAAAATGAACCAAGGAACAGAAATTGCAATAAACACTATAAGCTCTCCCCCTTCCCCCTAAAAATAAATAAAATTAAAAATAAAATGGTGCCAGCCTAAACTGACACCAGACAAAATATTTGTAGAGGGTCAAGGAGGATGAGAAGACCGAGGAGGGACATCACAAACCAGACCTCCACTGGAAAAGTGCAGAGAATGGAGGAACCTTGGGGGCGCTTATTGCCACCCAAATCCCATAGAAGACCAATTGTCCTTACCAGCGAGAAATCAATGGTAAGCGGCTATTGCGATACCGCAAGGTTATTTGCTGTGGTTATCGAAAAGAGGTGAAGAATACTGGAAATCTAGGGAGGCTTTTTATCACTCAGACTCTATACCACTAGTTATTGTCGGTGAGCAATTACTAACGATGATCTGTGTGAGAACTCCTGTTGCATACCTCCCGGAATGGGCCGTGGCAGTTCTCTCTTTGTATACCCGTCACGGAACGGGCCGTGGCAGTTCTCACTTAAACAACTGGTCATTTTTAACACCAAAAAATATATGTTACATACCTTTTAATTTCTCGTACCTTCTTCTTCGTCGCGGAGGGGCGCCGTCTCGATGTCGTCTAGTGGTTGAATTCTTTCTTCGTTTCTGTACTGCCGTGAACATCGCCGTTTGCTGTCTGCAACAAAACCCTCATGACCGATTCACGAGACAAACAATCCTTTAAACTTTTAATTCTGTTTTATTTCAGGCGTCAGATTTATGTCGCTTGGAGATGCCTCACCAACGTTAAGAGAGAGAGAGAGAGAGAAAGAGAGAGAGAGAGAGAGAGAGACCAAATTACTGCTCTATCGTAGTTAGTTCCTAAATTAAGTCCTTAGCTATTCGAGGAGGGGGGAGAAGGAATCTCATGCCTATATTCACTTAGAGAAATACATTCCCATTTTTCATTTGAGGAGTACATAGAGAAATCGACCGTTTGGCTCGCTTCCAAAACCCAGACTGGCAAAACTCTGCTTCCCACACAAAAGCCTGTGACGTCACAGAACCCCCATGCGCAGGTGCATTCGTGACAGCCTTACTCCCTTGAACTCCCAACCTAAAAGGTCTCATCAAAATGGTGGCCTGTCAACGTCTGTGAGCCCTGACTGTGTCTATTTTGCACTCGACTGTACGGGTTCACCCGCACTAAATCGCGCAAACCGAACTAAACGATCTCCCACAGATACGTCCACTTCAAGATGCGTCCGGCCCAACAGGGCTATTATCTAACACTCCTAGTGAGAACAAATAATAATAATAATAATAATAAACATTGAAAAAAACACGACATACACCAGATGAAACTGAAACTGCAAGAAATGTCATAACCCCCCCCCCCCTCTAAAAATGCACACAATGATGGCACCAGTCTCAGCTTATACCACACAAATGATTGTGAATGGTCAAGGAGGATGAAACGACCGATGAGAGAGAGCTATAACCAGACCTCCATTGGAAGGGTGCAGATAGTAGTGAGACCATGGGGAGGCTTATTGCAAGCTAATCCGATAGAAGATCAATGGTCGGTGCCATCAAGAAATCAATGGTATGCGACTGTTGAAATAACGCAAAATCATTAACAATGGTTATCAGAAGAGGTAAGAATACTGGAAATCTGGGAAGACTTGTTGTCACTCAGACTCCAGGGAACACCACCGGTTATTATTAGTGAGCAATCACTGATGCCGACCTGTGTGAGAACACTTTGTGAGTAAATAATAATAATAATAATAATAAAACATGGTAGCAGCCTAGGCTGACACCACATAAAATATTTGCATAGGGTCAAGGAGGATGAGAAGACCGAGGAGGGACATCACAAACCAGACCTCCACTGGAAGTGCAGATAGTGCTGGGATTTGGGGAGGCTTGTTGCCACCCAAATCCCAGAGAAGACCAATTGTCCTTACCAGCAAGAAATCAATGGTAAACGGCTGTTGCGATACGACAAGGTTATTTGCAGTGGCTATCGAAAAGAGGTGAAGAATACTGGAAATCTGGGGAGACTTGTTGTCACTCAGACTCCAGGGAATACTACCGGTTTTCGGTGAGCAATCACTGATGACCTGTGTGAGAACTCCTAGTGAGTACAAATAATTGAAGTAATCTTTAAATCTCTATTTATATAAAGTTAGGTATTTGTATATATTTATATATTTTTAGTAATAGTATACACTACTAAAGTAATTAAACGATCATCATGAATTTTAGAACACAATTGCTAGGCGTAAGGTGTCCAAATATAGGTTATATTTAGTTTAATTTGGTTTTATGTAAAAGAGATAAAAAGGGGGTAAAAGCTTTTCGTGGAAATTCGGATATTTTCGATTTTTGTGAAATGTTAATAATAGACATGAATTTTTAAATATTCGCCAAAATTCAGGTTTCTTAGGAATATTTTAAAGGGGCATGATATGGACTCAACCTCATGTTTTAGAACTCAAATATATCAGATTTCTTATAATGGAAATCTCTCCAGACAAGGCATGAATCCACTTGATATAAGGAGCTAAAAATAAAATACTACTTCAAGGTCAAACACGAACCAGCGATATTTGTTAGATGGATAGGTTTCGACCCAGAAAACAACAATTCTCCCCCCTTTGTCAGAAACATCGCTCACAGGACTAAAGGACAAAATAAGGGAAGCGAGAGTTACGATGCTGCCGAGAGTAAACCCAATGTCCACTTTCTACTCTCATTGCATTAAATTTGAAATTAGACACCAATTAAGCAAGATCTTCCCTGAATTTCAATTTCCTCTTCAGATCCCTTAAGCTTAAGCTTTTAGACATTTTTTAGAATCAAAATCATGTAATGGATTTTAATCAAAATTAGAATAAGGATTCTAGACATAAGGTTATGTATCATTATGTCTTGATTTTAATCTTCGTAAGGGGACATAAAAGTGGTGCAAAACTGTTCGGGGAATTTTACCCGGGTATTCTTCTAGCTATTAATAATGTTAACTAGTCGAGGTGAGACGTGTTTTAAATGTTGCAACATAAATGAGCCGGTTCGTTGTCTGTCCCTCTCCCCTTAATCGTGGTCCGGAAAATGACTTGGGACCGAATTAAACAAAACAAGGTGTATGTTATCGCAATCGTATCAGAGTTGGTTAATTCATAACAGAGATAAGATTAATAGCCATAACAAAGCGTTGCATCTGACATCATGATGACATGACAATGACATAGCAATATAAAACATTACTTTATTAAACCCTGAAACTGTAAACATAAACTACAGGGTGGCGCAAAAGTCGCGCATTGGTTTGTTTAGGTGATAGAAACTAGGCTTTTCTGATAAATAATACATTTACTTGGTAATTTTGTTGCAGTAGTTTAAAAAAATAATATCCTTTAAATGGCCACCATTTTCGGCCTCACAAAGACGGGCTCTAGTTAGAGCATTTTCCATTACACTCCTTAGAATAACTGGCTCTAGTTCTTGGATTTCATGTATGATATTGTGTTTAAGCTCTTGAATCGTTGTAGGCTTGTTTACATATACTCTTTCCTTAAGATAACCCCAAAGGAAAAAGTCAGGGGCTGTTAAATCTGGTGAACGTGAAGGCCAGTTAAATTCAGAAAATCTGCTAATTAAGCGTTCGCCAAACAATCCCGCAAAAGTTACGCATTAGTTTGAATCAGTTGTTACTGATTCAAACTAATGCGTGACTTTTGCGCCACCCTGTATATATGATCCGTAATCATTAATTTAAAAAATCGGTGATATTTACTTTAAAATACGGTGCAAATAAATCTGATCTTATATAAGGTGAGCATTTTAAGGTGATAACAGATTGAACTTTATACTAATTAGTAACGTTTATCAAGGCCCGAGGGCCACTCGAGGATAAAGCTTAAAAAGATTGTCGATTAGACGATGAACACCGCCATGAGAGAATTGGAAACAATGAGTGAAATGGACAGAAGATTACTTGAGATGAATTGATTATCAAAGAATACGGCTCAGCAAGTATTTGTTTACATTAGACTTGAAGACGACCATGTTGTAGTCGGTTGAAAAGCAGCCTCGTGGTATTTTGCACATTCTCTAGGAAGAATTCACTATATCTAAATAATAATGCACTAAGAGAATTCCAAGTTGTACGTACGTTATCACTCTCCACCTTTTTTAAAAGATGGGATCGCCCGATCGCCAAAGATGCAATGCAAAAAATTAATTAAAAAAAAAATGATGTCGTTCTTGTTTCGAGCGTGAAACTCGAACCAAAATACACTTTCCTAGCCTTCGGGCTAGGATCAGTGTAGTCCATTCACCGTGGAAGACCCCAGATGCTGGAAAGCCTTCTACTCCAATAGCTTCTTTCCTCCTGCTGCTGGCCTCTGGAACTCCCTCCATGCCCCCTGTTTCCCCGACAGTACCAACATGCAGAGGTTTAAAACTAATGTAAACAGACATCTCGCTGCACAGCTCCCAACTTAGAATGACACCCTAAACCTACTCCCTAATTCTCAGTAGCCCCTTACGTCTACAGTAGCGTCCTGCCTTGTTTGGAGTGAAATATCATTAAAAAAAAACAACAAAAAAAACTTAGAAATTAAATGTGAGGAACAGGTCCCCATGTATGTTCACCCTTCCTGCTATAGGGCTCTAAAATATATGTTTGCCCTAAACGTTAGATGTGCTGCCCGAGGTGGGCGGGTTACGCCCGAACTCTTGCAGTCTTGGGAAGTCCTGTGGTGTCCTCATCGTGTGTGACACTGAGTAGGTTTAGTGATTATGGTATCTTGCTAGTTTATATGATATGCCAAGACACTTCATAGTCGTACAAACGTTATCACTTTTCACACATATTTAAAAAATGAGCGTCTTTACACCTGGACCAAGACGCTTGTCTCGAAATATGTAGATTTCTATGATTACATAAAAATACATTAAATAAAAATCGTACATATTTCTAGACAAGCGTCTTAGCCCAGTGGTAAAGACGCTGGACTATAGACATCAATATCGAAGGTTCGATCCTTGTCTAAGTTAGCCATGCTGATGACGGCTGTGAGCCAGAAACACGTATGTACGTATAAAATTAATAAAAATATATACATTAACGAAAAATACGTCCTATAAAGTTAAGGGCGACTAATAATGCAATTTTCTGCATCTTAATCACTTAGGAAGTGAGACAATCGAAATAATAGTAAGCAAAAATACAACGAACGCTGCAATCACCAATAAAAATAATTACATAAAAATACATGAAATATTTAGGTAATAAAAATCGTACACATTTCTAGACAAGCGTCTTGGTCCAGTGGTAAAGACGCTGGACTATAGACATCAATATCGAAGGGTCGAGTTAGCCATGCTGATGATGGCTGTGAGCCAGAAACACGTGTCCAGTGATTACTTTTATGTACGTATAAAATTAATAAGAATATATATATATATATATATATATATATATATATATATATATATATATAACGTCATAAAAGAGTAATGGTAGCTGTATGAGTTCATCTCTCATTGTGACGTCATCTAGTGTGAACTGTGAAAGAATACAAGCAAACGAGCAAGTTATATAGTTAAAAAAAACTTCTTGCATAGTTTTTTGGTTTGTAAATGATTTCCCATATTTTCATTAACCGACGCTGCCTAATGTAGAAATATTGAATCTATTAAGTGTACAACATGTGACCAGCGTTTTGTTTACGCAAATCAGGAATTAAAAAAAATAGTCTCCAAATAACACCGGGAGAAGTCGGATGTCTTCGGCGTGACGTCGTTATATCTCGACAACGAAGAAAAAAATTAAATAAAAGAATGTCTATATATCATTTAAAAAAAAATGATATGGCCGAAATATCTGATTTACAATATTGCTTTCATTTATTGAAATAAAAACTTCTTTCATCGTTTTTAATTTCTAAATGATTTCTTATATTTTTATTAATTTTTATCTTTATTTTTACATATTATATGAATGTGACATGAAAAAATTGTTAACCGATGAATTTTTAGTGATGTGAATTCGTGTTGTCTCATTGACACTTCCACCAAGACTGAATGAGATACTTCGTCTAAAACTATTTCTGTGGTTGATGTCTCACCTCATATCCGCCTAAATATCACCGATTTCTTTTTCTCACGAATTTCAGGGTCAACACTTTGATCTCTGCTGATCTTTACGGCACATTCAGTCTAATCGTTAATATGCACTAGCAACCATATCTACTAGCAAACCTAGACTATATATGTGTATCTCATATATCTTATATATAAAATAATATACTTTATATATCATATATCTTATATACATGTGTATTATATATATTATATATATGTCTATTTTATTTATCTTATATATAAAATAATATATCTTATACCTAATATACCTTATATATATGTATCTAATATATCTTATATATAAAATAATATATCTTATAACTTATATATCTTATATATATGTGTATCTTATATATCTTATATATAAAAAATATATCTTATATATATGTGTATTTTATATATAAAATAATATATAATATATCTTATATATCTCATATTTATGCGTATCTTATATATGAAATGATATATCTTATATCTTACATATCTTATATATATATGTATCTTATATATAAAATAATATATTTTATATTTTATATATCTTATATATATGTGTATCTCATATATCTTATATATAAAATAATATATCTTATATCTTATATCTTATATATCTTATATACATGTATCTTATATATCTTATATATATGTATCTTATATATCTTATATATACAATAATATACTTTATATATCATATATCTTATATACATGTGTATTATATATATTATATATATGTGTATTTTATATATCTTATATATAAAATAATATATCTTATACCTAATATACATTATATATATGTATCTAATATATCTTATATATAAAATAATATATGTTATAACTTATATATCTTATATATATATGTATATCTTATATATCTTATATATAAAAATATATCTTATATATATGTGTATCTTATATATCTTATATATAAAGATATATCTTATATATAAAATAATATATGTTATAACTTATATATCTTATATATATGTGTATCTTATATATCTTATATATAAAAAATATATCTTATATATATGTGTATCTTATATATCCTATATATAAAAATATATCTGATATATAAAATAATATATCTTATAACATATATATCTTATATATATGTGTACTTTATATATCTTATATATAAAAATAATATCTTATATATATGTGTATCTTATATATCTTATATATAAAAATATATCTTATATCTATGTGTATCTTATATATTTTATATCTATTGATAATGGAGATCATGTATCTGTCTGTCTGTCTGTCTGAAGGCGACACTATATTATTAGTTTTGATCGCTGTCTTTTTATATCTACTTATCACCTTTTATATATACCCATTCCAAAAATTCCCCAAACATCACGCTTCTGTAAAATTTACATACTTAGTTTGTTTTAAAGCTTCTAATAAATTAATGTTCGCAAATATACACTCATGATTGTTTTTTTTCTAGATTTACAGATGTATTTAAAATATCTTCCTCGATAATAATATTAATAAAAATTATAAATAGAATTAATAAAAGACATCTTTTTAAATCTATATTATTGAGTTACGTAATTAAATAAGATTGTAATGGAATATGATGGAACAGCAGGCGTTCACTCCAACATTTGGTTAACTGCCCTCTGATTATTACGTATAACGTTCTATTTTGAACGCACAGAAAGTTATATTTCAAGAAATCCACATGTGTAAACATGACGTCAGATTAGAGAGAGAGAGAGAGAGAGAGAGAGAGAGAGAAAGGGAAAGAGGAAAAAGAGAAAGAGAGACAGATACAAACAAGACAGGGCGCGTTATTTGATTAATAACATGTAAACAACGCATTCTCTGAGATTTATCGTAAGAGTCACTCAAAAATTATGTATTTACTTTGATTGCGTTTATTAAAAGGTTTGGGTTTTTAAAAAAAATTTTTTATTAGAAATTATGTTTTAAAGCACAAATTTATTGAATCTAATTGTTTAATTAAAAAAATAATGAATTAGAAAAAGAAAAATTTAATGCGAAAATGCGTTTAGTTTAAAATGCTATCTAATGTAAACAATCGGCTCGCAAAATTATCCTACATGACTTAAATTCCAGAAAGATAAATGGTTCCATAATGGATATTATTTTTTTAGCGAAAATAAAATAAAAAAAATTATAGTTGATCAGATTTAATATCCAGTTATTTATTTTAATTTATTCTTTTCCAATTAAATTCAAGATTTTAGAGTGGAGGGTGGGTCATCTATAGGTCTGTCAAATATAAATAGTGTTACGCCCGTCTTCGGAAACAATAAAATAACTTCCAGTTAACAACTTTCTTCTATTTATCGAAGATAATTTAAAGATTTTGTTTTCTAACCACTTTCCTTGCGGTTACCTTTACTTAGTTTAAAATGTATTGTATGTAATATGAAACTTAAAACAACTAGCAAAAATATGCGACCGGAGGAAGCATATATTTGCAAGTATAAAATAATATATCTTATATATTATATATCTTATATATATTATATATATATATATGTATTTTATATATCTTATATATAAAATAATATCTCATATATAAATAAAAAAGAAATTTCTTGGCCTTTTGGCCAAGATCAAAGTGTAGTATCTGTTCCGATGGATACTACACCCTATAAACCGGTATCGTCTTGGCCTTCGGGTTTTGATTCCGCCGGTCTGTGGGTTTGTCCTGCACAGTTCAGGGAGGTCCACCCTCCCAGTCTTTACCTTCCCACATTTTGAGAATGGTCAGTTTATTGCTATAGCCTGAGGCGTCCCTACCGGGGAATTCTGACAGGCGTTGGCTTTAAATGTCACAAAGACGCCCGACCCCCACCTTCCACAGTGGGCTTTCATGCCTAAGAGTGGATGCATTCTGGGAATATAATTTTAATTCCCTGAATTAATGTTTCCCGGGTGTATTACCCTAAATACAATCTGTTCCTATCGATACTACACTCTATAGACCGGTATCGTGTTGGCCTTCGGGTCTTGATCTCGCCGGTCTGTGGGTTTGTTCTGAACAGTTCTAGGAGGTCCACCCTCCCAGGCTTTGCCTCTCCTCCTTGGGATGGAGTAAGTTTATCGCTTACTGCCTGAGGCGCCCCTACCAGTGAATGCCGACGGGGCTGCCCAGCCATTTTTTGTAGGCTAGAGTGCTCATCTTCTCGAGCGCTGGCTTTTCAAATCCTACTTTTCCGACCTTGTGTCACATCTTACCGCTGTGGGAGGAAGATAAATAATAAAAAAGGAAAGTTTATATCATATATATATATATATATATATATATATATATATATATATATATATATATATATATATATATATATATATATATATATATATATATATATGTCAGTTCACATTATATTACAATAACCATGGTTTTATTTTATTATTTTTATTTTTTCACATTTCCAAAAAATATAAAATTTCTGTGAGATATATTTTTTACGGTCCGTTCCATTTGTCGTGTGCCAAACAACATTTTTATGTCAATATATGTGTATATATATATATATATATATATATATATATATATATATATATATATATATATATATACATAAAATGAGATCTTCCCTTATTTTATTGACCGATAAAGCTTTCTATCCAAAAGCTCCATATCCACATCTGCTTCGGTATCGATTTACGCCAATTATTGGTGCATGTTTTAATGAACAATAAGTTTGTTTCGTTCACTTTCATCGATCTTCGTATTTAGTCTCGCTCGATATTTTCTATTTAATCATTGTTGTTCCTCTCTCATTTTTTGTTATCATCCAACTTGATCACCTTCCGTTCTTTGTAGCTACTTACATTAAATGGCTTCTTGACTCGTGTCGAGGGACTTCCATAAAAAATAAAAAATAAAGAAGACACACCCGGGCAATCTGGGGAAACATATGTGGCCTCGCCACCGCCGCCGCCACTGAATAGCTTTTATATGTTAAACTACATGCTAATCAATAAGTTCTTCTGCATTTCTAAAGTCAACCGTGACGGACGCTTTCAACTTTCAACTATCCTCTCAGTTCAACACTTAAAAAGAAAAGAAAAGAAAAACAAACTTTGCACAACATACTCATATTATTACTTGAATCAAACTACAAATCAGATTCTGTTAAACTTTTCATCCGATAGTCCCCAATAATATTCCAGTAATTTCTTTTGTTATCATTATTTGGATTTACTTTCGGCAGCCTCGTAACTCTCGCTTCTCTTATTTTGTCATTTCGTCCTCACATTCCATGAGTGATGTTTCTGACAAAGTGGGAATAATTGCTGTTTTCTGGGTCGGAATCTATCCATATAACACTTATTGTTGGCTAGTTTTTGACCTTGTATATATTTTTAACTCCTTACATTAAGTGGCTTCATCCCTTGTCTGGAACAATTTTCATTATATATATATATATATATATATATATATATATATATATATGAAGTTAATCCAACAAATAATATAAGATGCAACTAATATCTTTAATTAGTGAACATCCGGATAAAACTGAAACTCAATATACTGGATAGAGCATTAATAGCATTATATAAAATGAAATAATAAAATAAGGTGCGAATCAAATATTATTAGAATTCAATGTTCAGGCAAAGTACCTTAAAGTTCTTAACTCATGAGTTTTCAAAGAAAATTCTTCTCCTCAGAGGACCATTACCGCAATGACATTACTGCAGGTAATGAAATTAAACTTTGAAAATATATAGAAATATATATAAAAATACATAAAAGTATATAATACATCAAATATATTAGCCCAACACATACTTTTTTGTTCAAGCTATACAGTCCATCCAAGTCATACAATTTAAAACATATTCAGGAAAGATATCCAAGATGTTGATTGAAAAGTGATCCAGGTGCTGAATGGTAGTCCAAAGACGAAAACATTATCCAGGCGGGAAACCTGTTTGCAATCGATGCAGTAAATGACAGTGAAAAATGTATCCAAGGTGTATGCAAATTAATAAAACGATAAAGAAACCAAAACATATGAAAAGTTCAGAAAACTCACTTGGTGTTGAATATTATAATGTTCCAAATTCAGGGTTCTTATGAGGTGATCGGAATAGTGTAAACCATAACTCCCTGGTTAAATGAAAGCTCCGGTAAATTTTCTTTGAAAACTCATGAGTTACGGACTTTAAGGTACTTTGCCTGAACATCGAATTCTAATAAAATTTGATTCGCACCTTATTTTATTATTTCATTTTATATTATGCTATATATATATATATATATATATATATATATATATATATATATATATATATATATATATATATATATATATATATATCTTGAAATAGTATAGGGTATTGCTATTATTAATCTCATCTGGCAACTTGTTCCAAAAATATTGTTTAATTTACTTGTCATCACTTATCAAGACTAAAAACCCCTCGAGGATAAAAGGTAATGAGATGGATAAATTGACAGTTGCACACTGATGATTATTATGTAATTCACAAGATTTAATGACTTATGAAGAGGCTTTACAGGTGTTTACTGACATTAACTTTGAATATGACCATGTTGTAGACCTCAGGGAAGTGACAACGTGTTGGTTAGTAAATCTAGTTTTTGAAATTTGCTTTGACAGTAACTTTCCAGATTGAGGAGAAATATTTTTAAAATGTTCACCATAGTTAAAAACGTTATTAATTATTTTGAAATGTTTCAATTGAGTCATTTCTTTAGTAAAGTAGTTACTCCTAAATTTTCCAATCTTTCTCTATAACTGTGATTTTTTTACTCTTTTTATGGGTTTTGTCACTCTTTGTATGCCTTTCGATCTCAATAAGCCTTATAAAGATAGAGACTAGCTGTCCCGACCCGGTGATTTCCGGGACTAAAAGAAAATAAAACTTAGAGTGATGAGTGAATCGTTCTGTGCGAAGTCATATTCGGGTTATATATATCTTTAAAACAACTTTCACCTGAAATAATATTTCTACCATTTCTCTATTCATTTTGTTTCAAACTGTATATTTGAAATCTAACGGGTTTATCATATTTTTTGTTTTCGTAATTTATAAAGAAAAGGGACAATCATGAACTACGAAGATGTTCTAACAGCTGTCGGTGGATGTGGTCGCTATCAAATTTTTATGCTCAATTTGTTGTACATAGCCACAATATTCGATGGATTACAAATTGGAAGTATGGTGTTTATCGTACCTGAAATAAATCACAGGTGAGCAAAAATTTCCTTCATTTATCTATTTTATATTTGGTCTTGTCTTTTCCATTACTGGTGGTAACCACTCTGTTGAATCGAGGTGTGTATGACTTCTACTTAAGTTAAATTCACAATAAACTAGCTGCCACGACCAGGCGTTGCCCGGGAATAAAAGAAAACGAATACTGATGTGTCTATGAAGAAACGGAAATTAATTTTGGTGACTTTGATTTCGTATTTCAAATTATTTTGTGAAATATGAATTTTTAAACACACACACACACACACACACACACACACACACACATATATATATATATATATATATATATATATATATATATATATATATATATCATGATTTTTGGGGGAGTACAAAATTTTATTATCGCAAGCATGAAGGGAAGACGAATTCTATCGTTCATGATTAAAAGTTAATCAAGAAAAAAAAATGCCAGCCGACTGAATCTTAGAAACTGATCACATCTAGTCCCAATAGACATTCCCTTTACTTACAATGGGAGAGACGTTTAAGATCGTCTCCAAGATTTTTAGATGGTATAATGAGTGAGCATGACTGAGAATATATATACAGGGTGGGCAAAAATAAGGGTCCTATTTTTAAAAATTCATAACTTTTTTATTTATTGATTTAAAAATTTTTTTTTTTTTAGAATAAGTAAAGGACCCCTTCCGAAGCAAGCATGAGCCGTATTAGCCCTAAGGAACGTACCCTCATTTAGAAAACATTATTTTTGCTTAAAAAACGCAAAACAGTGTAAAAAACAATACTTTAGTTTTTGTAAGTTTTAAGAAGTGTTTTTCGGCTAAAATTTGTTTTGTTTATTTCAAAAAATCTCGGAAGGGTCAGTCTACACACACATAAAGTTTGGTGAGTTTAACTTTTATTTTGTGGAAGTTATTCAAATTCAAGTTATTCAAATTTAAAGATAGGACCCTTATTTTGGCCCACCCTGTATATATATATATATTATATATATATATATATATATATATATATATATATATATATATATATATATACAGACATACATGAAATCGCACAATGTAAGTAATATATACAGGGTGTAGCATCAGTACTAGTAAAAAACAAATAATAATGTAAATTGATGTGGAGACGAGAAACACATACACACACGCTTTAAGTTGCATAATTTAACTAATATATTAGTAGTTTCATCTGGGCACATACATAATAAATACATACATACACTCATTTATATACTAAAAGAGAAATGTTAATCAAACTAAATTATTAATTAAATTAAATTAAATAATAAATCCACTACATTTAAAAATATAACCATATTTTAAAAATAAATGCATAATAAATTTTACTTTATGCTAGCTGTACCTTCCCGGTGTTTCCCACCGTTATTGTTCTTGACAACATAGTGTAGAACAGAACGAGTAACCATTTTCATTTATTTCCAAGATAGTCGCCGTTTTTCTAATTGAAGAAAAATATTTTCAGAGCTACTAGTATATTTCAAATTCTCAATTTTTATTTTCATATCATTCATTAAGTGTTTTCACACGAGTCATTATTATTATTATTATTATTATTATTATTATTATTATTATTATTATTATTATTATTATTATTATTATTATTATTATTTTTAGTTTTATAATAATAATTATTATTTTTGTAATTATCATTATTTGTACTCACTAATGGTTCTCACACAAGTCATCATCAATGATTGCTCACTGATAATAACTGGAGGTGTTCCCTGGAGTCTGAGTAAAAACAAGTCTCCCCAGATTTCCAGTACTCTCACCTCTTTTCAATAACCATTGCAAATGACTTTGTGGTATCACACTAGCCACTTACCATTGATTTCTTGTTGGTAACGACCATTGGTCTCCTCTGGAATTTGGGTGGCAATAAGCCTCCCCAAGGTCCCAGTACTCTCCTCCCTCTTCCAGTGGAGGTCTGGTTAGTGCTCTCTCTCTCCTCGGTCTTCCCATCTTCCCTTGACTCTTCACGACTAATTTTTAAGGTATCAGCCATCACGTTTTTGTCTGGGGGAGTGGAAGCAGCAATTTTATGAAATTTCATGCAGTTTCTGTTCCTTGTTTTTTTTTGTGGTGGTGTTATTTCTGTGTCTTTGTTTTCTTCCTATTGCAACTTTGATGTGACTGCTTAGTCTTTGTAGCTTATGTGGGTTGGTTTCCCCATTCAAGGATTCTCCTTAAGATTTCAGCTGTTTCCATCCTTGCCATCTATTGTATGGTCCCAGTCTTCCCTTTGATTCCAATTTCTCCACGTCTTTTTTTCTAGATTTTTCGGGACTGTTCCTAGTGCTCCTACGATTATTGGTATTATATTGACTTTCTTCATACTCCATATCCCTTTCAATTCTCTGGCGAATTCAGTGTATTTGCTTTGTTTTTCTGTCTCTTTTGGATGTAGTACGTTGTGCATAGTCATTAATTTTCTAGTCCTCTGGTCAAGGTGCCTGAGTTCTTCTTTTGTTCAGCTTATGAATGGTCCAGAATATCTTATTAGTGATACTGCCCATGTATTTATTCCTTTGATTAGGTTTTTGCTATATAATTTTGTTTCTAAGTGCATTCTTGTTCTTCTCAGATATTCTTTTCCAATCTTCTCTTTCATTTATGTTGATTTGATTGTGTCTGCTTCTCAAACTCCCAAATATTTATAGCTGTCTTGTTCACCTAGTGCCCTCATCTGCTCTTGGTTGGCTAGTTCCATGCCCTCAGTCGTCTCCAGCTTTCCTTTTTTAATCTCTAGCAATGCAAACTTTTCTATT
>OY744540.1:21779879-21782379 GCA_963556195.1 Sepiola atlantica | reverse complement strand
TTTAAGGCTTAACATCTTTTTCAAAATACAGCGTAAAACAAACTGCAGTGCCCATTGAGACAACATTTAATTGTTGATACCAATTCCATAGAAGCACGTAATATCAGTTTCTCTTCGAACCTTCCACTAATAATTAACAGACAACACAACTTCATTCTTTCACTTTTGACCATCCATACATATCTAACATTAATTCAACATTCGTGTTTTCATTTTCACGTTAGGTATTCTTCTTTTTTATTTGGGGGTATTTTACGTACCACGTTTTCTTTTCTTCTTTACATTTACCTATTATAACCGTCCATTCTCTCTCCCCTATCTCCTCTCTCTCTATTCATTCGCAACAATTTCTACAAAACCTGTTTACATTTTCGCCGACTTAAATAATCGCAGCACGCAACAGTATCTTCGATGCAATCCACATAAAACAAATACGTACATTTTTTTTCTGCTCACATTCGATTTATTTAAGTAAATTCTTATTACATGATTATACGTCAGTTACAAATAAGTTTCTTTTATTTAATTCACGACAGTTAAAAGGCTTCGAAATCAATTTCGAACACAGACCGGCGTAACATTTAAAATCATTATTTTCATCTACATTTTCCTATTCATCAAAAATTATCATATATTAATTCATACCGAACATTATTCACATTTATTTCATAACTTTTTTACATAGTTTATTCGCGTTAAATCGGCTACTGATATTCCAAACAAATATAAATGTCTACTTTTCTAAATATATTTCCAATTGAAGTACAGTATCCGTTACTTTGTCTTTTCTCTTCTCGGTAAGTGAAGAAGAAATCTTTCTAGAGTGCGGCAATTTTTTTTCTTTACTTTCCTTCTATTTTACTATCTGCCAATTTTAGAAGAAATCCTTCTAGCCTGCGGCAATTATTTTTCACAGGAGATGGTTTTTCAACACATCAAACATCACCTTTCTATAACTCTCCCCTAGTGGAGAGGCAGCCAAATAGCAGCAACATAGTCAATGCTAAAAGTGCAGAGTAGTAAACAGTCGATAAATCGGAAACAAAATACCCACAACAAATTCCTTAAATCAATCGTCATATATTTAAATCAAGGCCATAGTTTGACGAAAAGTCGATTGTCAATGTTGGTAAATTCAATCTCTCACCAAAATGGGCATTACAGATTGAGATAAAAAAAATGCATCAATCTAGAAGTGTGTTACCATCACTGACCTTGGAAAGTTTCACGCATATTTATCGATCATATTTACTTGGGGGGGGGCGGCTAGTGATTTTTATTTTTTTGAATAACCCGCTACTTACAATCGTAGAGGGGGGTGGGCAATCACTCAAAATATAGAGACATCTATTTTGTTTGATTCAAAACTTTAATCATCTAAATTACAGGGTTGTTTTCAACTGATTTTTGACGAATTAATACTCCAATACTTATATATTTAAAAAATTTTAATTTATATCTACCCCGGGCAACGCCGAACACAGGTCCTGCTAGTACACTTATATTTTTATCTGGTGAGTCCCATATTTTTTAATTTAATTTATATCTACCCCGGGCAACGCCGAGGCACAGGTCCTGCTAGTACACTTATATTTTTATCTGGTGAGTCCCATATTTTTTACCAATGAACTTTAACATCGGATTTAACCAAATCATTCTCCGAACGGAAATTTTTTCACTATTCAAATTCATGGAAGATTTTCTGCTGTATTGGCTTGACATTCATAATATCCTGGATTTACCTTTTTGGGAGATGTTGCGTTTTTTCCATCGAAGTGGATTGTCTTTGCTCAAAATTTTGTTGCGTATCTTTGTACTTTTTATATATATTTGTATATTTTCAAATCTGTGCTGACAGCAATATAATTTTATTAATTTATCTCTACGGTCTCCTCTGATAATAAAAGATTGCATTAAAAAAAAAAGCCATGGGTTAAGTAAAGGAAAAAGTAATTTAAGGTACATAAAAGGAATCCATAGACACGTGTTTCTGGCTATCCCTCGTCATCAGCTTGGCTAACCTATGGCAAGGATCGAACCCACGCTATTACTGTCTGTAGTCTGGCGTTTTACCACCAGTAAAAACAATGATAAAAACTATATATATATATTGTTTACCTATTTGCCCGAAGGTTAGACACAAGGTCAGCTGTGGTTTTGAGAAGCCAGCACACTAGGATAAGCATACTCTTGCCTCGGGCGATTAGCAATAAACTAACCCCTTCTTCTCAGAAAGAGGGTAAAGCTTGGGAGGTGGACATTCTAGGGCCGAACAGAAGAGCAGTCGAACAGAAACAAAACAACTTTTGGATTAATTTGTGTGTCTGTACACTCACACCCATATGTATGTATATATATATATATATATATATATATATATATATATATATATATATATATATATATATATATATATATAAGTATAAATTTTTATTTATACAAACATTATTGGTTACATATGCGCATACATGTTTCGGTTGCACTTTTCCAAGAAAGTCAA
>OY744540.1:21772379-21777379 GCA_963556195.1 Sepiola atlantica | reverse complement strand
CGAGAACAATAGCACTAGACATATCAAAGGCCTTTAATAGGCTGTGGCATAAAGGGTTACGTCACAAACTTGCCAGCTGTGGAATATCTGGTAATGTCTTCGCAACTATTGAACCCCTTCTTTATGATTGGTCTATAATAGTTGTTGTTGATCAGAGGAAGTCTGGAGCACATAATATCAATCCAGGCGTGCCCCAGAGAACTATCCTAGGCTCAACACTCTTCCTCATATTCATTAATGATCTTCCAAATCACATTCTGAAATCATTTATTGCCATCTACGCAGACAACACAACTGTCTCTGGCAGCACCTCGAAGAAGACTTGTGTGTAAATAATGATTTCGAAGAGATAAATATAATGCGATGAAAAATTGTGTATGGGCCATAAAAATGGTTTTATGTTGTTTTTTTTTAAATAATATTATATGAGGATACATTTTCGACTTAAAATTTATTTAGTACAAATCTGAAGAAAAACACGTTTGAAATGTGTAAATATTCTACAACAAGCGTGATTTAAAAAAAAAATTGACTCTTACGGGATGACGCCATATTGTTTTTTGTATCATTCAAGACGAAAAAAGTATTAAAACGTCTCCCCCCCCCCTATTACTACGTAATACTGAATTGATTTTTAACTAAAAAACGTTCTTAATGTTATAATCTTAAAAAAAGTATATATATATATATATATATATATATATATATATATATATACTAGCGGGACCCGTGTAAATTACACGGAATTTTTAAATTTTAAAATTTTTATTTTTACTCACACCGTGTTGTGTTCGTTTTATTATTATTATTATTTCTTGAAAATAAAACTGAAAAAGTTGACGAAGTTATCGTCTGCCACACTGACCCTAACTCTAACGACGGGGTCAAAGTTAGCGCGGGTCCTAATGTAACAAAGCACCCTCTATTTGTTAGTTACGCTTGCTTTATTATGAGCCCCCCTTCTTGATAAGAGTGAAATAATTTTTTTAAATGGTAACTCGTGTACGATGGACACTGCGCATATCTACTAAAAAAGGTTGATATGCCATCCGTTCACCAAAAAAAATAAAATAAAATAATACTGGCCCTCTCTACAACAAAAAGAAAACGTAACTAAATAGACAATGCCTTTAAAAACGCCAAAATGAAAAAAAACAAAAAATAGTTTTAAGTTTAAAGCAACACAAAAAAGTACTTTTTAACCAGGTGAGTACCATACAAAGATTCGGAAGGTCGTTGCTTTTGATGTAAGCATGACACACAAAATCACACACGCTATTGTATTAATATGTGTCTACCCGGTCGTCCCCTCCTACCTTTCTTCCCCTTCCCCTTAAAATGTAGTAAAAATCTTAGAGGTTGGTTGGGATCGAACTATAAACCAGTCGGGCCGAAGTCAAAAATAATACGTCGTTAACCGTTACGCCAGAGGGAAATACTTGGAAATAATTCGAAAATTAAGCGATTTGAATGTTTTTAAAAAATCTAGGTGCGGCATGCATGCGCAGAGCTTTTGCCTGAAGCGTGACACACGAACACACACGCTATCGTATTAATATATATATATATATATATATATATATATATATATATATATATATATATATTATCGCCTATACACTAATTTAATTCGAATTTTTGAAAAAACTGTTTAACCCTTCGAACTCATCATTTACCGACGTGATTTCCACTCTTGTCATCTGAAGCACGTGGCATTATGGAGGAGAAAGTGGCTTGATACTTTTAACACTTCTAAAACCAACACTTGAATCCTGGTTTTGTAACAGTCGAAATAAATGACCCCTTTTTTTTTAGGAAGCCCCTTGCTTTGATAAGCTCCGATAACTATCTTTCATTCCATATTTAAAATAAACTTATATCCAATCTGTTGCTAAGATCGCTGGCAAAAATGGTTTTTGATAATTCTACTCATCCAGAAAGTACCTGAATCCAGATGCAATCCTCTTCCTCGTTGCAGTAATAAGATTTTTTAAAGAGGATGAAGGTAGAGGACGGCCATACATGTTTAGAAGTAATTGTTGAACAAAACTCCCCGAGCACTCTGCGTTTCCTAGACAGAGTTCAAAATCGACTTCGAAATCTAGTGGTAGATGAATTATTCTGTTCCTTACATTCACTTTCGCACAGAAGAGACGTTGCTGATCTCTCTCTGCTCTACTATTATTTCGTTGGAACGTGCTCGACTGAGTTCCAATCTTTGGTTCTTACCTGTAAACCATTCACAGCAAGAATTCGTCTTTTTATCATCACTGCAAAGTAATTATATTTTTTACCTCTCCGTACCTAAAGTCAAACATACTTTCCATGAACGGATTTTTTTTACAATAACTTCCCAGCTATAGAACACATTGTACCGGGACTGCTTCCCTTCAGATTTCAACATGTTCATGTTCTAGTCCGATGTCAACATACATTTCAAACCGTCTTCTTAAGTAATAAAATGTTGTCCATTCAGTTCATTGTTTTCAATCCTTTCATAATATTGTTCATCATCAAACTGACACTCGCATTAATCTTTATCCTCGAGTGGCTTTTGGCCTTGGTAAGTGATGACTTACTTAGTAAAAACGAAAATAGATAGAAAGATATGTACATTGATAATAAAGTTAAAAGGGCTGCTATTTTTAAAAAGTGGCCATTAAATCTTTTCATTTAATTTGTATTTCCCCCCTTTGCCAATCCTCTCATAGTATTGTTCGTTATTCAACTCACAGTCCTATTGACCCTTATCCTCGAGTGGCTTTTGGCCTTGGTAAATGATGACTCATTAGTATAAAAAACAGAGAAAGACTGACAAAAACGCTCTGGCCTATTTTGCACGCGATTAAAAAAAAAGACAAAAAAAACGTAAAGGATTCATATTTAAAAACATTCTCATAATTTTCACCTCATCGATGTTCCTCTTCTCCTCGAGTGGCTTTTGGCCTTGGTAAGTGCTGAACCATTAACATAAAAAATATTTTTAAAAGATTCTAACTAAAAGAAATGCAAACTTCCATGCAAAACGAGGAAAAATAACAGTTTTATTTTCTAAGTAAAAATTAATGAAATAGAAGTCATGCACTTATATTTGTTGTTCTTCATTATACTTTTAAATTTCAGCTATTTTTCTTTAGCAAGTTTTCTTCTGGGTGTAGCTATATTTCACGTGTATCTTTCGATTTTTTAAAATAAATGTTTTTCGATTATTATTATATAAATGTAGTTGCCTTTAAAAAAAAACTCATATTGGCGGTTCGCCAAAATTTTCATTATACAAGGGTTGTCGCTAGAAAAGCGGGAAATTTGAGGTTGTAAATTATTATTATTATTTTTTATATATTTTTTTAACATACTTCACCCCAAACAAGGCAGGCCGCCACTGTAGAAGAAAAGGGGAGAAGGTTGGGGGGGGGGGGTCAACCTAAATTGGGATCTGCGCAGCGAGATGTCTGTTTACATTAGTTTTAAATTTCTGCACGTCTGTACTATCGGGGAAACAGGAGGCAGGGAGGGAGTTCCAGAGGCCAGCAGCACGAGCATAGAAACTATTTAAATAGAAGGCTCTCCGACATCTGGGGACCTCCACAGTGAATGAATGAGATTTAGTTGATTGTCGAGTTAGTCTAGTGAATTTACGTCGAGGGAGCACCAGAGTAGCCAATTCATCGGAGCATAATCCATTGAAGAATTTGTAAAACAAGCACAAGGATGCTATATTGCGGTGATGGGACGGGGACTGGAGCTTGGTTGATAGTGACGGACCTATTAGGTTGGCGATTCTTTTTTGGACCTTGTCAAGGAGGGAGACTAGTAGATTATGCACCAGCCCAGATATGACAACAATACTCCATGCATGGGCGGATGGTGGCTTATATTGTTTAAACTTTATTTTGTTTAAACTTTATTGCGTCTGGCTTATTCAATTCTTCGATTGGCATGGAATGGCATTTCTTTTGCATCTCCGAATGTATTATAATATTAGTATTCGAAGAACTTCATAAAAGTTCTTCTTTGTAAAAATCATTTACTGTTTGAAAAATTTCCAACTTTACTTGCGACCACCACGTACATTTAGATGTCTATGAAATTCAAAATATTCGCAACTTTCGGTATCGTTTGAATATAAATATGAGCTTACAAAGATATTTTCGAATATAAGCCACTGGAAATCATCCCTGTTACCCTCTGGTTGTGAATAAGGGACTATTAACTTTTCTCTCCCCTCTTCCACACCCATAAAAAAATTCTAGAACAATTACACATGGAAGAGTTTTTCTAAGTGAAAATTTTTATATATAGAACCCTCAATTAAGAAAAAAGGGTCAGAAACAGCAGGAAGGGTGCGATATTTCTCCCTTCCAACGCATAAGAGAAACAAAATGTTCATAGGTATTTCTTATCTCATATTTCACCTTACTTAACATTCTTGAAGGTGTATATATATATATATATATATATATATATATATATATATATATATATATATATATTGTATATATATATGATTATTTTTATTTACACAGACATGTACAAAATCCGCGACACTGGCATGTCGATGTTATCGATCAACAGTTATTATGAACTGAGATCTCATCAGGCAGAGTTAGAATCCGATCTTAACATTAGATCATATTTGGAAAGAATGAAATGGGGAGAAAAAGAGGAAGAAAAGAAATTTAATAGAAAATATTAATAAAATAAAATAAAACTGTTGCATGTACATTCCCTTTCCCCCTTTCTGTCTGAATCAACAGGTGATTTCATTTTTTCTATCTATCTACCTATCTATCTTCTTATTTATCTATTTATCTATCTTTTTATTCTACCCTTTTTATTATATCTCTTTCCACTTACTTTTATTTTATTTTGTTTTTATTTTGTTTTATTTTATTTTATTCTATATTTTATATTTGGGTTTTGATTCTGATTTTAATATTTTGATTCTTAACGGTCTCAACCACGTGACTTCCCAAATTTTGAAATTTTAAATTTCTTTT
>OY744540.1:21757379-21767379 GCA_963556195.1 Sepiola atlantica | reverse complement strand
TATTTCTAAATTCATATTAGTGGCCCGCAATATTTAAAATTATACATTTAGTACATTTTGCTTTTGTCGAGTATACCGATGTATTACATTTATTTCTAAATTCATATTAGTGGCCCGCAATATTTAAAATTATACATTTAGTACATTTTTGCTTTTGCCTAATTTTTCAAATGTATTTCCATTTAAAGTATTTTATGTTCCTAATAGTAACGTTTACCGATGTATTACATTTATTTCTAAATTCATATTAGTGGCCCGCAATATTTAAAATTATACATTTAGTACATTTTTGCTTTTGCCTAATTTTTCAAATGTATTTCCATTTAAAGTATTTTATGTTCCTAATAGTAACGTTTACCGATGTATTACATTTATTTCTAAATTCATATTAGTGGCCCGTAATATTTAAAATTATACATTTAGTACATTTTTGCTTTTGCCTAATTTTTCAAATGTATTTCCATTTAAAGTATTTTATGTTCCTAATAGTAACGTTTACCGATGTATTACATTTATTTCTAAATTCATATTAGTGGCCCGTAATATTTAAAATTATACATTTAGTACATTTTTGCTTTTGCCTAATTTTTCAAATGTATTTCCATTTAAAGTATTTTATGTTCCTAATAGTAACGTTTACCGATGTATTACATTTATTTCTAAATTCATATTAGTGGCCCGTAATATTTAAAATTATACATTTAGTACATTTTTGCTTTTGCCTAATTTTTCAAATGTATTTCCATTTAAAGTATTTTATGTTCCTAATAGTAACGTTTACCGATGTATTACATTTATTTCTAAATTCATATTAGTGGCCCGTAATATTTAAAATTATACATTTAGTACATTTTTGCTTTTGCCTAATTTTTCAAATGTATTTCCATTTAAAATATTTTATGTTTCTAATAGTAACGTTTACCGATGTATTACATTTATTTCTAAATTCATATTAGTGGCCCGCAATATTTAAAATTATACATTTAGTACATTTTTGCTTTTGCCTAATTTTTCAAATGTATTTCCATTTAAAGTATTTTATGTTCCTAATAGTAACGTTTACCGATGTATTACATTTATTTCTAAATTCATATTAGTGGCCCGCAATATTTAAAATTATACATTTAGTACATTTTTGCTTTTGCCTAATTTTTCAAATGTATTTCCATTTAAAATATTTTATGTTCCTAATAGTAACGTTTACCGATGTATTACATTTATTTCTAAATTCATATCAGTGGCCCGCAATATTTAAAATTATACATTTAGTACATTTTTGCTTTTGCCTAATTTTTCAAATGTATTTCCATTTAAAATATTTTATGTTCCTAATAGTAACGTTTACCGATGTATTACATTTATTTCTAAATTCATATCAGTGGCCCGCAATATTTAAAATTATACATTTAGTACATTTTTGCTTTTGCCTAATTTTTCAAATGTATTTCCATTTAAAATATTTTATGTTCCTAATAGTAACGTTTACCGATGTATTACATTTATTTCTAAATTCATATTAGTGGCCCGTAATATTTAAAATTATACATTTAGTACATTTTTGCTTTTGCCTAATTTTTCAAATGTATTTCCATTTAAAGTATTTTATGTTCCTAATAGTAACGTTTACCGATGTATTACATTTATTTCTAAATTCATATTAGTGGCCCGTAATATTTAAAATTATACATTTAGTACATTTTTGCTTTTGCCTAATTTTTCAAATGTATTTCCATTTAAAATATTTTATGTTCCTAATAGTAACGTTTACCGATGTATTACATTTATTTCTAAATTCATATTAGTGGCCCGCAATATTTAAAATTATACATTTAGTACATTTTTGCTTTTGCCTAATTTTTCTAATGTATTTCCATTTAAAGTATTTTATGTTCCTAATAGTAACGTTTACCGATGTATTACATTTATTTCTAAATTCATATTAGTGGCCCGCAATATTTAAAATTATACATTTAGTACATTTTTGCTTTTGCCTAATTTTTCAAATGTATTTCTATTTAAAGTATTTTATGTTCCTAATAGTAACGTTTACCGATGTATTACATTTATTTCTAAATTCATATTAGTGGCCCGTAATATTTAAAATTATACATTTAGTACATTTTTGCTTTTGCCTAATTTTTCAAATGTATTTCCATTTAAAGTATTTTATGTTCCTAATAGTAACGTTTACCGATGTATTACATTTATTTCTAAATTCATATTAGTGGCCCGTAATATTTAAAATTATACATTTAGTACATTTTTGCTTTTGCCTAATTTTTCAAATGTATTTCCATTTAAAGTATTTTATGTTCCTAATAGTAACGTTTACCGATGTATTACATTTATTTCTAAATTCATATTAGTGGCCCGTAATATTTAAAATTATACATTTAGTACATTTTTGCTTTTGCCTAATTTTTCAAATGTATTTCCATTTAAAGTATTTTATGTTCCTAATAGTAACGTTTACCGATGTATTACATTTATTTCTAAATTCATATTAGTGGCCCGCAATATTTAAAATTATACATTTAGTACATTTTTGCTTTTGCCTAATTTTTCAAATGTATTTCCATTTAAAGTATTTTATGTTCCTAATAGTAACGTTTACCGATGTATTACATTTATTTCTAAATTCATATTAGTGGCCCGCAATATTTAAAATTATACATTTAGTACATTTTTGCTTTTGCCTAATTTTTCAAATGTATTTCCATTTAAAGTATTTTATGTTCCTAATAGTAACGTTTACCGATGTATTACATTTATTTCTAAATTCATATTAGTGGCCCGCAATATTTAAAATTATACATTTAGTACATTTTTGCTTTTGCCTAATTTTTCAAATGTATTTCCATTTAAAGTATTTTATGTTCCTAATAGTAACGTTTACCGATGTATTACATTTATTTCTAAATTCATATTAGTGGCCCGCAATATTTAAAATTATACATTTAGTACATTTTTGCTTTTGCCTAATTTTTCAAATGTATTTCCATTTAAAATATTTTATGTTCCTAATAGTAACGTTTACCGATGTATTACATTTATTTCTAAATTCATATCAGTGGCCCGCAATATTTAAAATTATACATTTAGTACATTTTTGCTTTTGCCTAATTTTTCAAATGTATTTCCATTTAAAATATTTTATGTTCCTAATAGTAACGTTTACCGATGTATTACATTTATTTCTAAATTCATATCAGTGGCCCGTAATATTTAAAATTATACATTTAGTACATTTTTGCTTTTGCCTAATTTTTCAAATGTATTTCCATTTAAAATATTTTATGTTCCTAATAGTAACGTTTACCGATGTATTACATTTATTTCTAAATTCATATTAGTGGCCCGCAATATTTAAAATTATACATTTAGTACATTTTTGCTTTTGCCTAATTTTTCAAATGTATTTCCATTTAAAATATTTTATGTTCCTAATAGTAACGTTTACCGATGTATTACATTTATTTCTAAATTCATATTAGTGGCCCGCAATATTTAAAATTATACATTTAGTACATTTTTGCTTTTGCCTAATTTTTCAAATGTATTTCCATTTAAAATATTTTATGTTCCTAATAGTAACGTTTACCGATGTATTACATTTATTTCTAAATTCATATTAGTGGCCCGCAATATTTAAAATTATACATTTAGTACATTTTTGCTTTTGCCTAATTTTTCAAATGTATTTCCATTTAAAGTATTTTATGTTCCTAATAGTAACGTTTACCGATGTATTACATTTATTTCTAAATTCATATCAGTGGCCCGCAATATTTAAAATTATACATTTAGTACATTTTTGCTTTTGACTAATTTTTCAAATGTATTTCCATTTAAAGTATTTTATGTTCCTAATAGTAACGTTTACCGATGTATTACATTTATTTCTAAATTCATATTAGTGGCCCGCAATATTTAAAATTATACATTTAGTACATTTTTGCTTTTGCCTAATTTTTCAAATGTATTTCCATTTAAAATATTTTATGTTCCTAATAGTAACGTTTACCGATGTATTACATTTATTTCTAAATTTATATTAGTGGCCCGCAATATTTAAAATTATACATTTAGTACATTTTTGCTTTTGCCTAATTTTTCAAATGTATTTCCATTTAAAATATTTTATGTTCCTAATAGTAACGTTTACCGATGTATTACATTTATTTCTAAATTCATATTAGTGGCCCGTAATATTTAAAATTATACATTTAGTACATTTTTGCTTTTGCCTAATTTTTCAAATGTATTTCCATTTAAAGTATTTTATGTTCCTAATAGTAACGTTTACCGATGTATTACATTTATTTCTAAATTCATATCAGTGGCCCGCAATATTTAAAATTATACATTTAGTACATTTTTGCTTTTGCCTAATTTTTCAAATGTATTTCCATTTAAAGTATTTTATGTTCCTAATAGTAACGTTTACCGATGTATTACATTTATTTCTAAATTCATATTAGTGGCCCGCAATATTTAAAATTATACATTTAGTACATTTTTGCTTTTGCCTAATTTTTAAAATGTATTTCCATTTAAAGTATTTTATGTTCCTAATAGTAACGTTTACCGATGTATTACATTTATTTCTAAATTCATATTAGTGGCCCGCAATATTTAAAATTATACATTTAGTACATTTTTGCTTTTGCCTAATTTTTCAAATGTATTTCCATTTAAAATATTTTATGTTCCTAATAGTAACGTTTACCGATGTATTACATTTATTTCTAAATTTATATTAGTGGCCCGCAATATTTAAAATTATACATTTAGTACATTTTTGCTTTTGCCTAATTTTTCAAATGTATTTCCATTTAAAGTATTTTATGTTCCTAATAGTAACGTTTACCGATGTATTACATTTATTTCTAAATTCATATTAGTGGCCCGCAATATTTAAAATTATACATTTAGTACATTTTTGCTTTTGCCTAATTTTTCAAATGTATTTCCATTTAAAGTATTTTATGTTCCTAATAGTAACGTTTACCGATGTATTACATTTATTTCTAAATTCATATCAGTGGCCCGCAATATTTAAAATTATACATTTAGTACATTTTTGCTTTTGCCTAATTTTTCAAATGTATTTCCATTTAAAGTATTTTATGTTCCTAATAGTAACGTTTACCGATGTATTACATTTATTTCTAAATTCATATTAGTGGCCCGCAATATTTAAAATTATACATTTAGTACATTTTTGCTTTTGCCTAATTTTTCAAATGTATTTCCATTTAAAATATTTTATGTTCCTAATAGTAACGTTTACCGATGTATTACATTTATTTCTAAATTTATATTAGTGGCCCGCAATATTTAAAATTATACATTTAGTACATTTTTGCTTTTGCCTAATTTTTCAAATGTATTTCCATTTAAAATATTTTATGTTCCTAATAGTAACGTTTACCGATGTATTACATTTATTTCTAAATTCATATTAGTGGCCCGTAATATTTAAAATTATACATTTAGTACATTTTTGCTTTTGCCTAATTTTTCAAATGTATTTCCATTTAAAGTATTTTATGTTCCTAATAGTAACGTTTACCGATGTATTACATTTATTTCTAAATTCATATCAGTGGCCCGCAATATTTAAAATTATACATTTAGTACATTTTTGCTTTTGCCTAATTTTTCAAATGTATTTCCATTTAAAGTATTTTATGTTCCTAATAGTAACGTTTACCGATGTATTACATTTATTTCTAAATTCATATCAGTGGCCCGCAATATTTAAAATTATACATTTAGTACATTTTTGCTTTTGCCTAATTTTTCAAATGTATTTCCATTTAAAGTATTTTATGTTCCTAATAGTAACGTTTACCGATGTATTACATTTATTTCTAAATTCATATTAGTGGCCCGCAATATTTAAAATTATACATTTAGTACATTTTTGCTTTTGCCTAATTTTTCAAATGTATTTCCATTTAAAGTATTTTATGTTCCTAATAGTAACGTTTACCGATGTATTACATTTATTTCTAAATTCATATTAGTGGCCCGCAATATTTAAAATTATACATTTAGTACATTTTTGCTTTTGCCTAATTTTTCAAATGTATTTCCATTTAAAGTATTTTATGTTCCTAATAGTAACGTTTACCGATGTATTACATTTATTTCTAAATTCATATTAGTGGCCCGCAATATTTAAAATTATACATTTAGTACATTTTTGCTTTTGCCTAATTTTTCAAATGTATTTCCATTTAAAGTATTTTATGTTCCTAATAGTAACGTTTACCGATGTATTACATTTATTTCTAAATTCATATTAGTGGCCCGCAATATTTAAAATTATACATTTAGTACATTTTTGCTTTTGCCTAATTTTTCAAATGTATTTCCATTTAAAGTATTTTATGTTCCTAATAGTAACGTTTACCGATGTATTACATTTATTTCTAAATTCATATTAGTGGCCCGCAATATTTAAAATTATACATTTAGTACATTTTTGCTTTTGCCTAATTTTTCAAATGTATTTCCATTTAAAGTATTTTATGTTCCTAATAGTAACGTTTACCGATGTATTACATTTATTTCTAAATTTATATTAGTGGCCCGCAATATTTAAAATTATACATTTAGTACATTTTTGCTTTTGCCTAATTTTTCAAATGTATTTCCATTTAAAGTATTTTATGTTCCTAATAGTAACGTTTACCGATGTATTACATTTATTTCTAAATTCATATTAGTGGCCCGCAATATTTAAAATTATACATTTAGTACATTTTTGCTTTTGCCTAATTTTTCAAACGTATTTCCATTTAAAATATTTTATGTTCCTAATAGTAACGTTTACCGATGTATTACATTTATTTCTAAATTCATATCAGTGGCCCGCAATATTTAAAATTATACATTTAGTACATTTTTGCTTTTGCCTAATTTTTCAAATGTATTTCCATTTAAAATATTTTATGTTCCTAATAGTAACGTTTACCGATGTATTACATTTATTTCTAAATTCATATCAGTGGCCCGCAATATTTAAAATTATACATTTAGTACATTTTTGCTTTTGCCTAATTTTTCAAATGTATTTCCATTTAAAGTATTTTATGTTCCTAATAGTAACGTTTACCGATGTATTACATTTATTTCTAAATTCATATTAGTGGCCCGCAATATTTAAAATTATACATTTAGTACATTTTTGCTTTTGCCTAATTTTTCAAATGTATTTCCATTTAAAGTATTTTATGTTCCTAATAGTAACGTTTACCGATGTATTACATTTATTTCTAAATTCATATTAGTGGCCCGCAATATTTAAAATTATACATTTAGTACATTTTTGCTTTTGCCTAATTTTTCAAATGTATTTCCATTTAAAGTATTTTATGTTCCTAATAGTAACGTTTACCGATGTATTACATTTATTTCTAAATTCATATTAGTGGCCCGCAATATTTAAAATTATACATTTAGTACATTTTTGCTTTTGCCTAATTTTTCAAATGTATTTCCATTTAAAGTATTTTATGTTCCTAATAGTAACGTTTACCGATGTATTACATTTATTTCTAAATTCATATTAGTGGCCCGCAATATTTAAAATTATACATTTAGTACATTTTTGCTTTTGCCTAATTTTTCAAATGTATTTCCATTTAAAGTATTTTATGTTCCTAATAGTAACGTTTACCGATGTATTACATTTATTTCTAAATTCATATCAGTGGCCCGCAATATTTAAAATTATACATTTAGTACATTTTTGCTTTTGCCTAATTTTTCAAATGTATTTCCATTTAAAGTATTTTATGTTCCTAATAGTAACGTTTACCGATGTATTACATTTATTTCTAAATTCATATCAGTGGCCCGCAATATTTAAAATTATACATTTAGTACATTTTTGCTTTTGCCTAATTTTTCAAATGTATTTCCATTTAAAGTATTTTATGTTCCTAATAGTAACGTTTACCGATGTATTACATTTATTTCTAAATTCATATCAGTGGCCCGCAATATTTAAAATTATACATTTAGTACATTTTTGCTTTTGCCTAATTTTTCAAATGTATTTCCATTTAAAGTATTTTATGTTCCTAATAGTAACGTTTACCGATGTATTACATTTATTTCTAAATTCATATTAGTGGCCCGTAATATTTAAAATTATACATTTAGTACATTTTTGCTTTTGCCTAATTTTTCAAATGTATTTCCATTTAAAGTATTTTATGTTCCTAATAGTAACGTTTACCGATGTATTACATTTATTTCTAAATTCATATCAGTGGCCCGCAATATTTAAAATTATACATTTAGTACATTTTTGCTTTTGCCTAATTTTTCAAATGTATTTCCATTTAAAGTATTTTATGTTCCTAATAGTAACGTTTACCGATGTATTACATTTATTTCTAAATTCATATTAGTGGCCCGTAATATTTAAAATTATACATTTAGTTATCTAAGAAATTCAAAAGGTTGGCGACCGTTCGACTAGTCTAAATATAAAAGTGGGCTTAAAAAATATTTTTAGAATATAAGTCACTAGAACCCACTCATGTTACCCTCTATTCGTGAATAAGTTACTCTTCATCACCCTTTCTCTCCCTCTCTCCTTCTTCTCTCTCTTTCTCATGAATTCTAGAATGATTACACAGAGATTACACGGTTTTTCGAGGTGAAGTGTTTTATATATGGAACACTCAATGAATAAAAAAATGAGCAAGAAATAGTGGAGAGGCTGCGATATACCCCCACCTACGACGCAAGAAGAGAACCAAATGTTGATAAGAATTGTTTCTCTTATAGTTCACCGGACTAATTTGTTTGTAATTCAAATTGCTGAAGACATACATAAAAATGGAGAATTGGTGTACGTCTGTCTGTAATCGAAGCTCCGTCATAATTCTGAAACATGGATGCGTGTAAATAGCAAAAAGATGAAGAGGTACCGGTCCGAGTACCCTTTCCGGCCTTGACAGAGTACAAAAGCGACTTTTAAATTAAGTAGTGAGGGTCTATTCCGCTTTTTACATCTCCTCCGCACATTGAAGAGGTTAATAGTCTGTCTGCTCTATGGTTAACCCTAACCCTAACTCTTCGCACATTGGAGAGGTTAATAGTCTGTCTGCTCTATTGTTAACCCTAACCCTAACCCTCCGCACATTGGAGGGGTTAATAGTCTGTCTGCTCTATTGTTAACCCTTACCCTAACCCTAACCCTCCGCACATTGGAGAGGTTAATCGTCTGTATACCTTATTGTTTTCCAGGTACTAAACTGAGCTCCCCTGTAAGACATATGCAGAAAAACCCCATGTTACCACCACAACGGAGAAAACCTTACTTACTTCCTCTATGTCACCATGGACAAAACTTCTTTGCAACGGCTTCCAATTCATTGAAAACATTACCGCGGCACTGCATCACTACAGATTACAACATAGTCGCCTTCAAATCCAATGTCAACAAATACAACCGTCCCCATAAATAATAAAACTCAGTTTATCCTATCAATCATTTTATTATTCCCATCCTTTAACCGACATTTATTTCATCTAATTAATCTTCATCCTCAAGTGGCTTTTGGCCTTCGTCAGTGGTGAACCATTAGTAAAAAAGGCATAAGCTAACAAGTTATTTTATTTATTTATTTTAATGGAAATCGCTCCAGACAAGGCACGAAACCACTTGATGTAAGAAGCTAAAAAAACTACTTCATGGTAAAAAAAAAACTAGCTAAGAATAAGTGTCAAATAGATAGATTCTGACTCAGAAAACAGCAATTCTTCCCCTCTTTGTCAGAAACATCGGTCATGGAATATGAGGACTAAAGGACAGAATAAGGGAAGCGAGAGTTATAAGGCTTCCGAAAGTAAACCCAAGGTCCACTTTCTACTCTCCTTATAATATAAGTTATAATATACGAAACTGAAAGCCCGAGTAACGGAATAAGCTGAATCTATTGTAGACACACAATAAGCTTTACTATGGGATAGC
>OY744540.1:21744879-21754879 GCA_963556195.1 Sepiola atlantica | reverse complement strand
GCTAGTTGCTTATAAAATTGATTTTAGAATTGTAAACTTACCAGTTAGCCTGACACACACGTGTCTGTGTAGAGTCCAAGCCATAACTATATTTGCTAAGACTATATGTACAGGAGTTGGACAGAAAGATGGAAACACATTGTGAATTTTTAACCAATTTTAAAACCTATAAAAATTGAAAATGTTGGTTTCATTTAAAAAAAATATTGTTATTGTTGTCCTGGATTAATTGGTTAAATTTATTTATTTTTATTTCAGACAGTGCATATTAGTAAAAAAAAATTAAATGGCAGATCTATCAGATTTCAAAAGAGGGCAGATTGTTGGTGCCCGTATGACAGGTGCTACTGTGACGGAAGTGGCTGAGATGGTGGTCGTATCGAGAGGAACTGTCTCGAAGGTGATGACAGACTATGAAAAAGAAAGGAAAACATCCTCCTCTAAACAAAATTCTGGAAGAAAGCCGAAGCTGTCTGAAAGAGATCGTAGAGCCCTTGTAAGGATTATAAAGAAAGAGCACAAAATCACTGCACCCAAAATTACAGCAGATCTTAACAATCATCTGCATGATATTGTTTCAACAAAAAACTGTTCGCCGAGAGCTTCACAAGATTGGATTTCATGGGAGGGCTGCCATGTGTTTCCATTATTTTGTCCAACCCCTGTATATATAAGTGGCATAACATGGTGATTAAATGCACGAACTGTTGACCCTGCGGACCGCGTTCGAGTTTTGTCGATGTCACTGCATCACTTTCACTTATACCCTTGTGGATTGTAGGAATCCATATATCCTCCATCCAGCGATGGATGACATAGTACGGTCGGTGGTGCAACTCTTCTAGGAGAAGGAAAACTCCGAAACAATACTAATCTTTCTCTGCTTGTCCCGCCATTGTTTACAGTCATACTGGACTTCTCTTTGCCACAGAACTAGAGGCAATACCGGTTCAGGAGAGGCGCCCCAAGATTGTGCAAACATTGATACACTATAGCCTCACCGTTCAGTCACATTTAAAAAGGATATCCAAGGAAGCCTTTTATATATTATTTACAACCACTACCCTATCCCACCGTCTTACCATGCATTTTGTAAACTTTAGCTCAATTTACCAACATCTACAAAAAGATAACTGCCCCCTCTCATTTAAGACATAGTTTAGTTAATAACATGAAAATAATACCGAAACCAATTTAAAAAATCAAAAATACTCGAAGCTACTTTCATTAAAACCCAACAACCCACAAATCATAACATCCCCTATAGAACCAGTAACAACATTTTAAAATGGTTAACATAATACAATTTTATCATTTGACGCTTATTCTTGCGTCGCAGAATTTAAATTGTTAACGTCTTTCCTGGAACTGTGCGAGATCGTTCTTTTGGCGTCTAACTGACTTCATGTGCGCGTTTCTCTGCTGTCTTTTGAAATTCTCTTCTTCTCTCCAGCTTATTTGTTCATTTGCTTTTGTCACCTGATAATGATTCGACGAATAATCGAAAACGTTCGTGATACATATGGAACATTTTTATTTTAACACAAAAAGGACATTTGAAAAAATAAAAAAGGTATAGTTAAGCTAAAGAATTCTGTTATTTTAACAATGTTTGCTTAACTGAAAAAAGGCTGCCTAAATACACGCACACAAGATATATATATATATATATATATATATATATATATATATATATATATATATATATTAGACGTGCCTGTGAGTCTTCGAGTCACGACCCCTACAACTATTTTTCTACTCTGATTACTCTGAAATATATTTTAAGACATTCTTCTTGTATAATTAAAAAAAGAAATCCTTTTCATTTTATATAATAATAATAATAATAATAATAATAATAATAATAATAATAATAATAATAATAATAATAATAATAATTATTATTATTATTATTATTATTATTATTATTATTATTATTATTATTATGATTATTATTATTATTATTATTATTATCTATATATTAATACGATAGCGTGTGTGTTCGTGTGTCACGCTTACATCAAAAGCTCTGCGCATGCGTGCCACACCTAGATTTGTAAAAGCATTCAAGTCACCTAATTTGCCTAATATTTTCTAGTAGTTCCCTTTGGCGCAACGGTTAGCGACGTAGGATTTTGATATCGGTTTTGACGCCAACCCGACTGGTTTATACTTCGATCCCAACCAACCTCTAAGATTTTTTTTCTAAATCGAAGGGAGGGGAGGTAGGGAGGAGACGACCAGGAAGACACATTAATACGATAGCGTGTATGTTATTTTGTGTGTAACGACTTTCCCAATCTTTATATGCTACTCATGAATTGGAGCCAACTTTAATTTAAAGCATTTACAAAGTAAGGTTTAGTCGTCGAAATATTACCTTCACTAGAAATATTGTATATAAAGAAGTTTTGTAAATTGTTTCTATGTATTGTATATTTATTTTTAAAAAGTGAACAAGTCAAATCTTATATTTTATTCAAACATGTATAGGTTAGGAACAAGATGATTAGTATTGAAAACATCATTTCGTGTAATTTACACAGGGCCCGCTAGTTATTATTATTATTAGTATTATTATTTCTGCTCACTAGGAGTTATCACATAAGTCATTTTCAGTGTTTGCCCACCGACAACAACAAGTGGTGTTCCCTGGATCCTGAGTTAGCCCCTCTCCTGAGTTCCAGTATTCTCCACTCCTTTTCGATTATCACCGCAAATGACATTGTGGTATCGCAATAGCCGCTTACCAATGATTTCTCGCTGGCAACGACAATTGGTCTCCTCTGGGATTTGGTTAGCAATAAGCCCCCCCCCCCAAGTTCCCAGCAGTCTCCGCACTCTTCCAGTGGAGGTCTGGTTTGTACAACCCCTCTACGGTCTTCCCATAATCATTGACCTTCTACAAATATTTTGTGTGGTGTCAGCTGAGGCCGTTGTAATTTTTTTTTAGGGGGGGGGGAGCTTATGATGTTTCTTGCCGTTTCTATTCCTTAATTCGTGATGTGGTGCTCTTCCTGTGGGTTTGTTTTCCTCTTGTTTTAAATTCCATGTGACTGGTTACCATTCGTAGCGTATGCGGGTTGGTTTCCGCATTCGACGATTTTCGTTAAGATTGCAATTCTCTGGCAAGTTCTGTGTATTTGCTTCTTTTTTTCTGTTTTGATGATTTTCACTCTGTTGTCTGCTGAAACGGCGAAGTCTACGATTTGGCAGAATGTTTCCTTCTTTTTGATTATTATGACACCCGGTCTCCTTGCTTGTATGAGTTTATCTGTTTGTACATCCATATCCAAGAGGATTTTGTGTTTTAATTATTATTATTATTATTATTATTATTATTATTATTATTATTATTATTATTATTAAGTACAATTATTATCATTCTCCATCGTTCTTATATAGATGTAAAGAGGCTTATTATTTTTACCATCTAATTTACATACGCGTTTGCGGTATGTTCAAAGCAAGTATGACAAATACGGGTATTTACAACAGTTAACAATGTATTTAAAACATTTACACCACTTTAAATTTTCTAGGAATTCAAGCAACACTAATTATATCAAAAACCAATAAACAAACAATAAACACAACAAAAGATGTACCGCAAAATCCACATCTAAAGAAAGAAATATATACTGTCTCATGCGATAATGGATATAAAATATGTATTTGTGAAACTCAGCACGAACTTACGTTAAAGCTGTATGGACATAAAAGAGACATAGCAACTAACAATCATCTATATTACAAGACTTCGCATCTTCCCACTTCTTGTTAACATCTATATTAAATGTTCATAGACGCCTCACGTATTTCGAATTGTAACGGCTATGATCTTTCCGAAAAGCGAATAAAATCATTATTTCCACGTCATAGTCGCACCACGTATTTCAAGTTTTAACTTCTATGTTTCTTAACACATGGGCCAATCTGGAGAAAGTCTTTGAACAATAACGACGAAACGTCGATGAACATATAAACAATTTTCAGTTTTCTTTTTGATCTCTCTCTCTCTCTCTCTCTCTCTCTATATATATATATATATATATATACACAATATTTAGTAATAAATATTAATTATTTATTACCTACAGACATCGATGTTTCATGCTAACGCAATCTTCAGTGCAGGAAGTAAATTCCCGACGGTCGGCGGGCTCGAACTCCGATCACAAATCGCCACTGATTCGTAATCAAAAGCGTTCCCCCGTTGGCCACCGCAAATTAGCTAATAATTAAGGAGGAATTTAACTTTGTAAATACCGAATGAAGCTATTAGTACGGCTTCTTATTAAACTCACTCACTCAGATATATATATATATATATATATATATATATATATATATATATATATATATATATATATATATATATATATATATATATATATATATATATATATATATATATATATATATATATTTTTGATTTTATTCCATTAATTGCGACAAAACAGGTTTTGTTTCATTGGCGCGAGTAGCTACCAATTCGTCGGGCGAAAGGAATTCAAATGGCTTAAAATTTTAAGTTCACTCTAACGGGAGATTGAAAATTGAAAATACATTGGAGGGGGAGGGGGATAGAGTTGGGGCTTTGTCTATAACGGCGACATGGGACATGAGAGGGGAGGGGGGGGGGACTCCAACAAGTCGTGTTTCAAATTATTAGGTGGGAGGTTTTGCACGTGTTATGTGCTGTGTCAATCTCAATCTCGGCCGGGGTGGGAGGAGGGGGATGGGGCGACGGCCGGAGTGAGTTAAATTTAAAATGAGAATTATGGTTACAACCGTAATTCTCATTTTATTTTAATTCTAATAAGTAATTATCATGTGGATAAAAATGTTTGATAATTTTAATTTAGGGTATTAATTGCTACTTTTGCATTTTATTTATTTTATTTTAATGTTTTGTTTACTATTTGTAGTGAATTTTGTTGTGATTATATTTTTTTATTTATTCCCTCTACTTTTTTTAAATATATATTTTTTTTTTTTTTTTTTTTTTTTTTTTTTTTTTTATTTCTTTAAATTGTGATTATATTATACCGAGATCAATACTAGTGGAATCATTTTATAAGAGAGGTTTTTTGGTGTTACCAGTCTTATCAATAACAAAACCGATTATGCCAATGGTAAAGCCATTGGCATACCATTGGCATAATCGGTTTTGTTATTGATAAGACTGGTAACACCAAAAAACCTCTCTTATAAAATGATTCCACTAGTATTGATCTCGGTATAATATAATCACAATTTAAAGAAATAAAAAAAAAAAAAAAAAAAAAAAAAAAAAAAAATATTTAAAAAAAGTAGAGGGAATAAATAAAAAAATATAATCACAACAAAATTCACTACAAATAGTAAACAAAACATTAAAATAAAATAAATAAAATGCAAAAGTAGCAATTAATACCCTAAATTAAAATTATCAAACATTTTTATCCACATGATAATTACTTATTAGAATTAAAATAAAATGAGAATTACGGTTGTAACCATAATTCTCATTTTAAATTTAACTCACTCCGGCCGTCGCCCCATCCCCCTCCTCCCACCCCGGCCGAGATTGAGATTGACACAGCACATAACACGTGCAAAACCTCCCACCTAATAATTTGAAACACGACTTGTTGGAGTCCCCCCCCCCTCCCCTCTCATGTCCCATGTCGCCGTTATAGACAAAGCCCCAACTCTATCCCCCTCCCCCTCCAATGTATTTTCAATTTTCAATCTCCCGTTAGAGTGAACTTAAAATTTTAAGCCATTTGAATTCCTTTCGCCCGACGAATTGGTAGCTACTCGCGCCAATGAAACAAAACCTGTTTTGTCGCAATTAATGGAATAAAATCAAAAAATATATATTTTGCTCTGAATTTTCATTGAGCACTCTCATAAACCCGGTTTCAACTTCCTTCGGATTCATACCCCCTGGATATTTGTAACAAGTTAATTATATATATATATATATATATATATATATATATATGGTTGGGAATCAAAATTTAAAATATGTTGAGGCGGGGATGGAGATACAGTGTATGACCAATTAGTTTATTGAAAGTCATGAGAATTTATGTGCCACTAAAAATCACATAATTGTAAAAAAATTTATTCTGTGTGTCCTTTTTAAATAACTACTTTCACACGCTTCCTGACACTTGCACAAGTGTTCCTCAAATATTCTGGAGACAACTTCTCTCATACTTCTTTAATAGTATCTTTAAGAGAGTCGACATTGCTGTATGATGTTTTATTGGTAGCATTTTCAAAAACGCTCCAAACAGCATAATCAAGAGTGTTTAGATCTGGGCTAGAAAGCGACCATAAACATGATTCCCCTAAATTGCTGAAATTGGATTTGCAGAAATCTTGTATTTATCTAGCTGTGTGGGCTGGAGCATCATCCTGTGTCCACACGTAATTACAATCTAGGTAGTTTGTTTTAAGCTATGTCACAATACCTGGTATCCCAGAGTCTAGAGCAGTATATTTTGTTCTGAATGTACCCTTAATCTCAGCTGTTCATTTTGCGATAACAGTCATTTATGTGGTTCAGAAAAGCATCGACAATGAAGATCTTTTCATCTGAAAAGATCGTTACAATAAAGGACTTTTCTTGAACGATGTGATAATTTTATAACACCTTTCCAATCTCTTTTGGTTTTGTGTAAAATTTTAACTTCAAATCATATTTTACTGCATTTCTCATAGTCAAGTTGTTCAATTGTTATTTTCTCATGGATTTGGTTTGATTTTTGAGAATTTTTGATTTGAGAGCTTTAGTACACGCTTTGGTACGTCTTTTGTTGATTCCCGTTTTGCTTATAGTCATACAATTCTTTACATTATAAACAGTCTGTATGGAAACTCCAACTATTCTTGAAATATCCTTTGGTATGACGCGTGCATTCAGCAAATTACACACTTTTTGACGTTTGCTTTCCTGATTACTCAGATTGGCAAATGTTATTGAAAAGGTCAGGATAATAGTGTTATGTAGTGTTATGACATCAATATATGTTAGGTTTAAAAAACAATTGACTTAGTGCCAGCTGAGAAAAAACAACGTAACATTAATTGTTAATTTTGCTTCTCCACCCTATATATATATATATATATATATATATGTATATATATATATATGTATATATATATATGTATATATATATATGTATATATATATATGTATATATATATATGTATATATATATGTATATATATGTATGTATATATATATGTATATATATATGTATATATATATGTATATATATATGTATATATATATATGTATATATATATGTATATATATATATGTATATATATATATGTATATATATATGTATGTATATATATATGTATATATGTATATATATATGTATATATATATGTATATATATATGTATATATATATATATATATATATATATATATGTATATAACATGAAGTTAACTTGTTGGATTTTCAAAGTCAGACATACATAGCAATGCATCAGCCAAATCGATGTTTGATTCTGACTAGACAGGCATGTTTAAAACTCATCACCATGTGTTATTTGTAACAAATAAAAATGAAATTCCAACCGCGTTCATCGATTACATATTCAATCCGACCCGATACTTCTTTCAATAATGGAAAGCGACAGACGCACCATTTGTTTCAAATTAATAATTCAAAATGGCGTCTACATTCGCTGGATACGTATTTATTCAAATAAACGCATACACACTTTTCTTTCACATAGATTTTTATCATTTATTTAAAATTATGAATAAAACAAAAATAATAATTAGTCACGCGGATACTATTAACATTCGCCACTTAGTTGCCAACTCAGACACACATTCCTGTTGAATTCACAGTATCACCCAACTTGATTTAGAATATAAAATAATTTGTAATCTTATATCATATTTTGCAGTCTTTATTATTTATCAAGTGACTTAATTCTTTTTTTTTTCATTATTCTTAATTACTTATATCAAGCTTAAAATGTTTGCATTCATAGACTTTAAAAAGTTAAATGTCGTCCGACAGTTTCTTTTCTTGGTAGTGGTGATGATAGCCGCTGAACGCTAAAAAAAAAAAACAGTCAACACTAAGCGAGAATATGTATAATTTGGATTATTCGGACGACTGTTCTCATCTTGAGTGTTATTCCCTGAACGTTTTCGCCGCTGTAACCTCCGCCTTTTTTCAGGTGTATTTTGTAGAACACAGGAAAATTTCAATGCTCGGTGCGGACAATACAAAGAATTGCGAATTACTGAAGACTTATACCAGTCATGGTTAACGGAACAAAGTACTTTCTTTACCTATGCTTATAGGATATTTTTAATTATATACGATCATATATTTGCATAATTCTCCAGATGGAGTGAATCTTATTTCTACTTGTTTAAAAGAACTTTTTCTTTTTTCTTTGAGGTATGTTTTTCCTTCTGTACCAACCGTTCTTTCCCCTTTGTGCCTCTTTGTATATCTGTTTAAACTATTGTGTACGCTGTATAAACTGATTTGCTTATCCATACCCCTACTCCAGTCATCCTATCTAATTTGCTGTATAACTGGGAGTGTTAAACTCTATGGTCTTGAGACTGGTTTTTGGCTTCTAAGTTAGTGTTTATACACTGTACGGATGAAGAGACTCAATTGGAGCGTAAATAAATGATTATGTCGTCTATCTAAGATCTATATTATCTTCTATATAAAGTAAAGACGTTTTCCCTTCCCATTTTGACTATAATAGAAAGATAATCATATGCATCATAGGCTATTAAAATCACCACTCTATTCACCTTATTCACTCGAGTGTGTATCACCATCTAACAATAAATCTTACTTTTAGACCGCCATCACAGACACCTTCGAAAACATACTCCATACAGATGGCAGCAGTAACTTTTCTCTCTAATATTTTTTCACTAACGTTCCCCCTTTTATCACCGGGAAGTAATATACAACGTATACTTAAGAAAAACGTAACCGTAATTGTTTTCTATTCATCTTCCATTAATTTTATGCATAATCCGCACTAAATTAATAGACGCTACCTCATATTCCACTCATTATCTAGAATATCGGGCTACATATCAGATACGAGGCTTACATTATTTATAATTACTACGCATAGATTTCATCTCATTCCGAGATTTACGGAATACAATAAACGAACTTAATAACTTCTAATGTACATTGATTCAAAATGGCGGCTACAATCTATTAATCGAATCGATTGCTTCAGGTATAATTTCATTTTTTAACCTAAACACTTATACGATTTAATACATAACACCTTTAAGGCTTAAAACTCATTTTTTAAACACTAACAGCGTAAAACAAACTGCAGTGTTCAGTTCGAGAATATCCAATCGTTGATTAAGAATTTAATGGAAGCACGTAATATTAGTTTTTTTCTACAAAGCTTACACTAATAATTAACACACAACACAAGTACATTGTTTCAACTTTGACCATCCATAATATCTAACATTAATCCAACATTTGTGTTTTCACTTTCATGTTAGGGAACAAGAAATCTTTCAAGACTGCGGCAATTTTTTATTTTTATTATTACTTTTCCTCTATTATACTATTTGTCGATTTTAGAAGAAATCCTTCTAGACTGCGGCAATTTAAATTTTTTTCACCGCGAGATAGATTTTTTTACACATTAAACACTACCATTGTATAACTCTCAACTCGTGGGGAGACAACGGAATAGCAACAGCATAGTCAATGGTAAAAGTGCCAATTAGTTTACAGTGGAGAAATTGAAAACAAAATAGCAACAACAAATATCAATTGTCACATATTTAAATCAAGACTAGAGTTAGACGATAGGTCGAGGTTTAATGTTGGTAAAATCCACCCCCCACCAAAATGGACACTCCGGATTGGGATAAAAATTGCCTCAGTCTAGAAGGATTTTTCCTTCACTGACCTTGGAAAGCTTAACGCATATTCTTGGATGACATTTACTTTTTTTTTGGGGGG
>OY744540.1:21734049-21742179 GCA_963556195.1 Sepiola atlantica | reverse complement strand
CGTAATCCGGAAAGAATGAACTTATTTAAAGAATGAATATTAAATCTGGCAAATTATTTTCAAAGAAAAATTTTCATGTTTTAAAAATTAAAAAAAACTATGACAACATTTTATTATTAAGTATTAATTGAATGTTTGCTACGCAAATTACACGAAATAATACATTTGCACTAAGATTTCTAATGATGTAATGAGTTAATTATATTCCGTGATCGTTAATCAATAAATACTTTAAAATTCATTAAACGTCATTTTTCAGTGCTCTGGCTTCCTTTACGACGGCCGTGGTAAAGCCCTGCTCGTACAGCAATACACACTCTGGTTTGCCTACATCCCCATCTTGCACTCAACATGAACCCAAATGTTAAAAAATAATGCGATTGTGTTCAAATATCTAAGTATTTTAATTCAATTATTTGGATTATTTGGATTTCTGTTTTAACCTTGGATGTTATACTTCAGATGCGTCTGATTGAACTCGGGAATCTTTATGTCAAACTGTGAAAGGGTTCAGTTTAAAATTCCGTACGGATTCCCCGAGTTTGACAAGACGCACCTGAAGAAGAGTGGAGGTTACATCGGCCAAAACGTTGTGAGATTAATATCCAAGATCAGAACAGTAGACCGAATGATCCAAATTATACAAATTATGTATCTTCAGCTAAAAAAAAAAAACGAAACATAATATTTTCAGTGTTTTTGATTTGCACAAAAAATAACCGAAAAGTGAGTCATTATTGTTTCCATTATTCAAGTCGCAGTGATCGCAGGGGGAGGTAACTCAGAATTTATTTTTTTGCCAGATTCAAAATATCATATATAATGTTTCCATTAGTGCTTACATATTCCATTTCTTTGAGAATAAGATACATTTTCTCATTTATATAGAAATTTTGTGGTGTGGTTTTGCTTCTCCGATGAAATTGAAACGATTATTTAAATGACAGCTTTTCTGTTTACTGACTTGTTTCCTTTGGAATGACTCAATGCTATTCTCACTAAATGTGGTAAACGGTCGAAAGTGGGGAGAATAAGCCAGCGCTTTAAAGGTGAGTCACTCTGGCCTCTTAAAAATTGCCTGTGCAACCCGTCGACATTCCCGATGGAGCGCCTCACACAGTTAGCAATTAACTAGCAATTAACTAGCAATTAACTAGCAATTAACTAACAATTAACTAACAATTAACTAGCAATTAACTAACAATTAACTAGCAATTAACTAACAATTAACTAACAATTAACTAGCAATTAACTAACAATTAACTAGCAATTAACTAGCAATTAACTAACAATTAACTAGCAATTAACTAACAATTAACTAGCAATTAACTAGCAATTTACTAGCAATTAACTAACAATTAACTAGCAATTAACTAACAATTAACTAACAATTAACTAACAATTAACTAACAATTAACTAGCAATTAACTAACAATTAACTAGCAATTAACTAGCAATTAACTAGCAATTAACTAACAATTAACTAGCAATTAACTAGCAATTAACTAACAATTAACTAGCAATTAACTAGCAATTAACTAACAATTAACTAGCAATTAACTAGCAATTAACTAACAATTAACTAGCAATTAACTAACAATTAACTAACAATTAACTAGCAATTAACTAACAATAAACTAGCAATTAACTAACAATTAACTAGCAATTAACTAACAATTAACTAACAATTAACTAGCAATTAACTAGCAATTAACTAACAATTAACTAACAATTAACTAGCAATTAACTAGCAATTAACTAACCCTAACTTCCCAAAGAGACAAAAGACTGTGAGGGTTCACCTCCTGTCTAGGACTAAAACCACAGCCCGACCAATAAAATACCACTGCAATAGCCGATTCTCTGTCAGATTGATTGTCGAGGATTGACCCTCGACTTGTATACGAGTCTGCAAGTAACGTTTGCTACTTGACTCTCTGCTACTCGACTCGGTATCTACTTCCTTCCTACCATAGGACGATAAGGTACAAGGTTGGAAGGTGTGGAAAATAAGCCAGCTCCCCAGAATTGGGGCTCTCTAACCCCGTAAAAATTGTCTGGGTAACCCCGTCGGCATTCCCTCAAGCAGTCACTTGATGATCTTTGTTTACATTATTTAACTTGTAGTGATTGCAAGGGAAGGTAACTCATGATTTAGTTGGGTTTTTTTGGGCCAGATTAAAAATGTCATATGTAATGTTTCAATTATTGCTTAGATTTTTCATTTCTTTGAGAATAAGATACATTTTCCATTTATATAGAAAACAACTTGGGTTTCATTTCTCCAAGACAATTGAAACGATTATTTGAATAACAGCTTTTCTTTTTTTCTGACTTGTATCCTTTGAAATAAATCAATGCTATTCTCAGTTGTGAGATTAATATCCAAGATCAGAACAGTAGACCGAATGATCCAAATTATACAAATTATATATCTTCAACTAAAAAAAACCCGAAACATAATATTTTCAGTGTTTTTGATTTGCACAAAAAATAACCGAAAAGTGAGTCATTTCTGTTTTCATTATTCAAGTAGCAGTGATCGCAAGGGGAGGTAACTCAGAATTTATTTTTTTGCCAGATTCAAAATATCATACATAATGTTACCATTATTGCTTACATATTCCATTTCTTTGAGAATTTTCAATGCTATTCTCACTAAATTCACAGACTTGGACGCAAGACCATTATCATCAGTGCCCTTATCCTGCAAGGCACAGCAGGAATCTTGTCTTCTTTAATCATGAACTACCACGTGATTCTAATTCTCCGATTTCTGACAGCCATTGGAGGTGCCGGATCTTACATACCATCAGTTGTATTCGGTAAGAGATTTTTATTTTTTAAATTTGATTTTCTTTTATTACTAATGAGTAATGCTTCTATTTACTTGACCCCCTCACCCTACGAGGGCAGCGTTAGAAATAGGGTCGGTTTTTAATGTGAAGAAGATTTAGCTCCACCAGAAAGAGCACTCTGGATTAGAACAAAAAAACAAAAAAAAACTACCTTAGTCGTGAAGAATATCTCATTCACTGACCAAGAAACTAGGTACCCGGGATTTTAGGTACCCGGGATTTTAGGTACCCGGGATTTTAGGTACTCGGGATTTCTGGAGACTCTATAATAGTGTGATGAACAATGGACACTTAACAATCCCCCCCCCCTGCTGTCAAACCACAATGATGTCGTTTGCATGGCAACTGATAAGGCTGAACTATTTACCCAGCGCTTCGCACTAAACTCCACTTTGAACTCCGCAACATACACCCTCCACAAATTCCCATTGCGAACTGAAGCCACACTTGATGACTTGGTCATCACTCTATTTAAGGTCAGAGACATCATAAAACACTTTGACACCCCCAAAGCATGTGGGCCTGATCTTATACCAGTAATATTAATAAATAAATGCTCTGCTGAGTTGGCCCCTGTCCTTTCTAAACTCTATAATAAATGCCTTGCTAAATCTTGCTTCCCTAATAGCTGGAAAATTGCCTCTGTGGTACCAGTCTTCAAGAATTCTGGAGATAGAACTAACCCTCACAGCTACCACCCCGTCAGTCTCCTTCTACTCTTCCGCTAAAATCGTTGAATCCTTAATCAATCTAACGATAGTCCGTCACCTCGTTAATGCTTAACTTCTTTCTGTCCATCAGGCAAGCATTGTCTACTGTGGATATCCGAACGGTCATCTCCGAACGCATATTCCATACACTGGACAAGGCAGGTGAAGCTAGAGTAGTAGCGCTTGATATACCCAAAGCCTTTAACAAGGTCTGGCATAAAAGGCTTCTCATAAAAATTAATCCATATGGTATTACTGGACGAATATTTAATATAATTAGATCCTTCCTAACCAAAAGAAAGATCCAGGTTGTTCATGATAGCCGCTCATCAAAACAACATGACATAAATGCAGGTGTACCACAGGGATCGATCCTTGGACCTTTATTGATCCTGATTTTCATAAATGACCTCCATGATGACATTGTGTCTGAGATGGGCATGTTTGTTGACAACACCACGCTCTACTCTAGTCATGTGGTAAAACGGATGCCCACATACACGAGGCAATGGCTGAATCCTTAGAAAGTGACCTCCAGTCTGTAGTGGAATTGGGGGCTTAAATGAATGGTAACACTTAATGCTGCTGAGAAAAAGCCCATGCCCTTCAACAACTACAAAAAACCTCTTCAACCACTGATTGACATGGCAAATAACACCCTACCTGATAGTCAAACGTTCAAACTCCTCGTCTAACATTCACAGGTAACATGAATTGGAACAAATACATAGAAGACATTGCCAAGGATGCTGCAAATAGGTAGTCTCCCTATACTGCGCTAGAAAACTTCTCACACCTGAAATATTGAGTATATATATATATATATATATATGAATATGAATACATATATATGTCAGCATTAATAAAAAATGATATATCTAGAACCTATAGTTACCACGGCTGCAGGAGGTTTATTGATGACCTGGTCTGTATAAATGATAGAGAGGAGTTTGAAAATACTAAACATTTAATATATCCTAGGGAATTAAAATTAAATTGTGAACATACAGGAATACATGCTACCTTTCTAGATTTAGATATAAAAATTGAGGATGGTAGATTTATTTATAAAATGTTTGATAAAAGAAATTCTTTTCCCTTTCATATCGTTCGTATGCCGCATAAAAGTAGTACCTGTCCTATGTATATATTTTATGGGAGTATAATGTCCGAATTTCTAAGAATAGCCCGCGTTACTTTAAGGTTAATGGATTTTATACCTCCAGTCACTTCATTAGTAATAAGAATGCTTAAACAAGGTGGAGATAAAAATAAAATATTTAGACAGTTAAATAAGGCAATAACACGCTATCCTGACGCTTTTAAATTATATGAAATAAATCAAAAGAAATTGATAAAAGAAATCCAAAACTCTACTATAAAAATGTATAACATATGCAAATAGTCCATGATAAAATAAATAAATAAATGTATATATATATATATATGTATATATGAAATATTTTTATAAATATATATTTTTGATTTTAAAACATTTGTACACAAAGAAAATAACCAAGGGAAAAAAGGGGGGTTATTATAATGGAATCATCTAACTCTATAAAATAGATGTTCTGTAAAATAGTAAGTACCCACTTTGAAAGGAACAACACAGGTAAGGAAACTATATTTTAATACTTTAGAAAAACAAATCTGGAGGCAAAACTAAATTAAATATTTGTAAACTTTTTAAATTAAAAAATAATTATTAAATAGGGAGGTGGTGTCTGATCAACACTGCTGGGATGCCATGATAAAGAAATACTGTTTTGTTTTTAAAATCCCGAAACAGTTTTCATGGTAAACAACTGACGATCCCTTATATATAAAAACATATATAAAAATATATTTATATTAGAGTATATTCTTGGAAGTAAACTAAAATAGTGATTGCAGTAGATTGATTGACTTACTAGACTAAAATCTTTCAACAAAATTTTTTTTTTTTTTTTTTTTTTTTTTTTTTTCCCCAGTTTTGAAGGTTAAAAGAACTTCCGAGACTATATATATATATATATATATATATATATATATATATATATATATATATATATATAAATATAAATATTAAATTATTAATACCTACAGACGCTAGCCTTTCAACCTTATTGCTCTCATCAGTGCAGGAAAGTAACAGTAACAATTTCAGACGGTCGGGAGGCGCAAACCCGGTTCACAGAGTCAGCCTAGAATCTGCAAGCAGTTGCCATATCTAATCGGCCAACGGAAACTGTCACGTGATCAAGGGAAATTAAGATCTATATTTACCTAGAAGCGGACACAGATAGAAGACTAGTCGAGAGTGTTCGACGAACTTATTCGGAACTTTGCATTAGAGCTTTTTGACAGTCTATTTTTAACATCTCCGAGAGTGCTCAACTTTAATTTCTTAAAGGGGCTTAGTATAATATTTATAAATAAATATTAAATTATATATATATATATATATATATATATATATATATATATATATATATAGAGAGAGAGAGAGAGAGAGAGAGAGAGAGAGAGAGAGAGAGAAAGAGAGAGAGATTGAAAAGTCACACATTGAAAACGTTGCTGGAATGGCAATAATAAGGAGAATATTTTTTTTAAATATTTTGAAAACCTGGACAACGCAAATTATTTGTTTTTTTAAAATAAATTATTTATTTACTTTAAAAACTTTTTTTTAAAGTATAGTACTTTCGATGATAAACATCTTTGTCAGAAGTATAAGCATATTTTTTCCTCTTCTTTTTTCGTATAATGCTACCTGACTGAGACATATTTATCGCAGTCAAGTTGAAATTCGTCTTGATGTTATCGACGATAAATGTTGATATGCCGTTGTGTGTAGCACGCAGTCACGTGAATAAGGTATATATATATATATATATATATATATATATATATATATATATATATATATATATATATATATTAATGATGAAAATAAAGTTTACTGTAATCGGAGATGATATCTTTACTAAGCAATAATTATTCATTCATAATAATCAGTAGTATCCCAAATTCGCTCCCTCCCCGATCAGGAAAAGACAAACTTCTAATATTCTGAGTTTAATAGCGAAGTATTATTCTAAAGTTGATACTAAAAGGCTTATTCAGTTTGAAGCAGGTATTAAAAGATTTTTCGAGGATGCGAAAAAAACTAAAAAAAACTATCCACAAATTATAATCTAACTTTATACATTTAAAAGCCGTTGAAAAAAAGTTTAAAAATTAATGCGGTTTTTACAAAAATTATATATTACATTTAAGCACATACATACACAATAAATTACAAAAAATATATATACACGCACGATAAAAAGTAAATACAGTTCTCATATCGACACATATACATACATGAGGCAGTTCAAAACATGAAATGAAATTTCAGACAAAATTGAAAAGTTCAGTATATGGAATAGTGGATAAGCACGGACCCCAGCGACTAGATATGGAAATTGGAATGTAATATTGAAACTGGAAGGCGTACAAAGAAGGGTGACAAAACTAATTATTAAAGTAAAAGAGTGCAGTTACAGGGAGAGATTGGACAAATTGGGATTGACTACTTTGCTGGAGAGAAGAATGAGAGGTGATATGATTGAGACTTTAAAGATAATTAATGGCATTTCTAACTATGGTGGCCATTTTTTTTTAGTATTTCTCCTAGATCTGGAAGGTTATTGTCAAGGTAGTTTTCAAATACTAGATCTGTTAACCAGTTAAGGTTTTTATTGCTCACAGAGTAATATGTTTTTGGAATAAGTTGCCAGATCAGATTAAGAACAGCAATAGCGTGGATCAGTTTAAGATGAGGTTGGATGAATTCAGAGAAAGTGGTAGGAGGGAGAAATTGAGGGGGCACTTTTGGGAGTTGTCAAATGAAATATTTAACAGAATTTGATCTGGATATCGATACTGTACTAAGAGTTTGATTTTTTTTAACAATTGAATTGAGAAGATAGTTAAAGGGGAGATGCCCAAGAAGGCATAACAAACAAATAAATAATAAATAAATAAACAGACTAGTAGAAATAAGAACACAAACATATCGTTAAAGCAGAACCAAGATATTTCGGTCGATTCAAACGACCTTAATAATTTGATGAAAATAAGAGATTTATTGAAAAGAAACCGGAACCTTATTGTGTGAGACGAAAAGACAGAAGCGTATGTTGGGCACTTGAACATTTGTGTAATAAACTAGAAGAGTACCCGTCCCAGAACAGGTAAAATTAATTCTTCGAACGGAACAGTTTTGCACCTCTTTCATGACCCCCTACGAAAATTAAAATCAAGATATTGTAGCAGCTAACATGAATGAACTATTTTCTGTCGATCTATGTAAGTTGTGATTCGGCTTGACGATCATCGTAATCCTCGCCTCTTCACTGAGTGCGCGTCTGCGTGTAACGAGATTTACGCGCGATCGGTAAAGCCAGATCACGTGATCGACTTGAATACTCCAGTTTCAGCCGGTATCCCAAACGGGCAATATATGAATTCTGCGTTCTCTACCGTACCGACGGCAGATGAATCGGGTGACCCCAGAATTAAGACCATTTTATCTA
>OY744540.1:21629049-21729049 GCA_963556195.1 Sepiola atlantica | reverse complement strand
ATGATTTATTGAATACAAATTGGTATTTTATGCATAACTAAGGGGATTAGGGGTTTTATGCCTTTTGAAACGGTATTAATGCGTAAGTGAATGTAAAAGAGCTGTCAATTCCATAGTCTGGTTCGTTATCCATTAAACAAACTACTAATCCCGAATGGTACTTATGTAGTGATATGACAAATTGTGTGCCAATTTTTAACTAGGAAAATAGTGACCCGTTGAGTTCAAGTTAGATGGGTAATCCTCTCGTTGAGCGAAACCAGCTAGCTAGTGTACTCTCTTTAGTCGTAGCAGTAACAGTCGCGGAGATGTTGATAATTTCTTCTTTTTTCTCTTTGTGGCTAGAAAAATGTATTAAATTAAAATAACTTAATTATTTATTCTGGCATTTTTACAGCAATTGACTGCAAGCACATTTTCCCGTGGGAGTGGGAGTGAAAGTGGGAGAGCCTTTCCTTTCTTTATTATATTTGGCTGATAAGAATGGCCGTGTTCTTAGTTAAAATATTCCTGAATTCTTTTTTGTTCCTTAAGAACACGGCCATTCTTGGGATCTCATATTGCAGTATTCGTCTCCCCATAATGGAAACATTGTTTATTCAAGTAAATAAACCTAGTAGCAACCATGCTCGTTACGAGGGAGGCGAAGGTATGTTGAAATGTTATTGAAGTGGTATTGAAATGTTTTTTTTTGTTTTTTTTAAAAGCGTCTTCTTAATGAATTCACCAATCTTTTATTTTGCATACTCATTCATCCACCTGAAGATGACCGACATCGGTCGAAAACGTTCGCGAAAATATGGCGATTTTTTTTATACAACATGGACGACAATACCAAATCGGTCGTGCAACGAATCGAAAAAAACGGATAAACAATAAATAAACAGAAGCTGGCGCTGCTGTTTAACCAAACATGAATATATATATATATATATATATATATATATATATATATATATATATATATATATATATATATATAAGGCACACGCCCTCAAGACTATGCAAATGTTGTACTGTTGCTACACCCAATGTTCTTGGCCTTTTGGCTAAGATCAAAGTGTAGTATCTGTTCCGATGGATACTGCACCCCATACTGGTATTGTCTTGGCCTTCGGGTCTTGATTTACGCCGGTCAATGGGTCTGTCCTGTGCAGTTCTGGAAGGTTCACCTTCCCAGGCTTTGCCTCCCCTCTTTGGGGAGGAGTAAGTTTATTGCTTACTGTCTGAGGCGCCTCTACCGGGTAATGCCGATGGGGCTGCCCAGGCAATTTTTAAACCCCACTTTCCCGACCCGACCTTGGGTCACATCTTACTTGTGGGAGTAAGATAAAAACTGGCCTTGTGCCTAACTCCTGGAGAGGAGTAAATAAATACGCCCAACCACTAGTCTCTCCCTCTTGAACAGAGTACAAAAATCAGGTACTACACTATCTGCCAGGTTGCAGTCCTTGTCCCATCGTCACAGTGTTGCATCCCGGTGTTTATTTTACAAGTACTTCAACGGAATGTGCTGCGGCGAACTTACTGCACTTCTACTGCCTCAACGTAGATACCCCCGACCAGCCTGACTAGCAGCAAAATCCCCCCTCAAAGTAGAGATACTCCAGATGCTCGAAAACGGTACTCATGCAGTTTAGTAAACAGCAGAATTTATTTGTTTTCAAGACAGCAGCCGACACTCCACAGGAAGGGCATTTTTAATGACAGCCAACAGAACGAAAAAGGGGTAAAAAACAAACAAATATACAACAAATAAATGCTACCATAGCTAATAAAAGTTACTTTTCTACCTTTTAAGCGTTATATTTTATTTAGACCTGATTTTGGGGGCAAAACTTTAAATAATTTGTGGGGGGTTATTTTGGGGGCAACACTTTAAATAATTTGTGGGGGGGGGGGTATTTTTGGGGCAACATTTTAAATAATTTGTGGGGTGTTATTTTTGGGGCAACACTTTAAATAATTTGTGGGGGGTTATTTTTGGGGCAAAACTTTAAATAATTTGTGGGGTGTTATTTTTGGGGGCAACACTTTAAATAATTTGTGGGGTGTTATTTTTGAGGCAACACTTTAAATAATTTGTGGGGGGTTATTTTTGGGGCAACACTTTAAATAATTTGTGGGGTGTTATTTTTGGGGGCAACACTTTAAATAATTTGTGGGGGGTTATTTTTGTGGCAACACTTTAAATAATTTGTGGGGGGTATTTTTGGGGCAACACTTTAAATAATTTGTGAGGGTTATTTTTGGGGCAACACTTTAAATAATTTGTGGGGGGGTATTTTTGGGGCAACACTTTAAATAATTTGTGGGGGGTTATTTTTGGGGCAACACTTTAAATAATTTGTGGGGGGGCATTTTTGGGGCAACACTTTAAATAATTTGTGGGGGGTTATTTTTAGGGCAACACTTTAAATAATTTGTGGGGGGTATTTTTTGGGCCGTTAAAACTGTTGCCCCCAAAATAAGGTCGAAATAAAATATAGTGTTATAACATTTTAAATTATATTAAAAAAATCACTGTCCGCTATTTGTTTTATAACATTTTAAATTATAAAAAAAATGATTGTTCGTTTTATAACATTTAAAATTAAAAAAAAAAACATCATTGTCCGTTTAAAAGAAATTTCAAAAACTTTATTTTATTGCAATCTTTTTCTTTCAGAAACTATTTTTTATTAAAATGTTTTGATCTATTAGTGAAAACTGTTACTTTAATAGATTGTCTGCCGTTGTCTTGAATGGAACTTTTCAAAATGTAAAACAAATAAATTCTGCTGTTTACTAAACTGCATAAGCGCCCAGAAAACTTTCTACTCTAATCGCTTCTTTCATCGGACCACTTGCATTTGGAACTCCCTCCTTGTTCCAATTTTCCACGACTGTATCAACACGCAGCAATTTAAATCTAATGTAGACACACATCTTGCTGCACGATTTTCCACTTAGGATGCATCTTATAAACCTGGTCGCTAATCGCAGTAGCCTCTTTACGTCTCATGTGGCAATATGACTCTTTACGTCTCATGTGGCAATATGCCCCTTTGCGTCTCATGTGGCAATATGCCCCTTTGCGTCTTATGTGGCAATATGCCCCTTTACGTCTCATGTGGCAATATGCCCCTTTACATCTCATGTGGCAATATGCCCCTTTACGTCTCATGTGGCAATATGCCCCTTTACGTCTCATGTGGCAATATGCCCCTTTGCGTCTCATGTGGCAATATGCCCCTTTGCGTCTCATGTGGCAATATGCCCCTTTGCGTCTTATGTGGCAATATGCCCCTTTACGTCTCATGTGGCAATATTCCCCTTTACGTCTCATGTGGCAATATGCCCCTTTACGGCTCATGTGGCAATTTGCCCCTTTGCGTCTCATGTGACAATATGCCCCTTTGCATTTCATGTGGCAATATGCCCCTTTACGTCTCATGTGGCAATATGCCCCTTTACGTCTCATGTGGCAATATGCCCCGGGTTAATAAAGGTTTTTTAAAAATGGCGAACTTACAACCCGACGACTCCCTCGTTTGTTTATCACGTTTACTACTACTACTACTACTACTACTACTACTATTACTACTACTACTACTGTTGTTACTGCTACTACTGCTATTACTACATCAATTTTACACGTTACCTTTTTTCAGGGTTAGGGTTTTAAAAATGTTTTAATGGAATTTTTCTATTCCTCTTTTTAATTAAACCTTATTTCGAATGTTCCATTCCCCTCTTTAATTTACGTTATTTGGGATTTTTCATGCTGTAACCTTATTTGGTGAAAACAGGAACAATTCCTAATAAGGTTAAATTAAGGACGGAAATCGAAAATTTAATTAAAGTAACAACAAAGTAGAGTTAGAAGTTTTGTTATCGTGTACGGAAAGTTACGTCATGGGAGGAAGTTTTTTTTTTTTACTATAGAGTCACCACTTATTAAGACATATAAAAAGGTATTATAGTTGCTTACATCTGTTTCAAGTCAGTGTTTATTTAAGTCATAGAATGAAGAATAATTATTTTTCAAATACCGGATCATCACCAGAACAGAATTTTCGTAAGTATTTTAAAATATATATGCTACTTTTTCAGGATGATCCCCGAGTCACCCCGCTGGTTGCTGACTGTGAACAAGAAAGAGAAAGCAAAAATCGTTTTGGATAAAATCGCCCGAATTAACAAGTGCGATTTCAGCTGCAAGTCTGAAAATATCGAAATTTCCGTAACAGAAGATCGCACTGTGAGGTTATGGAAAATCTTCACGATTCCCAAACTTTTAAAAATTACCCTCATCATGATGTTCAACTGGTAAGTGAAATCGCTTTACTACGGTAGGGTCACTCGGCGTTGTCCGTCTTTTTTATTTTGTAGATGACTGGATAATTTTGTTACATTATCTCCCGTCCAAAGGGGAGATCCACTCTGAATGCCACTATCAAATAAATGTCTTTTTGTTATACAATACAAATCAACTAAATCATACCTGGTGTCTTGCATGCTCAATCACAGCGGTCCACCAAGACTGAGGACATTTAATCCAAAATCGTCATTACTACCTCTCAGTGGGGGGGGGGATGCATTCTTTCCCTAGAAAAAAATATGGGCCGCATACTTTTAGAACGTGGCTCCTTATTTTTTATCGTCGATTCTCAAGTCATTTCTTATCACGTTCGATCGCGTCAATCTTTCAACTCAGAGTCATCGTTCTTCCCGCGTATCCTATGCTTCTGACGTTATTTTTTCTAACTGGTATCTATACAGTAGACAATGCCCCCCCCTCCCAAGTCCAGATCCATGACCTTCCGTCTGACCTTTATTTCCTGTTTACGTGCTAACGTTTCCCTTGCGGATTTATATATGTTTATATGTGGGTATAAATTTATGTTTCGTCCGTATATAATGATTTCCGTCGGCTCAGCATATGTCTGCTTATTTACTCTTCGCACATTTTCACATCTAATACAGATTGAATAGGAGCAAAGCCTAGTATCTGTTCTGATGCCACACACCATCTATTCTGCCCTATTATTTATTTCTGATAAGAAGTATTTTTTATTAAACTTGATGTACTTGATGTTAGCAGTAACTATAGCATTTAACTTATTTCTCCTTACACTTCTGACATATAGCTAGTAAAAGTATTACCTAAAGTAAGACAAAAAACACCACGAAAAGCCTATGACTATTTTAGAATAACATATAGCATTTGTTCAGGGGTATATATAAGGGTAGGAATTTAAAATTCATTATGTGGATATAAATTACACTAATTAACTGTTTCATCTCATCTATTCTCTGCTTCCTTTCTCCCAGCTCGTTTGACTCGTTGGTCGAGTGGTCTTCATCAATTCGCTGTCTTATTATAATACAACTTTCTACTCTAGTATTTTCTGCCCAAGAACTGCAGGCTTCTGGAACTCTCTTCGCTGACTATTTTCGTATTCCTTTGGTCTTTTCAAGACTAAGGCCAATAGGCATCTGTCTTTGCGAAAACCATTTTTCGCTCTTGTTAGTTCCTTACACCAAGTGGCTTCATGCCTTGCCTGGAGCGATTTTCATACAAAAGAGTATAAAGGCAAACGCAAGGGAGCTGATAAAAACGTAATATATTTTTCACACTACATTTAAATTTCATTACTAAATGTGAATTCTACATTCGACGAACCAGAACTGGGATAAATACATCTATATTGGCCTTTTGGCTGGGATCACAGTGTAGTATCTGTTCCGATGGATAGAACACCCTATAGATCGGTACCATCTTGGCCTTCGGGCCTTGATTCCGCCGGTTTGTGGGTTTGTCCTGTGCAGTTCTAGGAGGTCCACCCTCCCAGGCTTTGCCTTCTCACCCTTTGAGAAGAGGTTAGTTTATTGCTAATCGCCTGAGGCGCCCCTACCAGGGAATGCTGACGGGGCTGCCCAGACATTTTTTGAAATCATAAGTGCTCTTCCTCTAGAGTGCTGACTTATCGAATCCCACTTTCCGACCTTATGTTACACTTTACCTGTTGGATGTAGATAAATAAGATCTATATAACAATACGCTAACACACCTAGGGCTATTCTATATATCTACAAATCTACTATCGACCGAAGTGGGCATAATTTTTATTAGTTCACTCATAATATAAGTGACACTTACTCTGAGTGTGTGTGTCTGTTCGTCTGTCTGTCTGTCTGTCTGTCTGGCAGTCACAATTTTTAAAAAGAAATATCTTAACTTCTTTGAGAAATGGAAAATACTGGATAACAAATTCCCAACAAACAACGCAGATTCCATGACCGGAAATCGAAACCTTGCTATCTCCAGTCTGACGTTCTACAAACTGAGCTATTTAGATTTTCTTATGAATAAATCTTTAAACATTACCTAACCAAAATAATTATAGCTTTGACATGACGTCATAGATTTATGATTTACGTCATGTTTCAAAACATGAATAAAAACATAAGCGATAATAAACACAATAAATAAATGGTTAAACATTATTAATAGCGTTGGAAATTCTTTTAATAGTCCCAAACAATTTATTTTGCTTTAACTGCGTATTGGTGTAAAACACTATTTAATATATACGGGAATTTGGACCCGTATATTTTTCTCTCTATATATATATATATATAAAATAGTAACTTTGTGTGTGTATGTCCGTCTGATCTTTGTGTCTTATGTTCACCCAAAACTCTGGGCAAAAGCAGAATTTCTTGAAAATTAGCATGTGGACTACTGACCTCTCAGTGAAGGTCATATATATATATATATATATATATATTAGACTAACTGTCTAAGCCCGGAGAGTCTAATCTACCTATGTATTTGTCTAATATCACCTCGCAAAGGAAAACATTTCTATTATTGCTAATTTTTATTATGTCACCGGGGGTCAATTCTGTAATCAACAAATGTTGAAACAGAATGTTTACTGTTCCTGTAATTCGATGGTATTAACGTTGTTTTCTTTTTCATAAAATACCATTTCCACCAAAACAATAAAACATATATACAGAATACTGTCGGTCGGATTTTAAAAGTTGGACCTAAATAGCATTTTAGTTGGCACATCAGACTTTAATTCTACCCTGACATTTTTGTTTACTATATATATTCCAAATTTCATACACATCTGTTTGGTGGTTTTGTTTCTGTAGATGTACAGACTCTCTCACACACAGACGTTCATTTTTATTCACTCACCCCCAATATACATATATATATATATATATATATATATATATATATATATATATATATATATATATATATATATATATATATATATATATATATATATATACCTACTTCAAAGAGTTTGAATTACCTACTAGACACTCTCCTCAAATTTCTGCGGTCTCTCTGTACAGATGTATAGGGGAACTTCAATGGAACACTCGAATATCTATGAATATCAAATGTTAGCCCTAAGAAAGGGTCCCTTGATTTCTGGGAACTTAGACTGGAGTAAAATGAAACCAGGGTGGGCCAAAATAATGGTCCTATCTTTAAATTTGAATAACTTCCACAAAATAAAAGTTAAACTCACCAAACTTTATGTGTGTGTAGACTGATCCTTCCGAGATTTTTTGAAATAAACAAAACAAATTTTAGCCGAAAAACACTTCTTAAAACTTACAAAAACTAAAGTATTGTTTTTTACACTGTTTTGAGTTTTTTAAGCAAAAATAATGTTTTCTAAATGAGGGTACGTTCTTTAGGGCTAATACGGCTCATGCTTGCTTCGGAAGGGGTCCTTTACTTATTCTAAAAAAAAAAAATCGATAAATAAAAAAGTTATGAATTTTTAAAAATAGGACCCTTATTTTTGCCCACCCTATATATATATATTAGTATTTCATGTATCCACATAAAATTTTATAAGGAGATATAATTTTTTATGTATCGATTTTCAGTATTTACTTCAACAGTGTTCAATACGTAAGTAGAGCTAGGTAGTAAGCTATGAAAATATATTTATGGCAATTAAGATATACAGAGAAGCCCGCGTTTCATCCCCGGGGGAATCTTCAGGCTAAAATGCATGGAGTTATTTTTGCCATTTGTTTTTATATACACGGCTAGCTAGTTAACCAATCAGATTCTTTGTTGTTCTCTCAGCCAATAGTTGGACTTCCCGCGAACAACGGTCTTGTTGGTGTTACTTCCTATATCCTGTTCTATTGTTCTATTTTCTATAGATTAACCTATATCCAGTTTCCTTTGTTGTGTCAATATAATGGGTGAATTTATTTTAACACGTGGTTCCTTGTATTTCTATTTTAGGTTTTTAATTTTAAAGTTTTTGTTTAGTTTCGTTTTTTATTTATTTATTTATTTATCGTTAGTCTAAGGTAAATTTGTTTGTTGTGTAAGCATGTGTTTGCTAACTAACTTCTACAGTTTAATAGATTTCGAGGATCTTAAAAATTTAGGATTTCAAATTTTTCATTCAGGCATGATTTACACGGGTCGTCTAAATCTCTACATGTACTGGCCTTTCGTATTATTTTCCATTCAATTATTGGTGAGTGTCCATTTTCTTTGAGCTCCCAAAAGTGGTTTGCTAGTGCTGTTTTAATTCGACGTTCTTTGTTTTTAAACAAAAAATATTATGACCACAAAAGCACATTTAAAGAATACCAAGAAATCAGAAAAGCATTTCGTGAAACAGTTTTGTATTAATATTTGCATGTCACTTCTTGTATGTTTTTATATTTGTTTCTAATTTCATAGTTTGATTACATGTTTCATGTTTTTCATTGTAACTTTCTGACTGAACGTATCTTCTGGCCCGGTTTAGAAGACACATTTTTCTGAGCTCCGTTTTTCCCCTGTTTTTTTCTTTCTTCTATGTGGTGTTTAATTGAAAGCTTGGTGAATATCAAATAATAAAAGATACAGTTCCAATCATGCAAACACCCAAACAAACCTAAACTGTTTACCCCTATCGTTTCCTGTTTAATAATATGGTGACTGAATTGTTTCTTCAACCAGGTCCTCCCTTCCATGTTTATCTTGACGCGAACGAAGAGGCAATAAAAGAATTAATCCTTTTTAAAATGCCTCTCACAAATCTATCATATTAGCCACATCAGATAGAAGTGATGAATGATAACCCAATAAAATGTAAGTATAATTAATAAATAACTACCAATAGATGAAGATATGGATTGTTATGCACGAGAACGGTTACCTTTGCATGCGTTAACTATATACATATGTTCATATATATGTATATATTTTCACAGTAAGATACAGAGTTGTATTTTTTTTTGTATTTCTAGGTAATTGGATGTACGTTTCATTATTAATTCGTAAATTGAATTTATTCTTTTGTATTGGATATTTTTTATTGTATTTGTCTTTGTGTTTTCTGTCTAATATTTCAGCTGTTTTATTATTTGGTATCATTTTGTTTTGTGAGTGCGTATATTTTTCGGTTTCGTCGCGCAAGATGTACTAGTCTAGTAATCGTTGCCGAGAAGGACGCATTCTCTAGTTACTAGTTTACAATAGCATTCCCACCATCTTTTAGTCCCTTGTAGCTAAACGGTAATCTTGCAATATTCGAATATCTTTATTGACATAATAAATATATTTAGCCACCGTTAGTGAAATTACGTATTGTGTCATCGATGTTAATCGAAAAATGTTTATATTTTTCTGTCTGTCTTTTATTAAATTATTACGGTAAACTTTTGATTTTCTCAAAATTGATTCATTAGTTTTAACGAAATTCAATATGATAAAAAAAACTCGAGAAAGGACTTACACAAGTTTTTCGGTAAAATACAAAAGATCAGTATCCACTTTAAACATTTCATTGTCATAAATAATATGGCTGATATAAAAATATATTATCTCTCTATATATAAAGTTAGGTATGCGTATATATTTCTATATATTTCTATGTGTTTCAGAGTATATATTCTCGGCAACACGTTGAGTAACATGGGAACATTATATATTTGTAAACTTGAACATTTAGAGAGTACATATATACCGTTAGGTATGTATGTTCATATATATATATATATATATATATACATATATATATATATATATATATACATATATATATATATATATACATATCATTGTATAGAATATACTAATGAATTGATAATAATGAATTTTGAAACACATCTTCCATGCGTAAGGGTGGGTAATATGGGCTATATTTAGTCTAACCTAGTTGCATAAAACAACATTAAATAAAATATAATCCACATTCGGACTCTTACGTCTAGCAGCTCTGTACCAAAATTCATAATAATCGGTTAATAAGTTTAAGAGTTAATCCTGTATATGTAAATATATAAACACATACTGATAGACCTTAATTATCTCCCTGTTACCGTGGTTGTTAGGTTGGCCGAATGGTTCTAGGCGTTCAAACAGAAGTTAAAAATATGTTAACTTGGGTCTGAGGTTTCGAATCGTACGACAACCTTTACTATAAAATGGAAAGTAATAGAGAGAAGACCATCTTTTTCTCCAGCCATAGATAGATGTCTTCTGTGTGATGCAGAAAATTACCATATATTAATCGACCCAAATACAGTCTGCTTCAACGTACGACACGAAATATTTAAAGGATGCATCCACAGGAGACAAGCACTACTATTAAACTGGACTTATCGATACAAATAAAGGCCGACTAACTATATTACCCCTTCCCTCTGCCCAATACATAACCCCACAACCGCCTCACAAAATACCGACTTCCACATCGGAAAATCCTCCGAACTATCACCCACCATAAATATATAAAAAAATGGGAATAAATATCTTAATATTTTAAATCAGCCCATGTCTACACTATAACCAGTAAATTATACCACGTTAATATGTAACAAAAAATGTTTTTCCACTAATAATCTTTCCAGCTTTTAAGAGGGTAACACGCAGATTTCACTAAAATAATTCAACAGGCCTTAGAAATCTCCTAAACAGGTTCGATCTTGCCGGCCTAATCTTTGTCTTTTCTCTAGATCAGACTTAATCAGTATACCAATATCATTATTTGCATAATCATTTATAATACCTTAGCCAAAAATGTTAAATTCCAAGCACAGAATCATTAAAGACCTTGCAGAGTTACTCCCCTTAAACCGACTGATGGCTACGAACATCGCAATAGAGTTAAATCTTAATTTAAATTCCCTTTGAATCGATTTAAAGTTTTTTTTTTAATCCAGGCTCTAAAATTAAAATTGATGGGTTTTAAACCTTTTTGTTCTCTCAATCCTTAACACTTTCTAATATACGCTCCCAATAAACATTGAATCACGGGACTTGTTTTGAGTTAAAAAAAAAATTTTTTTCTAATTTTAAATATTTACTGTTACATCCCACCCCCTTTATCCGAACTTTATTAAACTTTATAGTCCCCCCAACACAAATTTGAAACAAATATACATGACACTCTAAAGCAAACAACGTATCCAAACGAGAGTGATACGTGGATTCACATTTCTAAAACAGGTGACTACATAAGCTGAAGAGAGCCGAAGGGTAAAGTCCTTCTGAGCTTCAAACCGATGGTACTAATGTCGTACTAATTTTTCTGTAACAAAAAAAAATGTTACGCTTTTAATTTTGATTCTCTATTAATCGAGCACTATGCTGGGATTTTTCCCACTATATTACATATGACGTTTTATATATATATATATATATATATTAATATATATATATATATATATATATATATATATATATATTAATATGTATATATTAATATATATATATATATATATTAATATGTATATATTAATATATATATATATATTAATATGTATATATTAATATATATATATATATTAATATATATATATTAATATATATATATATTAATATATATATATTAATATATATATTAATATATATATATTAATATATATGTATATATATTAATATATATATATATTAATATATATATATATATTAATATATATATATATTAATATATATGTATATATATTAATATATATATATATTAATATATATATATTAATATATATATATTAATATATATATATATATATTAATATATATGTATATATATTAATATATATATATTAATATATATATATATATTAATATATATTAATATATATATATTAATATATATATATTAATATATATATATTAATATATATGTATATATATTAATATATATATATTAATATATATATATATTAATATATATATATTAATATATATGTATATATATTAATATATATATATTAATATATATATTAATATATATATATATTAATATATATATATATATATTAATATATATATATAATTATATATATATTAATATATATTCATATATATATATGTATATATATATATATATATATATATATATATATATATATATATATATATATATATATATATATATATATATATAGTCTAAAGAAGCTTTGAGTTATTTTAAACAAAAAGAAAAAAATGGAAAATGCAGTTTAACTTCCCAGAGAAACTAACTAAAACCAAGACATTGCAGACTTAACATTAGTTGGAAAATTCATAAATAAAAAAAATATAATAGTAAGTAAATGAAATAAAAAAGGAGATTAAGTATCTAACAGTGAAACAAAAACAGGAAACGTTAACTTAAGCGTGTAATATTAACACGGGGATCATCAGCTGTTTACCATGTATATATATATATATATATATATATATATATATATATATATATATATAGAGAGAGAGAGAGAGAGAGAGAGAGAGAAATTTGTTTAATTAATTAATTTATAAACCGATTCGTTGTATACAGATTTTTATAATTAATTTACAAATTAATATATATATATATATATATATATATATATATATATATATATATATATATATATATATATAGAGAGAGAGAGAGAGAGAGAGAGAGAGAGAGAGAGTTAGGTATGTTTATGTGTTTATATGTATATATATATGTATATATAAAGTTAGGTATGTTTATGTGTTTATATGTATATATATATATATATATATATATATATATATATATATATATATATATATATATATATATATATATATATATAAAGTTAGGTATGTGTATATGTTTGTATATTTGCATGCGTGGCTCATTGAGCTCGTGTTAAATTGTTTTAACTTAGAAAAAAAAATGAATTTTGAAAACAAGTTTAGTTTAAAATTAGCTTTTTTTCTGATCGCCCCCCCCCTTTCTCTCTTATTTTCAAACTACGGATAAAATAGTTGTACTTCATATTATGTTACTTTCTTGTAGTTTATAGTGGACTATTTCTATCTTTTTCTTTTCTTTCTTTTTTCTTTATTACTTTTAAGTGTTCAAAAACAGAGAGAGAGAGAGAGAGAGAGATTGAGAGAAAGAAAAGAGAGAGAGAGAGGGAAGGAAGCAGGAGTAATAGGCAACGTATAGAACAAGAACTGGGTTATTAAATAACAAACATTAAGAGAAAATGAAGTGATGGATAAAAAATGTCATTAAGAGATGGATAACTTGATGAGTTAATTGCGAATTACGGTTAATTAGAACAATTAAACTGGAAGTTATTAATTTTTATTTCTATATTTAGCTTAGGGGAAGAGATCATGTCTGGGTCATTTATGTCAAAACCGGGCGTGGCCAATAGTGGATATAGAGGGGGGGAGGCGAAAGCCACGTGACCACCGTGAATAACTACATAAACGGTGAGAGTTTTAAACCTATTATACCATAATGGCGTGATAGGCAGCCGACGTCAACAATGGTCAACTTATGAAGAAACATGCATAAAAACTATGATTTCGACGGCTATATTAATACTACTCATTACATATATCTAACATATATAGTCATCTTGTCGGATTTTCAAAGTCAGGCCCAAACAGCAATTAAGCTGACAAATCGAACTTTGTTTCCGACTAGCCAATTTTCATTCGTTTTCTTTTGTATTGTGTTATTCGCAATATAATAACTTACCTCGCTCTGAAAAGTTTACGCATCGAAGATTTTAAAATGATTACCTAAAAATAAAATGTCAGTAATAACACATTGAAGAATATAATAGGAGTTGTAAACCATATGTGTAAACAAATAAACACTTAAAACTAAAAATGACTTCATTGTATCTCAGCCAACGCCACGTAAGTCAAGCTAGCATAATATATAATAGAAAAAAAAACAACAGATCAGTAGAAATTTATTATCGGGTTTCACCAAACAATAATCTTCCTGTTGACAGAAAGGTACACACCTGGCGATCCTGCTTTGGTGTTTTGATATTTCTTATTTTTTTCAGAGCTTCACTTATTCGTTCTATTTTTCAGCGGGGTGCAGACATTTTTTTTTATTATTAGGGTACTTCTTCAGATTAGGACCAGAACAAACTTAGACCCCAACACTGACCCTAACTCTAGCGCTAACCCTGATCCCAACACTGACCATAACCCTGACTCTTACCGTGACCCTAATGACGAGGTAAAATTTAGCTCGGGTCATAATCTAGAGTACAGATTATATATATATATATATATATATATATATATATATATTTATGATTATTTTTATTTACACAGACATGTACAAAATCTGCGACACTGGCATGGCGATGTAATCGATCAACAGTTATTATAAACTGAGATCTCATCAGGCAGAGTTAGAATCCGATCTTAACCTTAGATCATATTTGGAAATATGATCTAAGGTTAAGATCGGATTCTAACTCTGCCTGATGAGATCTCAGTTTATAATAACTGTTGATCGATTACATCGACATGCTAGTGTCGCAGATTTTGTACATGTCTGTGTAAATAAAAATAATCATATATAAAAGCTCTATTTGATATTGAGCACTTTTTATAAACCCGGTTGAAATTATTTGGATTACTACCCTGTGAATGTTTTACCTGGATTATATATATATATATATATATATATATATATAGAGAGAGAGAGAGAGTGAGAGAGAGAAGAAAAAAGAGTTATAAATATGTGACGATTGTCCAAATTTATTTATCATTTCAATTGTTCAATGCAAGGTGTATTCAGTAATAAACTAGTGTTTATTATTATAAACACTAGTTTATTACTGAATACACCTTGCATTGAACAATTGAAATGATAAATAAATTTGGACAATCGTCGCATATTTATCACTCTTTATTCTTCTATCTCTACAATTGCTCTATCTCGTATATTGAGCTAATCCTCTTAACTATAGGTTCCATCTACTAAAAGTTTTACTTTTGGTTTATATTTGATCCTACTATATATATATATATATATATATATATATATATATATATATATATATATATGTGTGTGTGTTAGTTATATATTTTTATGGACACCATAGATTGTTGTGATCATCCATTAGTGCCTTCGGTTTCCCTGTCACAATTGAAACCCGCAGGGGTAAAAATACCAAATGTGGCCGGTTCATCAGCCGATGCAATGATAGTGTTACCTAGCATTATATCGGCTGATGAACTGGTCAAATTTGATATATTGTCCACGCGGATTCAGTCTCCAGTGAATCCGTAAAACCGACGGTACCGAGTAATGATCATAAAAATGTATAGTTTCCGTTAAAAACTATGATCTTGCACAAGTAATTGAGCACTCTTGTTATTTATCCTATGAATATATATATATATATATATATATATATATATATATATATATATATATATATATTTAAAGTTGGTCGAATTTGAATATTCGCCTATTGATAATTTTCATTGTAATATTGTAATCTATGCCTTATCGAGGTTTTGAATATCATAAAATCAATTATAACATCCTTAATCTAAAACCCAAGGTTATTTCATCCTTCCTCCATAGACGAAAAATCGAACAAGACCAATTATATATATATATATATATATATATATATATATATATATATATATATATATAAAGTTATGAAAATATATTTATGGCAATTAAGTTACAAATATACTTTCATAACTTACTATATATATATATATATATATATATATATATATATATACATATATATATATTTGTAGCTTAATTGCCATAAATATATTTTCATAACTTACTATATATATATATATATATATATATATATAGTAAGTTATGAAAATATATTAATGGCAATTAAGCTGCACAGAGGCTTCCGCGTTTCATCGCCGTAGGGAATCAAAAGCCTCTGGGAGCTTAATTGCCATAAGTATATGTTCATAACTTACTACCTAGCTCTACTTACGTATTGAGCACTGTTGAAGTAAATACTGAACATTGATATATAATACATTATATCCCCTTATAACATTTTATGTGAATACATGAACATATATATATATATATATATATATATATATATATATATATATAATGTTTTTTTTTAATCTCTCGATACAGCCTTTGTAATTTTTTTCTCTCTTAATTAACTTTTAATCAGTAACGATAGAATTCGTCTTCCCTTCATGCTTGCGATAATAAAATTTTTTACTCCCCCAAAAAGTCATGATATATATATATATTGTACTTATTATAAAAACTATATTCGCAGGTGTGTGGTGAGTTTTGTGTACTATGGTTTGGTGCTAAACTCCGGACATTTAAGTGGAGATATTTTCCTGAATTTCTCCTTTGGAGCTCTTGTTGAATTCCCGGCGTATTTCATCTGCATGGCTTTATTGAACCGCATCGGCCGAAAGAAGGTGTACATCGGCTTCATGTCTATGGCAGGACTCTGCGCAATTCTCACAGTATTTCCATGTCTCTATGCTTCAGATGGTAAGAATAAAACACGCCATTTTTGTTTTCTTTTTTACCTTTAAACTCTAAATGTCTACGCATTCATTTACGGAGACTCGCCCGTTGCTCGATCTGTCATTCTATCTCTCACGTTTAAGGTTAACACAGTCTTTCCATCACTGAAGGCGCAGATTGAATTTGCCAGGTCTTAAACTCTTTCACGATTCTTAAACATCCGTATGTCTTAGTTATAAGTTAAAGAAAAGAAGCTCTTAATACAATATGTAATGCTAATTTATTTCCATCTCTTGAGCGGCGTTGGTCCCATCTTTACTTCGCTTCTTCCACTTTGTAGCTAGTATGAAGAAACAATATTTATCAAATTTCGTCGAAAAAATACGCTACTTAGTATTTGTTTCTACCACTTTGTAGCTAGTATGAAGAAAAAATATTTGTGAAATTTCGTCGAAAAAATACGCTACTTAGTATTTGTTTCTACCAATATGTAACTGGTATGAAGAAACAATATTTGTGAAATTTCGTCGAAAAAATACGCTACTTAGTATTTGTTTCTACCACTTTGTAGCTAGTATGAAGAAAAAATATTTGTGAAATTTCGTCGAAAAAATACGCTACTTAGTATTTGTTTCTACCACTTTGTAGCTAGTATAAAGAAAAAATATTTGTGAAATTTCGTCGAAAAAATACACTACTTAGTATTTGTTTCTACCACTTTGTAGCTAGTATGAAGAAAAAATATTTGTGAAATTTCGTCGAAAAAATACGCTACTTAGTATTTGTTTCTACCACTTTGTAGTTAGTATGAAGAAAAATATTTATGAAATTTCGTCGAAAAAATACGCTACTTAGTATTTGTTTCTACCACTTTGTAGCTAGTATGAAGAAAAAATATTTGTGAAATTTCGTCGCAAAAATACGCTACTTAGTATTTGTTTCTACAACTTTGTAGCTAGTATAAAGAAAAAATATTTGTGAAATTTCGTCGAAAAAATACGCTACTTAGTATTTGTTTCTACCACTTTGTAGCTAGTATGAAGAAAAAATATTTGTGAAATTTCGTCGAAAAAATACGCTACTTGGTATTTGTTTCTACCACTTTGTAGCTAGTATGAAGAAAAATATTTATGAAATTTCGTCGAAAAAATACGCTACTTAGTATTTGTTTCTACCACTTTGTAGCTAGTATGAAGAAAAAATATTTGTGAAATTTCGTCGAAAAATACGCTACTTAGTATTTGTTTCTACCACTTTGTAGCTAGTATGAAGAAAAAATATTTGTGAAATTTCGTCGATAAAAATACGCTACTTAGTATTTGTTTCTACAACTTTGTAACTAGTATGAAGAAACAATATTTGTGAAATTTCGTCGAAAAAATACGCTACTTAGTATTTGTTTCTACCACTTAGTAGCTAGTATGAAGAAAAATATTTATGAAATTTCGTCGAAAAAATACGCTACTTAGTATTTGTTTCTACCACTTTGTAGCTAGTATGAAGAAAAAATATTTATGAAATATCGTCGCAAAAATACGCTACTTAGTATTTGTTTCCACCACTTTGTAGCTAGTATGAAGAAAAAATATTTGAGAAATTTCGTCGAAAAAATACGCTACTTAGTATTTGTTTCTACCACTTTGTAACTAGTATAGAGAAACAATATTTGTGAACTTTCGTCGAAAAAATACGCTACTTAGTATTTGTTTCTACCACTTTGTAGCTAGTATGAAGAAACAATATTTATCAAATTTCGTCGAAAAAATACGCTACTTAGTATTTGTTTCTACCACTTTGTAGCTAGTATGAAGAAACAATATTTGTGAAATTTCGTCGAAAAAATACGCTACTTAGTATTTGTTTCTACCACTTTGTAGCTAGTATGAAGAAAAAATATTTGTGAAATTTCGTCGAAAAAATACGCTACTTAGTATTTGTTTCTACCACTTTGTAGCTAGTATGAAGAAACAATATTTATTAAATTTCGTCGAAAAAATACGCTACTTAGTATTTGTTTCTACCACTTTGTAGCTAGTATGAAAGAAATTATATTTGTGAAATTTCGTCGAAAAAATACGCTACTTAGTATTTGTTTCTACCACTTTGTAGTTAGTATGAAGAAAAAATATTTATGAAATTTCGTCAAAAAGACGCTACTGAATATTTTTTTCTACCACTTTGTAGCTAGTATGAAGAAAAAATATTTGTGAAATTTCGTCGAAAAAATACGCTACTTAGTATTTGTTTCTACCACTTTGTAGCTAGTATGAAGAAACAATATTTATGAAATTTCGTCGAAAAAATACGCTACTTAGTATTTGTTTCTACCACTTTGTAGCTAGTATGAAGAAATTATATTTGTGAAATTTCGTCGAAAAAATACGCTACTTAGTATTTTTTTCTACCACTTTGTAGCTAGTATGAAGAAAATATATTTGCGATAATAATATTTCATTTTTGTTAGCTCCTTACATCAATTGTCGTCATGACTTGTCTGGAGCGATTTCTTAAAAAAAAACTCAATGACATGAATGGATTGCATCGTCCTGAGTAAATAATCAAACGCTTACTATAACCCATTACTCGGTCTGTATTTAGGTATTTAGGGGTCTGTGATTTTTTAAATAAAATATTCTATACTATAACCTAACAAAACACTAAAAACCCGCATCGGCGATTGGTACAATAGAAAGTTGCTGCGGCTAAATAGTATTTTCGTTTCATCATTGAATCCTGATTCTAATTTTGGTTAATCTACGTATTAGATTATGTCAAGGTGACATTTATCTCTAGAGTCTGTAAAATGCAGTCATACCCGTCTCTATACGGCGTAATCACTTTGACACACCAGTTCTCGTTAGATGTTAAGCAACGTTGAGCCTGGTCAGTACCAGATGGGTGACCATTTTGGAATACCAGGGGCTGTATGTAAGAGGATGGCGACACGTCCCTGCAAAAAAAAAAACTAGCGACGTTAAAATCATTTCTGATATTTAGAGGTTAAAACCTCCTTTTCAAAATATTAAACTTTGTTTTTTAAAATATAGTAGAGCTGATACGCAAAATGAATTGCTCACTACTGTTATCATCGAGCGGTGGAAGGTTGGAGATGTCGCTGCCAAAACAAGCGAGGCCGGCACAAAACCAGGAACACTTGGTTGTAAACAAATAGCCCGGACGGTTTACTAATCTGTGTCGCCAGCGGATCACTGATTATATACATAGACGAAATTGCTCGTTCACCGGTCTTCTTCTGCATATGTTGCGCTGACGGACTGGCGATTCTCTCTAGTATCCTCCTCTTCATGTTTCCAGTGATCTTGTTTTTGTTCCTCGCATCAGTTTTTCTTGTTATCCCTATTTGTCATTTTTGTCCGTTTCTGAAGATCTGGTTTGTTCCCAGTTTTATGTAACCCAACCGCTGCGCTGGTTTAATCGAAAGACCATCATTCACATTGCGTCTAAAATACAATCCTATGTATAAATATCTTAAGTAAGCCATTTAAAAAAAAAAAGATGTAAGTGCATATACATTCAAATTCAAACTCTGTTCATACAGCATAATCACGTTGACAAACCGGTTCGCGTTAGATGACCGAAGTTAAGCAACGTTGAGCCTGGTCAGTACCAGATGGGTGACCATTTTAGAATACCAGGCACTGTATGTAGGATGGCGTTTACACCTCCCTACAAGAACTGCAAAAAAAAACTTAACGTTGTCATCTCCCCTGACCGGGATATACATGCGACTGGAGACTGCTTGTGAACTTGACATTCCCTAGAAACTTCCTCCTTCGTTGAACTCGCCTAGGGTAAATGCCGCTTCGTTTGTTCTATTTAAGAAGAAAAGTGCAAAATCAAACAAAAAAAGGTAAGAGAGTAAATGTGATACTATACTTGTAATCATTGCAGCGGGGGGGGGGGGCGTACATACGGCATAATCACGTTGACAAACCGGTTCTTGTTAGATTACCGAAGTTAAGCAACGTTGAGCCAGGTCAGTACCAGATGGGTGACCATTTCAGAATACCAGGCGCTGTATGTGGGAGAACGTCGACACCTCCGTGCAAGAACTGCAAAAACCTAACGTCGTCATCTTCCCTAACCTGGATATACATGTGACTGGGGATACTCCCATGAAACTTCCTCCTGAGGACGAAGCCGGTTCAACTAGGTTGAATGCCGTATCAGGTACAGTTACAGGAAGGTATACCCCCCCCCCCCTGTCTTCACTTTCTTGAAGTTCAGCATTGACATTAAACAGCATTTTTGACTTTTCATTTCACTCATAATATTTTTTATATAGTTTGTTTAGTTTACACGAAGGTGCAGTTTTGGGTGCTCAGCGGAAACCTGGCCCAAAAATATTTATTGAAATTTGTATTATTTTGATTAATGAAACTAGTAATCTCATCTTGGTTGTTATTTTCTCAACGTTTCAGCCGATGTAACGTCAGACCATTTCCAGGTGCATTTATTTGGAGTCGGAAACGTATACAGAATAATAATTACTTAAGACTTTTACTCGTGGATTAAGTAAAGGGTTCAGTTGAACATTCTGTATGAGTTTGACATATAGATTCCCGAGTTCGACAATATGCGCCTAAAGTAGCTCTGAAGTTATATTGGCCGAAAAGTTGTGAGAATGACATCCATTCTGTATAGGTTCTCGAGTTTGACATATGGATTCCCGAGTTCGGCAATATGCGCTTGAAGTAGTTTTGAAGTTACATCGGCCGAAAAGTTGTGAGAATGACATCCATTCTGTATAGGTTCTTGAGTTTGACATATGGATTCCCGAGTTCGGCAATATGCGCTTGAAGTAGTTTTGAAGTTACATCGGCCGAAAAGTTGTGAGAATGACATCCATTCTGTATAGGTTCTTGAGTTTGACATATGGATTCCCGAGTTCGGCAATATGCGCTTGATAGTATTTTTGAAGTTACATCGGCCGAAAAGTTGTGAGAATGACATCCATTCTGTATAGGTTCTCGAGTTTGACATAGATTCCCAAGATTCACCTGAAGAAGGTCGGAGCTTACATCGACTGAAACGTTGAAATGAGAATAGTAATTCAAATAATCCAATTAATACAAATTATTTAATTATACATAAATAATTGAATTTTGTTTGACATTTTATTACATTTTTATCTCCAAGTTTATAGTTTAAACCTATATTTCTTTCTCCGACCTCTTTCAAGTTGAACATAGTAACAGTATCAGCTTTGCTATTTGGCCGAAATATTAGTTTTATATAGAATATTTCCTTTTCCTAAACTTAAAACTAAAAACTGTACGTAATGTGAGATAGGACTTCATGTTTGCCAATATCTTCAACATGAAAAATCTTTATTTTAAATAAATTATTTCGAAGCTACACGTCGCAAGGCGTTTTCTCTTCAGATTTTGATTTTCCAAAGTTTGCAAAACGTTCATAATTTTTATTTTTCCTTAACGTCTTCGAAACAAGTTCGCTAAATTCGAATGTACATTTTTCTTTTGGTTACCTGAACTGGAATTTTGTTACAAGTTTAATTTTTCCGCCCTTCGAAATTTCTTTTTAGTTTACTTGCCAAACACATTTCTTTTACATATTATTTCAATTTTTCTATCTTATAATTACTTTTATTACACGAATATGCGTTATCTGGATCTTTCTATGTAGCTCATGATCGCACAGTTTCAGATTTTCAATTTTCCCGAAACATTGGTTTTACAGCGAATCTTTCCTTCTCCTAAAATTGAAATATAAAAAACTGCATGTAATTTGGGAATCTTTCCTACTCCTAAAATTAAAATATAAAAAACTGCATGTAATTTGGGAATCTTTCCTACTCCAAAAATTAAAATATAAAAAACTGCATGTAATTTGGGAATCTTTTCTACTCTTAAAATTAAAATATAAAAAACTGCATGTAATTTGGTAATCTTTCCTACTCCTAAAATTGAAATATAAAAAACTGCATGTAATTTGGGAATCTTTCCTACTCCTAAAATTAAAATATAAAAAAACTGCATGTAATTTGGGAATTTTTCCTACTCCTAAAATTAAAATATAAAAAACTGCATGTAATTTGGGAATCTTTCCCACTCCTAAAATTGAAATATAAAAAACTGCATGTAATTTGGGGATCTTTCCTACTCCAAAAATTAAAATATAAAAAACTGCATGTAATTTGGGAATCTTTTCTACTCAAAAAATTAAAATATAAAAAACTGCATGTAATTTGGGAATCTTTCCTACTCCTAAAATTGAAATATAAAAAACTGCATGTAATTTGGGAATCTTTCCTACTCCTAAAATTAAAATATAAAAAACTGCATGTAATTTGGGAATCTTTCCTACTCCTAAAATTAAAATATAAAAAACTGCATGTAATTTGGTAATCTTTCCTACTCCTAAAATTAAAATATAAAAAAACTGCATGTAATTTGGGAATCTTTCCTACTCCAAAAATTAAAATATAAAAAACTGCATGTAATTTGGGAATCTTTCCTACTCCAAAAATTAAAATATAAAAAACTGCATGTAATTTGGGAATCTTTCCTACTCCTAAAATTAAAATATAAAAAACTGCATGTAATTTGGTAATCTTTCCTACTCCTAAAATTAAAATATAAAAAAACTGCATGTAATTTCTGTGAGTACTGCTTTTTCCCTAACGCCAAAAGAGACGAAAATACGCTTTTTATTTTGAATGTCTAAATTGTTTAAAACTGTGTGTTTATTTTTTATCGTATTCTCCTACAGATTTACAGTGGACGACAACTGCATTGGCAATCTTAAGCAAACTGTGTATTACCGGTACCTTCGGGATCATCTATCTACACACGTGTGAATTGTACCCGACGTGCGTAAGAAACGGAGCCTTGGGGGCCCACTCCACCTTTGCCAGACTAGGCGGCTTAATTGCTCCTTTTATTATAATGATGGTACGTATTTTTTTTTTAGCTAACACGTGATGATAAAATTTTTTTCCAGGACAAGAAATACAATTTCAAACCAACAATAAATAAACAATCATGGCTGCCATTGTGAAGACAAACCAAAACAAGTCCAATTATTTATAAAACAATAATGTGAGAGAAAGAGAAGCAAAGAGACAGATACAGACATAGGTAGATAGAGAGGGGGAGAGAAAGAAAAGCAAAGAGACAGATACAGACATAGGTAGATAAAGAGGGGGAGAGAAAGAAAGAGAAGCAAAGAGACAGATACAGACATAGGTAGATAGAGAGGGGGAGAGAGAAAGAGAAGCAAAGAGACAGATACAGACATAGGTAGATAAAGAGGGGGAGAGAGAGAAAGAGAAGCAAAGAGACAGATACAGACATAGGTAGATAGAGAGGGGGAGAAAAAGAAATAGAAGAAAAAAAAAAGATACAGACATAGGTAGATAGAGAGGGGAGAGAAAGAAAGAGAAGCAAAGAGACAGATACAGACATAGGTAGATAGAGAGGGGGAGAGAAAGAAAAGCAAAGAGACAGATACAGACATAGGTAGATAAAGAGGGGGAGAGAAAGAAAGAGAAGCAAAGAGACAGATACAGACATAGGTAGATAAAGAGGGGGAGAGAGAGAAAGAGAAGCAAAGAGACAGATACAGACATAGGTAGATAGAGAGGGGGAGAAAAAGAAAGAGAAGAAAAGAGACAGATACAGACATAGGTAGATAGAGAGGGGAGAGAAAGAAAGAGAAGCAAAGAGACAGATACAGACATAGGTAGATAGAGAGGGGGAGAGAAAGAAAGAGAAGCAAAGAGACAGATACAGACATATGTAGATAGAGAGGGGGAGAGAAAGAAAGAGAAGCAAAGAGACAGATACAGACATAGGTAGATAGAGAGGGGGAGAGAAAGAAAGAGAAGCAAAGAGACATATACAGACATAGGTAGATAGAGAGGGGGAGAGAGAGAAAGAGAAGCAAAGAGACAGATACAGACATAGGTAGATAGAGAGGGGGAGAAAAAGAAAGAGAAGAAAAGAGACAGATACAGACATAGGTAGATAGAAAGGAGGAGAGAAAGAAAGAAAATCAAAGAGACAGATACAGACACAGGTAGATAGAGAGGGGGAGAGAAAGAAAGAGAAGCAAAGAAACAGATACAGACATAGGTAGATAGAGAGGGGGGGAGAAAGAAAGAGAAGCAAAGAGACAGATACAGACATAGGTAGATAGAGAGGGGAGAGAAAGAAAGAGAAGCAAAGAGACAGATACAGACATAGGTAGATAGAGAGGGGGAGAGAAAGAAAGAGATAGTCAACAGATTACGATTAGAACGGAAGTGACGCCGCTGTTACTGACATAGCGTTGCCACGACAGATAATTGTCCTTTATATAATAGATGAAAAAATCAACCAAATTTGGTAAAAGATTCATTATCTTACAAATATTTAAAACTAGCAGGAAGACCCGACGTTGCTCGGGATAGAATGAGGATCATTATGTACTTTTTCACTATGCCCATAACACCATTTACTTTTTTTGTTTATACAGCCTCCTTCCTCCCGGTTAGCCTCCATAATATAGCCGGAAGAAGCTGAAATTTGGAAAACTCTTTGAATTAGTTTCCTTTATATTTATTTACTCCTCTGCAGGAGTTAGGCACAAGGCCAGTTTTATCTTACTCCCACAAGTAAGATGTGACCACAGCTTGGGTCGAGTAAGTGGGGTTAAAAGCCAGCGCTCGAGAGGTGAGCACTCTGGCCATTTAAAAATTGCCTGGGCAGCTCCGTCGGCATTCCCCGGTAGGGGCGCCTCAAGCAGTAAGCAATAAACTTACTCCTCCCCAAAGAGGGGAGGCGAAGCCTGGGAGGGTGGACCTCCTAGAACTGCACAGGACAACCCCACAGACAGGTGGAATCAAGCCCCGAAGGACAAGACGACATCCGTCTATATGGTTTTAATTTCCATTAAAATCGAATATACGTATTTAAAGTTTTAAGGGATCCTGTCCTCATGGGCCACTTAGAGGTAGAGACGCGTAGATATTCAGCGCATAGAGGGTAATGTAGAGATTCGGGGTAACTTCCATTGTCTTCCTTGGAAAATTTTATACATATGATATAAATTTCATCCAAATAGGATATATTTAAAGTTTTAAAGGAGGTTCGGCCCCATAAATCTTCTAGGTTAGGAGGGAACGTAACGATTTGAGATCACTCCTGTTGTATTCTCCAGAATATTTTTTACATATGATTTAAATTTTATAAAAATAAGATATATTTTAAGTTTTAAAGGGTTATGCTCTCATAGCCAACTAAAAGGGACAGGTAAGTATTTGGAACTCTCTCGTTATTTTCCCTGGTAAATTTGACATAAGAATGCACTTTTAAATTTTATGTAGATTCTCTAACCTTTTTTTTGTAAAGGAACACACAAGCATCACACACAAACATACACACACACACCTTGATATATATATATATATATATATATATATATATATGTATATATATATATATGTATATATATATATATATATATATATATATATATATATTAGGCCAAACATCAATATCGAAGGTTCGATCCTTGTCTAAGTTAGCCATGCTGATGACGACTGAGAGCCAGAAACATGTGTCCATGGATTATTTTTATGTATGTATAAAATAATTAAAAAATATATATTAACGAAAAATACGCACTATAAAGTTAAGGGCGATTAATAATGCAATCTTCTGCATTAATTTGTATCACTTAGGAAGTGAACAATAAGAAATATAGTAAGCAAGGCTGCTATTACCAATAAAAACAATTACATAAAATGATTAAGTGTGTACATTAAAATCGTACATATTTCCAGGCAAGGAGTCATGGCCCGGAGGTAATACGCCAGAGTATAGACATCAATATCGAAGGTTCAGCCATTTTCTCAGTAAGCTGATGACGTCTGAAAGCCAGAAACACGTGCCTATAAATTACTTATGTACATATAAAATTAATATATATATATATATATATATATATATATATATATATATATATATATATATATATATATATATAGTAATCCAGGTAGGGTAAAAATCCACTGGGTAGAAATCCAAAGGGAATCAAACCGGGCTTATAAAAGAGTGCTCAATAAAAATATAGAGCTGTATTGTGAATGCTTTTATTCAAACATGTACAAGGTCTGCTACACTGGCATGTCGATGTTATCGATCTACAGCTCTTGAGAGCTGTATATCGATAACATCGACATGCTAGTGTAGCAGACCTTGTACATGTTTGACTAAAAGCATTCACTATATATATATATATATATATATATATATATGGAGAGAGAGATTACACTCGTTACCCCCCCCCCCATCCCTCAAAGGTTGGGATTAATATTTGTTTTCATGATTCAAGTAGTCATGAGGGCAGTGGACAACGCGTGGATTAATTGTTCTTTTTGGCATTATCGACAAATTCTGCCGTCTGATGTTCGACTTTTCTTTTGTTGAAGTAAAGACGAAAAAGCGAATCCAAATCACAGACAGTATGAATAAGCATCGTTATTTTCAGTGGCATACACAACATGTTACCCTTGTATAAAAAAGTGAATCTGAATCTAGTGTTATAGTAGAAATTTGTATGGAGCAGTGCCCTTGTGTCGGACTGGGGCATATAAAAGATTACCATTGATGAAAAAAAAAACATTCAAGTGGCCTAAGTGAGACTAGGAGGCATCAAAGATGAAGAGGGATAAAAAAAAAGAGGGAGGATCAAGCTGCGCGTATGAGAATCCCCTTCTATTCGGGTCACGAAGCAAGGTCGGTCGAATGTTCTTGTCACTCATAAACGCCCTCCTTAGGAACGGTATCAGAATAACTACTCTTACCTCAATAAAAAAAAGAACGGAGAATGAAAAGAAAACTATTATTTTTCATAAATTGTAGTCGCGTCGTTTTTTTTTTTGTTCTTTTTTACAAAAGCAGAACGATAATATCTAATACAAGCTGACCCTACCCGGCGTTGCCCGGGATGCAGTGAAGTCCTTTTAGTTTTTAATTTTTATTCGTTTGCCTATTTGTAAATCTTAAAATAGAAAATTCCTATTATATTCTTCAATTTAAAATGAGTTATCCCCCTTTGCTGATTTTTATGTAGAGAATGTTTTTTTAAGTGTTTCATATGAACACTCGTCTGGGCCGGAGAAAGTAATTTATTAAATAAATTGTAGTAAGTACGTTATCATATTGCCAATAACATGGTACAAGAATAACAAATTGAAATTGGCTAGGTAAAGGTTAGATTCTCTCGCTTAAATGCTATTAGGGTGTAACTTTGAAAATCCGGCCATATATCTTTATATGCTATATTACTATTACATATCGCGTTCACTCGTGCAATAAATAACTCTTGAAACGCCTTCATGCACTTTACTTTTCAACAAAACTTAAGTAAATGTAAGAATAAACCAGGTCTTGTACATATTAATTAAGTATTTAAAAAGGTCAGTTCAAGTCACGTCTAGCACAATCAGTTTGCGTACTATTCTATGGTTTTCTTTGAGGTGCACAGCTTCCACTAGGTATATATTTTTCGAATATACCATCTTACGCAGTACTGAAGCCATGATCATTGACTTGCCTCCTGCTACTTTTCAATTCTTGGCCTTTTGGCCAAGATCAAAGTGTAGTATCTGTTCCGATGTATACGGCACCCCATAAACTGGTATTGTCTTGGCCTTCGGGGCTTGATTTACGCCGGTCTATGGGTCTGTCCTGTGCAGTTCTAGGAGGTCCACCCTTCCAGGCTTTGCCTCCCCTCTTTGGAGAAGAGTAGCTGGCTTTTCAACCCCCACTTTCCGATCCGACCTTGGGGCACATCTTACTTGTGGGAGCAAGATAAAACTGGCCTTGTTGCTAACTCTCGGAGAGGAGTAAATAAATACTCTTCAGCCACCGTCGATCCATACTCCGGGTCATCCGCAAACTGCAGATATCAATTTTATGACGTTAGATTTTGCAAGCGAGATATAGTCGTCTTATCACATACAGCGCCTGGCATTCCTAAATTGTCACCCATACGGAGTTTCCATCAGACCATCTTGATACAGGTATTACATAACATTGTAACATTGTGTAGATAGACAGATATATGTGTGTTAGTGAAAATAAATAAACAAATAAATATATATATGTGTATGTATACATTGTATTAAGGATGAAACTATTTCATTGTTCCACGATTATATGTCTTATTTGCTCCAACTTGTGTCTATCCGTCACACCTCTGCATTGTATTGCCTTCTAAGTATCACATTTCCATATAAAATACATTAAGTTTAATTGAAAAAACATTTGAAATATTAAAATTGCCGTCTAATGATATTTCTTTGTTCGATGTATTAATGGAACAAATATTAATTATTTATAAAATGTAGTTTTTCGAAACCAATACGCAAGTATCAGGAAGTTTCATCGGATGTTCTACTGGCTTGGCAGGCCGAGAGCAGGCTCAGGGCGTTTCCACAAATAGTGGCGATGGAGAGGCGATTGTAAAGCCAGGTCAATTCACGATGTCCCCCGGTGTGGCGCGTCATTAACAGATCAAGACTGTCGAGAAAGTCGAACGTGGCGGGACCTATCGCTCCACTCGTCTCCACGGTGATCATTTAAAACACAAATCTGTCAAAAAAGCCGGCATATTTTGATTGATTGCAGTTCTGAATCAGGCATTAATTTCATTGCATTGTGCGTGGCCATGGTGCTGTGGTTACCGACGCGAGCTGCGGGTTCTGCGAGCCGTAGTCGAGTTCACTTAGAGATATTGCTACACTTTCACTATTTCTTGTCGGAAACCTTTACGTGGCCCCTTCTGGGAGTACCCGATTTCAAAATAGAATTCTAGAAACGAATAGCAATGTAGCATTATGATGACCACCCCTTTAATACTCGCAGATTATCCGGACGACGGCAGCTCATCACGTAGACACCTGGAGTCTTGTTGGTAGACGATACGCAGCAGTAATTCGTTTCCTCTTCTCCCTTCTCTCGTTGTAGACGTCTTCTTCTGTTTCTTCTTCTTCTTCTTTTTCTTCTTCTTCTTCTTTTAAATAGCATCTCTCGTAAACGTTATTAATCAAGGAACAGCACATATTCACTTGGGTATTAACAATCTGAAGGCCAGGACTAGAACACATGTGGATTCTCTTATTTGATTTGAATATGCAGATGATAATACATATTGAAGTTGAGTTTGAATTACCTACTAGACACTATCCTCGAGTGTCTTCGGTCTCTCTGTACAAGGGTTTGTCAAGACAACCTGACATGAAGATACTTACCCCTACAAGTAAACCCTGATCAAATATTCAAAATTACATAGTATCCGCAGCACAAATAAGATCCACTCATACGAGGAATAGTGCATCTTCTCCTAGTGATGTTACCTCAAGTAACACCACGTAGCTGGATACTCCACCAGACTAGATGAATTCTTGTCCTGGAATCCGGTAAGACCAACAGACCACAAGAAATTGACTGGTGATTTGGGGAGAGAAGAAATTTATTATTCTTAACTTTTTTACTAACTCAATGTTTGAGAAATAGAGGAGAATTTTAATAGAATATTCGGGTATCTATGTATCTCATATAGAGATCAAGTGTTAGCCCCAGGAAGGGGCCCCTTGATTTCTGAGAACTTCGACTGAAGTAAAATGAAACATTAAGTGCTCTGACTGGAAAGGACTTACAAGCCTCGATTAATGCCTTTGCCGGACTAAAAATCAACGTTCGAAAAACTTATATGTTATTTCAGCCTTCACCTCAAGATAACAAGAGAAACCCTCCTAATATCCAACTATGTGGCAAATCGCTAGAAAACATGGATCTCTTCGCGTACCTAGCTAGCCACCTCACTTCCGATGCCACCATTGACGGCGAAATTCAGTATCGCATTAGGTGTGCAAGTGCTACTTCCGGTAAACTTCATTCCAGAGTCTTTGATGATAAAGATTTAAGGCTTGATACCAAAATCTTGGTGTATCGAGCCATTGTCTTGCCAACACTCTTGTATGCATCGGAAACCTAAACGAAATCGCATAGCACTCGAAAAACTACATAAAAAATTTTTATGAAAATTTTTATAAATTAACTGGCCAAATCGGTGAACCGATACCAGTGTTCTGAAATAATTTGGTTGCCCTAGTATAGAGGTTTTAATTGTTAAAAATCGTTTGAGATGGGATAGTCACGTTGTAAGGATGGGCGACCAGACCTATCCTAAGAAAATATTTTTTTCTGAACTAAATGTGGAAGCTAGGAGGGTGGGAAGACAGAAGAAGCGGTACAATGATTTTTTGAAGGTTGGTATGAAAAGGTGTGTAATTGGTCATGCAACATCGAAAGCGAGTGCCCTCAGGAGAACGCAGTGGAGGAATGAAATAAGTAGTGGTGTGGAAAGGTTTGAAGGTGGACGGCGTCATCACTCCGAAGAGCTGAGACGTGGCCAACGTCATATAGTAAACTAAGGTCTGTTAATTGGAAAATGACGTCATGCTGTATAGTTACAAACGGGCGCTATTGAACAGTCAGACTATGGACATTTTGAACCCCCCCCCCATTCACTTAAAAATTCATAAAAATTAAGAAAATCAACCAATTTTAATGACATTTTCAGTATTTATTAATTAACGATCACTGAATATAATTATCTATTACGTTATTAGAAATCTTAGTGCAAGTGTATTATTTCGTGTGATTTGTGTATGCTAGACAGCAAACATTAGATTACTACTTAATAATAAAATGGTGTTGTCATAATTTTTTGAATTTTTAAAATATGAAAATTTTTATTTGAAAAATAATTCGTCTGATTTAATATTCATTCTTTCAATAAATTATTTGTAATGTTTGAGTTGATTGTAATGACAACCTAGTTTAGATCGAATGAAAAAACTAGTATAAGTTATGCTGCATGGAAATATCGGATTGACAACGGCGTGGCACAAAAACAGAAACCAACCCGAATTGGTTTATAAACACCAGAAGACAAATCCCTATTCTATTATCATTAGTTTTAGCTGAATAATTTGATAAAAGTTGCTCTCATTTCCGAAAAAAATAAATGGTGTTGCTTTAATTTTTTTAAAAACAAAAAACACCCTTATTAAAGTTATATCACAGAGTACTAAAAAACTAATGAATGTAGTTTTTCATGAAAATAAAGCATCGGAGATATTAAAAATACAAACAAATCCTTTAAATTATAGTTCTGATATATTACGAATAAAGCCCCTGAATTCCGTATTAATAAAATCAATATAACTCGAAGAAAAATTAAATTCTCGAATTAAATAATAAAATTGCAGAAATAATACAACGCGGTTTTCTAATATTTACACATATCTAATAATATCAATAATTCAAAATAATTAATTAATAGAACATTTATTGAAATAAATTAAAATGTGTTTTTTATTTTTTTTTGGAATAATTTGCTTTAATTTCCAAAAAATAATAAATTATATTTGATGATTTTTCTTAACTTAAAAATCAATCAATCATGAAAGATTACGAATTCATTAAAGTAACACACAATCAATAATTCAAAATAATTGAATAATAGAACACTTATTGGAATAAATTAAAATGTGTGCTTTTTTTACACATAGTAAAAATTTGTAATAAATTAAAACAGATACGTTTTTTGGGGTGGGTGTGGGGTGCGGTGAAACTTATTAATTAGTCTAAAATTGTATTGTTTATCTCATATTTATTTCTTTTAAACTTGAAATTCGAACTTTAATCACGGCCATCGTAATATAATGAAATGTTTTAATCTTTGAATTCCATGTTGGATTTAAAAAAATTCTCTTTCGCGCTTGACATCATTAAAATCGGAAATACGTTTTAAAACAAGGAACAAGTTAACAATGATTTCCAAGAAAATGAATAATCATTAAATGTGTAACCGTGTTCTTAGAAGGAGAATAAAGTCACAATAGCAGGAACACGTTAACAATGATTTCCAAATGAATGAATAATCCTTAAAAGGATAACCATGTTCTTGGCAGGAGAATAAAGTCACAATAGCAGGAACAAGTTAACAATGATTTCCAAGTGAATGAATAATCCTTAAAAGGGTACCCGTGTTCTTGGCGGAGAATAAAGTCACAATAGCAGGAACAAGTCAACAATGATTTCCAAGTGAATGAATAATCCTTAAAATGGTAACTGTGTTCTTGGCAGGAGAATAAAGTCACAATAGCAGGAACAAGTCAACAATGATTTCCAAGTGAATGAATAATCCTTAAAAGGGTACCCGTGTTCTTGGCAGGAGAATAAAGTCACAATAGCAGGAACAAGTTAACAATGATTTCCAACTGAATAAATAATTCCATGGAGTTGAGTCTCTGATTATAGATGGAAGCATGCGCGTTAAGTTACGGTTCACTATCGGTCCTGATTGAACGTGAAACTAAGAACCACTATCAATGACGTCACCAGAAAATAGTTCAGCGGCCGTAGTTTACTATATTACGTTGGCCACGGCCGAGAGCAGCAAGAATAGTGCGCCTCAAAAATCAGCCACGCACACAATTGCCAAACGATAATGCATGCTCGATTTGTGAAAGGATGTGTAGATCTCGAACTGGACTGTTTATCATATGAAAACCCACAACAAAAACTTGTATACTCGATTCGAGTAACGCAATGATGGTGATAGTCAATAATGGATTGCTTTGTTGATTTGGGACATGCTTGAATGAGAAAGTCTGCTTTTTATGAATAAATTACTGCAGGAAATTTATTTATGGTGGAAAAGGTAACGTCCTATGTACGTAAATCGTCAAATTTAATGTTACGATGACGCATAAAGTGAACGCTCTGATTAATACGACAACAGCTTGAAGCCATTCGTACAATTGTAAGTTGGAGCCGAAACAAGCCGAAACAAGCCGAAACAGGTTCAAAACCTGGATTCAACTACAATGAAAAACAGCAGGAAAGATAATATATATATATATATATATATATATATATATATATATATATATATATATATATATATATATATATATATGATTACTTTTATTTATACATACATGTACATAATCTGCGACATTGGAATGTCGATGTTATCGATCAACAGCTGTTAGATACTGAGATCTCATCAGGTAGAATGAAAATCTGCAGTGTCGCACGTCTGTATAAATATAAATAATCATATACATAAAAGCTCTATTTGATATTGAGCACTCTCTGAAAGCCCGGTTGAAATTCTTTGGAGTTTTATCCTGTAGATGTTTACTTTACTTGGATTAATATATACACACACACACACATACACACACACATATATATATATATATATATTAATTGAATGATATAATAAAATGAGAAATTAATCCGATTTTATTTAAGTTAAAAAACAAGGAGTGATATTGCGTCCTTAACTCATGAGTTTCCAAAGAAAATCTTCTCCTCCAAGGACCATTACCGCAACAACATTACTGCAGGTAATAAAAATTAAGCTTTGAAAATATATAAAAATATATAAAAAAAATACATAAAAGTATATAAAACCTCAAATATATTGGCCCAAAACACACTTTTTTGTTAAACTTATACAGTTCATCCAAGTCATAAAGTTTAAAAGAAAGATGTCAAAGAAGTCGATTAAAAAACAATCCAAGTAATGAATGGTAGCCCAAAAACGAAAAAGTTATCCAGGCGGGATTTTTGGTTGCTATCGATGCAATAGATGACAGTGAAAAGTATATTCAGGGTGTATGCAAATTAATAAATCGATAGAAAAAACAAAATCATATAAAAAGTTCAGAAGACTCACTCGGTGTTTAATATTATGATGTCCAATTTAAGGGTTCTTATGAGCTGATAAGAGTTGTGCAAACCATAACTTCCTGGTCTGAAGTATATATAGAAAAAATGTGATGGAGTAGAAATATGCAGAAGATCCGATCCAAAAAACAATTGTTAAAAATAGGGACTAATAAATAAATGAAAAATGAATAAAATATTTAAAGTTCGGCTTAAATCTTTTTTTTATCTTGATAGTCTACTGGTTAAATATATTATTTATATCTTTAAAGTATTATCTTACTCTCTCTCCCTCTCTCTCTCTCTCTTTCTATTTTATATATATATATATATATATATATATATATGAATCTTGTACATACAAATATATAAACATAACTTATATATATATATATATATATATATATATATATTTATTGATTTTATACGTACATAAAAGTAATCCATGGACACGTGTTTCTGGTTCACAGCCGTCATCAGCATGGCTAACTTAGACAGAGATCGAGCCTTCGATATTGATGTCTGTAGTCCAGACACACACTAAAAATATATTAATTATTAAAAATTTACTTTGAAAATTCTCACGTAGAGCTGTTAAAAAGATTTGAGTTTTAAATTGGCAAAGAAGCTTAATATTCCTTTTGCGATAAAACTGCACTGATGAGCTGTGAAACAGCGAAACAGTCTGTATGTGGATGACTATATGAAGCTCTATCCCTGGGTAGAGCTTATTTGTAAGGATATCGCCAACTGCCATTAGCTTTAAGGCATAGCTCATTAGATAAAACTAATTCGAGCTCCCAACAATTGCAATGTTTACATTGAGATATTTCTTACATTCAGTCAGTGTCGTATGATGGCGTCAGCTCGACGGTTGAGTTTCTAACTGGTCTAGCCGCACTGATGAGCTGTGAAACAGCGAAACAGTCTGTATGTGGATGACTATATATATATATATATATATATATATATATATATGTGTGTGTGTGTGTATGTGTGTATTTTAAAGAAGCAAATTACACGAATTTCATGAAAGAGAAATTCATAGCTAATAAGTTTACGATCGTTCGAAATCATTTTAATTTGAATCCGTTATTTATCGTTTCGCTTTGACAGTTTATGAATTATTATTTTGTAACAATTAATATTTAGGGGGTCCATAATAATTTTTATTTTTTTATGAGTCCATCATTATGAATTTTTGGAATGTTTATCTCAGCAACCCGGTGAATTACATGGTTACATTATTTTTTTTTTGTAAACTTTACCATTTAGCGTGTGCGCCTACCCAAATTCGCACCGGCCCTAAAAATACTTTTAAAATTAGTGAAATATAAATAATTTAATAGAGAAAACAATTGCTCTACATCAAATTTTGAGTTATATTAAGTTATACATTTTCTAAAGAATCGGTGCACACGGTTGAGCGTCAATAATATGTACGTGCTTGGTAAAAGGCTAAACTATTGAACTGATCATTATGAATTATAAAATAAGCATTCTAGGCAACAAAGTGTGTAAAGTGGACACATTATTTTTTAAAAAACTATACCATTTTGTCAACTAATCCTAACCTCAAAAGAAAGAAAATAACATTTAAAACTAATGCTATATTCAATACTAATTCTAGTATATATATATATATATATATATATATATATATATATATATATATATATATATATTTGTACAAAAAAATTAATAAAACATCCGTACCGTCGGTTTCAAGCACAGAAGGACTTAGCCATCCGGCTCTCTTCAGCTTCTGTTGTCATCTGTTTCGGAAATGTGAAGTCACGTGTCACTCTCGTTTGGACGCGTTATTTATTGGATTTTAAAACGACCATGTTGTAGTCATCTGTGAAGCAGCCCGTGGTATTGTGTGTGCTTTTCAGATGGGAAGTTCTTGGAAATAAACTTTCTTCATGGAAGTTCTTGGAAATAAACTTGCTTCATGGAAGTTCTGTTTGGTTTTAGGTAAACAGAGAAAGAAAAGTTGTTTGCAGTGGCCATGGCTAGACGATTTTTTGGTGAGCAGGTTTTACAAGGTGGAAATCAGAGATTGTAGCTTAGTCGAGCACCTCCCATGTAAATAACGATAGAGTAGAAAAAGACTAGCAACCTCTATTCCATGAAAGGGTGTGTATGCTTAAACTACCCCTATTAGATTACGAATTATGTTAAGGCAAGAAAGAGTACTCTAGGCGGCACCTCCCCAGATGTGACATCAGTACTCCACATTAGAACTTCTAACACATGACCTTTCTAAACCAATCATAGTCTCTTTTATTTGATCTCATTCTACTTCTCACTAATAAGTTGTTGTCTTACGATTAAACATTAAATGATCAAGTAAACCGTTCGAATCACACGATCGTGTTTATTTAGTTGTATTTCATTGTTCGCAGCTGGAAACAAGTTTGGCGTGTATGAAATAACACGAACACGCTGAATATTCACAACATAACTTTACACATCTATCTATCTATCTCTATCTATCCCCCTCTCTCTGTCTCTATCCCCCTCTATATATCTATCTTTATTTATTTATCTACCTATCTATCGATCTATCTATCTTTTTTTGGGGGGGGGGAATCACTCCAGACAAGGCATGAAGCCACTTGATACAAGAACGAAATATGATTATCGCAAAGACAGGAAATGCTTACTGGCCTTAGTCTTGAAAAGACCAAGGTTATAAGTAGGAGAAAAACAGTCAGCAGGAAGAGAGTTCCACAGGTTTGCAGTTCTTAGAAAGAAAGAAGCTACTGGAAGCTGTGTTAAAAAGACTAAGATTAAATGTTCAAATATGTTTGGTGCTAGAAAAAGGAAAGACAATGGTTAGTTGCACGATAGGTTCCTACGAGGATTTCATTAACGTTTATTCTTTCCTAGGCAACGCGTATGCTTCTCTATGCCACCGCTGTCAAATAGCAAATGATTTAACTAAACTCTGACTGCTTCAAATATTCCGTCTCTCCTAACACGTGACTTTTCCTAAAAAATAAAATGTCTCTTTTTCTTTTTAATCCCACTTCTTGCCATCGAATAGAATGGATGTTTTTCAACATGATTGTGATGATGGCATTTTTGTAAATAAATCAAATCTCTTTTATTCCTTTATCTTCAGCGACATTTTGCAGATGGAAAGTTGGGTGAGAGTTTACCTCTGATGACGATGGGGTTCGTCTGCTTTGCGGCTGGGTTATCCTACTTATTGCTTCCTGAAACTAATAACACGCCAATGGACGACACTTTCGACGATCTATGTAAAAAGGAGCCAATAAGGTAAAGAATGTGTGAATTTTAATATGTGAATGTGATTTACTAAACAAAAATACGAGAAAGAATTTGAATGAGGAAACTTAGTATGGTCAAGAATTCAGTATTTATCTATTTTTTGCAATTGAAAGAAGAGGATTTACTAATTAATTGTGCATTTATTGTGAGAGCTGATACGACAATCGTCTTTAAAATAACGTCTGTCCTTCTTGGAAGCAAAGTAGACGTTACTCGTCAATTGAAAGCAAGAGAAGCAACTTTGACAAGTTATCTCCCTTTAATACGTCCATTCTGAGGGCGCTCTTTTAAATTAATGAAGTGCTGCTGAAATAAGTTTAAAAAGCGCCATCTTGATAGATTGCCCAATTTATTTCATTTTGCAACCGCCCGACGACGACCGATGTCGGTCGAAAACGTTCGCACAAAATACGGAGATTGTTTACACTTCTTGGATTATAACATCAAATTCGTCGTACGAAGACTAGAAAAAAACGAATCAAGAGCTGAATAGCAGAAGTTGGCACTCCTGTTTAATCAAACATGTATAACGGAGGGAATGCTGCCCAATTATACAAATATATATATAAATATATATATATATATATACATATATATATATATATATATATATATATGCACACCGTAATCTCCTCAACTAATGAATGAATAATTATGAATTTTGGAATATATATTTTAGGCAACACGATGATTAACATGGGCACATTATATTTTTGTAAATGAAATGCTAACATTTAAAGGGTGCATATATATAATTTTGTTTCTAAGAATCTTTTACGAGCCGATCATTATGAATTTTAGAAACCCAGTGAGTAAAATAGCCACATTAATTTATTTGTACACTTTACCATTTAGGGGGTCATTCCGTCCTAACTCGCAGTATGCGCGTGAACGTCAATAATATGCATGTGTTTGATAAAATCCTAAACTATTGAACTCATCATTATGAATTATGGAACAAGTATTCTAGGCAACAGGGTGAATAAAATGAGCCCATTTTTTTTTACTATACTATTAAGGTGAGTAACGTAAGCAAATGATTTATTTTTTATAAACTTTACCATTTATATACGGGCCACTGAAAACGTACCATACCCTTAAGAAAGAAAAGCTCTCAACTATTGCTGTATTCATTGCTCATACCCGTACTGGGACGGGTATTCTACTTATATATATATATATATATATATATATATATATGTATAGGTACATTCCAATGACCAAAGAACCAACCAATCCATACATTTCGTCAGTTCTTTCATTTTCTTATTTTTTTTTAATATGAACAGATGAAATGTATGAATTGATTGTTCCTTTGGTCATTGGAATGTACCTACAATATATATATATATATATATATATATATATATATATATATATATATATATATATATATATATATATGCTTTGAAGCTTGTAATGCAACTTCATTGAGCTTGGTATTTGGAATAGTTTTCGATATTATATATATATATATATATATATATATATATATATATATATACAGGGTGGGCAAAAATAAGGGTCCTATTTTTAAAAATTCATAACTTTTTTATTTATTGATTTTTTAAAAATTTTTTTTAGAATAAGTAAAGGACCCCTTCCGAAGCAAGCATGAGCCGTATTAGCCCTAAGGAACGTACCCTCATTTAGAAAACATTATTTTTGCTTAAAAAACTCAAAACAGTGTAAAAAACAATACTTTAGTTTTTGTAAGTTTTAAGAAGTGTTTTTCGGCTAAAATTTGTTTTGTTTATTTCAAAAAATCTCAGAAGGGTCAGTCTACACACACATAAAGTTTGGTGAGTTTAACTTTTATTTTGTGGAAGTTATTCAAATTCAAGTTATTCAAATTTAAAGATAGGACCCTTATTTTGGCCCACCCTGTATATATATATATATATATATATATATATATATATATATATATATATATATATATATATATATATATATTATATTTTGTTTGAAAAAAAAAACATAACAACGTGTAGTGTTAAAATAAATAACATTTATTTTAATCTGACCTTTCGAGAAACACAATTCTCCTTGTCAACGAGTGTTTTTCTTTTTCTTCTTCTTTTTCTTCATCGTCCGATGGTAATGGACTTTTGGGTCAGAAATCACGTTATGTCTGCAGGCGACTTTGCGCCAATTTGAATTAGAAAGGTTATTTAGACATATTTTTTAAATCATTGTTTCGTAAGAGTTTTTTGAAAAAAACATAACAATGTGTAGATTATTTTAAAACTACACATTGTTATGGTTTTTTTCGTGTCGTCCGTACCGATGTGATGGAAATGGCCGATGGCGTTCGTCGAAGTTTCACGTGAACAGAACATCGGGATAAATACGTATAATTTTTAAACGTTCTATTGTAAGCTTTTGAATGCAATTTTGATTAATATTTTCTTTTTTTTTTCTTTCTTCTTTCTCCAGGAAAAATGGCAAAGAAGATCCAGAAATCAAGATAGCTTTGACATCAATGACATAAAGTCTTTTAAAGAACCAGAAATCATCGACGTACAATGCATATGGCACAATATCTATCTATCTATCTATCTATCTATCTATCTATCTATCTATCTATCTATCTATCTATCTATCTATCTATATATATATGCATATATATGTAAATATACGTATATATATGTGTATATATATAGGTACATATATATATATGTATATATATATATATAAGTACATATATATGTATATATATGTATTCATATAAGTACATATATATGTATATATATGTATTTATATAAGTACATATATATGTATATATATATTTATATATAAGTACATATATATGTATATATATAAGTATATATATATGTAAATAAATATATATATATATATGTTTACATATATGTATATGTATATATGTATATAAATATACATATATACACATATATACACATATATATACGCGGCATTTTTTTTATTTTACACACATTTCGTTAAATAATACGGACAATTTATGCCTGCATATTTATATCTATCCTTCTCTCTCTCTCTCTCTCTCTCTCTATATATATATATATATATATATATATAGATAGATAGATTGATATATTTATATATATATATATGCATATATATGTAAATACACGTATATATATATGTGTGTATATATATAGTTACATATATATATAAGTATATATATATGTAAATATATATATATATGTTTACATATATGTATATATATATGTATATATCTATATATATATACATATACACACGTATATACATATATATATATATATATATATATATATATATATATATACGCGGCATTGTTTTCATTTTACACACATTTCGTTAAATAATACGGATAATTTATGTCTGCCTATTTTTTTCTCGATCCTCTCTAATTGTCTTGATCTTTTCTAGTTTCGAGCGGGAACTAGCTGATGGATCTGTCGTATTCGCTTATATCCATAGTACTTTCGGATCCATCTGAACCCATCTTCAGGGGTAGTTGTCGAGTAAAGAACGTGGTGCTTAGGTCTTTTTCTTACGTGGATCACGTGTCGGTTACAGTATTAATCAAGTTACTTATGTTAGTATTATAAGTATTTTAGTATATTGTCACTATTATTGGAATTTATTTTGTCGATGGTTGGCTTTTTTGTTTTAATGTTTAGGGTTTTTAGTAACTGTAGTTTTTGTTTGTTTGTTGTGTGTTCTAAGATAGAGGTGTTATCTGCAAGATTTCGAAATTGAAAGCGGAGGCACGAGTGTTGGGTTGTTAAGTGTTAGGCTAAAGCGCCGGTGTCAGATAAGTGCATAGTTACCTATACGTTATTTACTCAATAAACACCCCTGAAGATGGATACAGATGGATCTGAAAGTACTAGTGATATAAGCAAATGTGACACATAAAGAAATTAGAAAAGATCAAGTCAAAAAATATAAAGATATAAATTGTCCGTCGTACGTAACAGTATATATATATATATATATATATATATATATATATATATATATATATATATATATATATATATATATATATATATATGTATATATATATATAAATTTAAGAAAAGTTCATTTTTTAAGCATCTTTAGAATTTTAAACATAAAGAAAGAGGCAAAATGCCTTCATAAAAACCATGTGTTAGATGAAGATATTTTATTAAATTAAATTAAATTAAATTAAATTTAATAAAAATATCTGCATCTAACACATGGTTTTTATGAAGGCATTTTGCCTCTTTCTTTATGTTTATATATATATGTATATATGTATAACTGTATATATATATATATATATATATATATATATATATATATATATATTTATATATATACATATAATTGAAAAGTTCAAAATACATTGATAAAATGAACTTAAAACCAATATTTTTCAAAAGTGCTCAATACAATGGTATGGCTTTTCATGCCTGCATATATATAAGGATGTTAATGATGAGGTACAAGTAGTACTGAAACGTAATTGCATTAATGTAAGCCATTTTAAATGTTTAAATAATAGTTACATCTTCCATGCCTATACACACACAGATATATATATATATATATATATATATATATATATATATATATATATATATATATATATATATATATATATATATATGAAGATAGATGAAAAAAGAGGGATAAACATGTACGAATGACAAATTTATTTCAACGTCGATTGTTCAATGCAAGGTATACTCGGTAATAAAATTGTTTATATATATATATATATATATATATATATATATATATATAAATATATATGTGTGTGTACAGGCATGAAAGATGTAACTAGACCCCCATATATTTAAAGATTCATACATGCTTCCTTCGCTGACGGCCAGTACTCGAGCCGTACAAAACAAATTTGAAACATCGATATTCTATACTAAGTGACATCTTTTATCTTTCATATATCTATATATCTATAATACATTACCATTTAAGTATGACACAAAGCCAAAGAATCACAAGAATGCTTAGAGTTTCAGAAGGAGCCATATCACAGGTTTATCTGAACGTTAATTTAATCAGCGTCAAAACGCCGCAATCCTCGAGATTCCACTTTCTACTTTTAGTCGAGTGATTGCCCAACTTCTAAGTTAAGGAAAATAACTAATATTATCTTAACTCGGTTCATCACCACTTTCTGATAACAGCCTTCATTATTAGCGATAAGAAATGTGTCTATTTACTTATTTCATGTCAGAGCATGATTAATTATTCATTTATTTAGTGAATATACACTTTTATTCATACAAATAATTATTTCAACTTATACACGAAGATATTTAAATTAGCCAAAGATCGACAAGTATCGTTAAGCAAAAACTAAAGAAAATTATACAAATTAAAATTAAAATCTGTTTCCTTATTCAGATATTTCGTACGCAAGTCGTCACAGTGAAGACTGAGGAAACGATAGACTGTTTTAATTATGATTTTGGTAAGACATCATTTGTATACGTCTACTCCTGCTCGCTTCCTAGCCACTTTATGACTAAGAAAATCCCTGTTAGCTTTTTCACTGAGGTCACTCCTAGTGTATTTAATACCTTTTCTAAAGCCGTTCACATGTTTTTAATACATCTGACCCTCTAACTTGCCAGACGATCCTTTCCCCGACTTGTCCATTGAATACTTCTAAGGACAGTCACACGGAAGCACACAATTATATCATACTAGCTAAAATCCTGGATAAGCAACATAGAAATAAATGCCTATGATCGTAAACCCTTATCCTCAACATGACAACGCTCTCTCTTATATATATATATATATATATATATATATATATATATATATATATTTATATATATATAATTATATATATATATGTGTATATATATATATTTATATATATATATATGTGTATATATATATATATATTTATATATATATAATTATATATATATAATTATATATATATACACACATATATATACACACATATAATTATATATATATATAATTATATATATATATATATAATATTTAAATGTTGAATTAAATTGAAGATAATTGAATTATTAATTAATAATAATCGATCGTGATAATATAAAGCTCAATATATTGAATAGAGCAATCAATTCTAGAGATGAAAGATGAGAATAAAAAATTGTAACGATACAATATTTATTAAGGATATGAAGCTCCTTGCTTTGCACTTCTGATGTTCTAGTATATATATATATATATATATATATATATATATATATATATATATATATATATATATATATATATTAAATGAGATTGTAGTTTGCTTGAAGCATTGCTGGTAAATATAAGTGTAAGTGTAGGTTTGTAATCCGAGGCTGTAGCAATACGATTGTTCACCCTCTCCACCTTCTGGCAACTACATCGCATTGCTACAGCCTCGGATTACAAACCTACACTTATATATATATATATATATATATATATATATATATATATATATATATATATATATATATATATATATATATAAAAGCGACGTTTATCCTGGTAAGTACAAAATGGGTGACTATTTGGGAAAACCAAGTGATGTATGTTCTCTCGTCTGATTTCGGCATTGTTTCCACGCATCCTGGGCTTATCCTTGCCACTGGAGACAAGCAGTGCCGATTTAGGAGATGTTATGTTGGGGATTATGCAACCCTTGTTTTACAATTACACGCGCAGGCAGCCTTACAGGGGATATTAATTATCTCTCTAGACTGAACGGAGGCCATGAGATATATAGGACCTTATTATTTTTTCAAATTTAAACTAAGTAACTTGAGGCATGCTGGGCAGAATGTGAAAGTGAATCCGGTAGTAATTCCTCAATTCGGGAGTTAAGGGGAGTATATAGTCACCCCTTCCCAGGTCTAGTCTGATCCGGGATGGTAGTAACTGTTAATGCCCCATCTGTGGGTCGAATAGGAACGATCGTTTATAGACGATTTGTTTACAAAGTATATTCCTACAAAACCAATCGTATAGAAAACATGTGTACAGTTTCAGCATAAAATGACCCAATGAGGCTTGACAAAGTGTAAAGAGGGATAGTACCTTTTTTTTAAATTCGCCTCCAGAGCTTTCCTCGGTTGCTTTCTATGCATCCCAGCACTATGCGATGCGCAAAGTATAGCTTCTTTATAGTGAATGATCGTCGGTGCGCATTGAAAAGCGACATCCTCCTAAAAGTAACTCTGTTAATATGCATGGACATAGAAGGAACACGGCCGATCCAGAGGAATAAACTGTGACTTGAAATCCTGCTTTTCGACGGGTAGCAGTAGTTTCGGTTGCACTCATCGACAAACTAATGAACTGGCTCTGAGAACAGCATGGCTACGAAGAGGATCATATATATTGGACAATGGAAAAGCATAACAGCTCCAATTTGCTGAATACCATGAATTATATGCAGGTTTGCCGCATGTAAATTCAGCCTTAAGTAAAATTTAAAAAAATCGTTCACGATCAGTTGATAGATGACTCAAGTCATGGTTTACATTTCGTCACAAAATAACCCACTAATTAACCTTTTGAATTAGAGAATTTTATAAACAGTACTTTTAAAATTAAAATATTATAGAATTTAAGCTTAACATTTAGTCAAAAAAGAGGAAAAGATTTAAAGTAAAATTAGATATAGGTTATATTGGCGAATGAAATGGAATGTTATGTCTTTCTAAATCATTTTTCTCTTTAAGTTTTGCTCAAAGATACTTGGCCATTTTTAGAAAAAAGGAGCAGTTTTGTAATTATCAATCTATGTTTGTATAAGTCAAACAGTATATTACATAAATATACAGCAAGTTATTAAGCAGTATTATACAAACACTTACAGGTTCATTTGTACAACATATATGAACAAAATTATACCCGAAATATATATATATATATATATATATATATATATATATATATATATATATATATATATATATATATATATGAATAATGAATAATATGGGGAAAACTTTATATAAGATGAAATAGAAAAAAAAAAGAGAAAATAATTTTATATAAAACAAATTTAAAAAAAAAAACCGTTTTGTATGGTTTCGGAATTTACGAATAAAAAAATTCACGAATAAAAACAAAGTTCTCACATTAGCATAAAAAAAAAGCTTGAAGTTTGAAGTTCCCAAGGCAGCCTTCGAACTTCAAGCTTTTTTTTTTATGCTAATGTGAGAACTTTGTTTTTATTCGTGAATTTTTTTATTCGTAAATTCCGAAACCATACAAAACGGTTTTTTTTTTAAAATTTGTTTTATATAAAATTATTTTCTCTTTTTTTTTTCTATTTCATCTTATATAAAGTTTTCCCTATATTATTCATTATTCATTTTGTAGTGTGGCACCATTTTGTCTCTTCATATATATATATATATATATATAAATTTGAAGATGAGATGAATTAGATGCACATTTCGGTTGTGTACATAATAGTCAATTTCGACCGTATCTTGGTCTCCTCAGATGTACCTTCAACCACGATTGAGACATGTCATATTTAATGCTTTCGATTAAGCATAAAGAAAATAAATAGTCAATGTATACAGTTTGTAATATAGTACACAAAATTCTTAGGACACAATATATATATATATAAATAGAAAATTATTTTTTTATCATATATATATATATATATATATATATATATATATATATATATATATATATATATATATATATATATATATTTATATCAGAAATGACACACCATTTCTGACGATCGGTCAATACCGTGAAACTGCAGTAATGTTTTAAATCGAAGTGCATTTTTATGATACTTAATCGAAAGATACATAATATTAATAAATAAATATTATAGAGATGTTTGTACGTAAGTAAATATATCCGTAATAAGTGTGTATACCTGAGTATATATATATATATATATATATATATATATATATATATATATATACTCACATACACATACGCATACACGTACATATATAGTCATTTATATATAATGGTATATATATAAGGGTATATATATATATATATATATATATATATATATATATATATATATATATGCAGCTATAGAGAACACAACATAGATACATTTATAAACATACATATATATGTACATGCACATATCTGTATATATGTATATACATGTATATACACCTAAATATATATACGTATATATGTGCACAGATACATACATGTACACCCATAATAGTATTTGCAATATATATAGATATATATATATATATATATATATATATATATATATATATATATATATATATTGGTACGCAACTATAAAGTATATATGGTCTGAATCTTGTAATACAACTATATTGAGCTTGCAATTGCAAATATTTTAGAAATTATTAGGAGTGTATTCCTAAATATATTTTCATAAGAACTTACACATACACACACACATAAATAAATATATATATATATATATATATATATATATATATATATATATAGTACGCTATGAAAATATATTTATGGCAATTAAGCTACACAGAGGCTCGCGCGTTTCATTCCTTGTGGATGAAACGCGAGAGCCTCTGTGTGGCTTAATTGCCATAAATATATTTTCATAGCTTACTACCTAGCTCTACTTACGTATCGAGTACTGTTGAAGTAAATACTGAAAATTGATACATAAAAATTATATCTCCTTATAAAATTTTATGTGGATACATGAAATACTAATATATATATATATACAAATATATATATATATATATATATATATATATATATATATATATATACAAACCTGGCTTTAATTAGTTACACTAGCAATGAGATACTACTGTGCAATATATTTATTATGAATGTTCATCCATATGATTTACTCGAGACTTGATTTACACACGTCACCCCAAGCAACTGCATTTGTACGATGATGAAATGGCAGCGGAATGTTATTAATTCCTTGATTTTTAAGTCATGATGTGATTTGATAGGTCTAACCTATTTAGCTTTTGACGACATGTGATCCTGCCAGAATCTGAATTCTCAATTCTGAACACCGCCCGACAGGTTAACGGATTAATTACTTCTGCATAAATCATCATTTAGTTTTTGATGGTATTCCGTTTCATACATGTTTTTCATTAGCGATCGCAACGTGTTTAAGAGGTGGATAGCAGTTTTCATGTAGACATGGTTACCTGCTAAAACGTTCTGTTGTCAAAGAAAATGTTAGTATCAGGTACCAAATTCTGCCAGTGGATCTTAAATTTTATTTTCGAACGTTTCTGATTAATTTCTACAGCACCCTAACTCTAAAAAAGATAGCCTTTTAATGGCCGTATAAGAATAAGTGTTGTATGATCCTTATTTAGATACACAATGGACTCTTCCGGTAACTATATAATAATTTGACTGTAAGTCAATCAGGGAGTTTAGTAGCAGAAGCTGGACTGGGGTATTGTATTCATGTAATAAAACGTTATTCTTCTTTTCTAACATGTGTGTTTGTCTTATTTATTGGTCCCCCGATTTATAAAATCGGGGGACCTATGTTTTTAGGCATTTCCGTCCGTCCGTCCGTCCGTCCGTCTGGATTTTTCTCCGCAACCATCCATTGAATTTCTCTGAAATTTTGCATGAAGTTGTAACTTTGGTCAGGTTAGAAAGTGACATTCTCCGATTTTTGTAAAAAAATCTAGTTAGCCCCCCCCCCCCCCAGGAGGTCAAAAGGCCCCGAAATGGCAAAAATGACATTTTTTGCCCCATTACTTTTCATCCATCCATTCAATTTCTCTGAAACTTGGCCAACATGTGGAGGCAATTGTTCCTAATAGAAAATAACTATCGCTGACCTTGGGAAAAATCTGGTTCGCGCCCCCAGGGGATCAAAAGCCCCCCAAAATGGCAAAAAATGACCCTTTTCTCCCATAACGTTTGATCCATCCATTCAATTTTTTAAAACTTGGCCAAAATGTAGAGACAATTGTTCTGGATATAAAACGAGCATCCTTGGCCACAGAAAATTCTGGTTCGCGCCCCCAGGGGGTCAAAAATATCCCAAATTGCCCAAATTTATTGCATTTTACACTCGCCACATCGAGTCACATACAGAGGGGGACCACGCACGCGCGGCTTGTTTATTATGCCCCTTCGAGGAAATTAGTTATTAAAGAAGTTCTATTTTACTGATGTACTGATGAGAGACTTATCAAGGGCAAAATGCTACTCGAGAAAAAAGGTTTATGACTTATATGAGGACGGTTTATGACAAGTGTTTATTGACCTTAGATTTGAAAAAGACAATGTTGTAGCCTTTTGTGAAGTAATCCCGCGGAAATGTGTTCCACCTATTCTTGGGATGAAAGTTTGTTCATGGAAATTGTGCTTGATGTTATGTACACAGGGTAAGAAAGGAACTTCTTTGCAGTGGTGGTAGAAGACGGGTGTTTGCTGTTAATGTTATACAAAGAGGAAGCAGAGATTGATATTGAAGTAAAATGGTATTTGTGAGTGGTAAGACATAGATATGAAGAATAAAATTGGATGAAAACGATTCTGTATAGATCAACAAATATAATTATTAATGATATAATTACAACTGAAAAAGAATTACTTTGTAATGAGGACGAACTTTATTGTAGTCGCTGAGGAAATAACAATAAGAGAGGTCTATAGACCCTTGTTTAATCATGAATAACAAATGCAATCAAGTGTCGTCCCATTAATCTAATCTATATTCTTTTAATATAAACTACATTTATATATCGTAAATGTATGTTGGGAGGGTGGCTGATTTAAACATTTATAATTAGTATAAGTCAAAATCATACCTAGGATTTATTTGCTCACGGTCTCCGCAGATCATCCAAACTGTTAACACTCTCGTTATTGGATCAAAGTCAGACCCAAGCAAACACAACCGAAGAGGAATATCGATTTTTATTTAGGCTGCTCATATTGCCTAAATCTTCCTGACAGTGAGGGGGGGGGAGAAAGATTGGAAGGTGAAGATTTGGGGGCTTGCCCCTTACTTTTCGTTTACAATTGATTCTTAAGTCATTTTGTTTGTGTCCGATCGCGCCGGGTTTCCAAGTCAGACTCGTTTCTTGTTTTTCTCCTAGCTATTGTTCCAACAGGAGACGATAGCTCCAAAGGTCAACGGCTTGACCGGTTGCCGACCCTTACATCTTGCTTAACTTAACGACAATCTCTCGGCGAACACAAACCCTTAAAATGGTTACTAGCTGACTTTCCATCAATATTTATACAATTCAACAAAATAATGGTTCTCAGGAAAGATTACTTACTACTTTTACTTGGGCAGCATTCGCACAGATTTAGTGTAACCGGCTCAATCCGTCTTTGCCACTGTCTCCCTCACGAAGGTCGACCAGGCCTGGCGATTAGAATTCAATGATTTCGTGATCTCTAGCCAAATGGAGAACTTCGTATATACGGTGACCCAGGTTAAGTTCCAGAGCAGCTTTAACCGTCATCAGCCAGATTTTTGTTGATTCACCACATCGTATTATCCAACCCTGTAAGGGAACTGGGACAATTGCTTCGTAGATGAACTTTCCTGATTGACGGTCAAGGACATGACCCAACTAGCGCATACGTCTTGTGAGGATGACTTGTCGGAAGAAGTTAATTTTTCAGCGGAAACATACTGTGTTGTTTGAGTGAAAGTGCTGCCATCTTACACGGAAGATTCGACGCAGACGACAGTGATGGTCGAAAGTTTTCAATCGCCTAACGTTTCCCACCCTCATTGACCAGGACTCACTTGAGGAGAATCGTTCACACCAGTGCTAGGTAGATTCTTACTTTGATGTTGTGCCTTATCTCAGATCTTGACCAGGGCCGAGAATTGAAGGCATGACGTGCAAGGTCAATTCGCACTTTTATATCAGCTCCACCCTGATTTGTGGCCGTAAATATGGCGCCAATATATTTAAAATCACTTAAGCTTTTCACGAACATCACTATTGTGGACGATGGGTGTTTTGTCTGCTGGGGCGAAGATGTGATAGTTAATTAATATATAGAGTTTTAAAATCCTATTTGAATAACTTTTATTTACTTTTAATTGTTTGGCTTTATTTTAATACATATGTAAAATAATTTCGTGGATAAATCTTAAAAGAAATCAATATAAAGAAATAACTGTGTTATTTATTTACTAAGTTAAATTAAGTATTTTTAATTACATATTTAACAAGCTGGGTTACATATCTTCCTTTTAAGATATGTTGCCTAGTTCCTGTCGTTTTTATTCTAATTTCAATTCAAAAGATTTAATTTAAAAAAAAAAAAAATTCATTAATAATGTATTTTTCCTTGTTGTTTACAGCTTATTTCCTACGTTCAACAAAATTTCAAATCAAAAATAGTAGAAATCAAAAAATAAAATAACTAAAAGTTAAAGCAAAAAGGAGCCGCCGAAAATGTTCATTTCTCTTAACTTGACATTCCATTTAAATGATTTGACAATAAACAGAAATTAACTTAAATTAATTCGAAAAAAAAAAATAAAATCAGTTCAAAATAGAATTATAAAAAATAGATAAAAATAAATTCCAACACTTGAAGAAATTAAAATACATAACGGTGGGAACTTGAAAAAAAATTGAATCGATTATGGTTTTCATTTAATTAACATTAATATTTTTTTTCATATTCACGCGAAAAAATGAATAAAGAAGTTATTAAAAAATAAATAACTTGTTGGTTTTGTATGTAGTGAAATCACATATCAGTTTAAGTGATGTATTAAATCTACACGTCGTAATTTTTTTTTTAATGGCGTTTATCGCGTTTTGCGATCGAACAGTGTAAGCAATTAAATTAATTTTGTAATAATTTCAAATGTTTTTGTTTTAATTATCATCTAAAATATCATAGATTATTTGCAACTGTAACATAATTTTATTCCTTAAGAGATTTGAAAAAAACAAACATTGTAAACAAAGCAATCATTGAAACGATAAAAACAAACGCTTCGTTGTGATTTGTATCGTAATTAAATAAATATCATATAAAATTAAAGAACAGAAAAACATGACTAATATTTAACTAATTTAAATGTTTACTTTAAAAGTTGAAATCGTTATGTTTCCAAAAATGTATTGATAAAAAATGTAGTTAGTTGTTTGTTTTTTTTTGTTACTATGAAAGTTCCCTCGGATTTAAAATCACTAAATTAGATAATGAATGGATATTCTAGTATCTTCCTATGATTTATCTCTGTACGGAAGACCTGGCACGATTTAATTTTGGTAATAAGAATAGTGTTTTTTTCTTCAATTTTCTGTAATTTTTTATCCCCCCCCCCCTCCCCATGATTTGGTTATTTGTTCAAAAGATTGTAATATTTTCACTTACCAGTGTGTGTGTATAAACCATTATACACACGTGCCGTCGTCGTCGTCGTTGCTGCCGCCGTCGGGAACTCAGGTTGTTGATTGCCTGTGGATTAAAAAAAAACACTCGGACGCTGATGTTTAGTTTTTAATACAGGTCCATTACAAAGAGAAGAAGAGTCACAGAAAACATTGGATAGAAGGGTTACTTTCATATATGTATCCTTAAGGCGTCACTCAAACCCTTCAATTCAAACACGGCCCTCGTTATATAAGACACGTACATGGCAAGTAGCATTAGGTTACATTTACTGCTGAGTCACTCGGACTACGATTCTGAGTGACTTTCAAAGCACACGGGGGCACATGTTGTACAAGGAAATTCCCAAATGTTTACACTTATATTGTCATTAAGGGTATGCGAGCACAACAGGACTATGTATTTTACTGGTAGGAATTTTTCTTCAGCGCACCTCACACACTTCATCCACTCATGCATAGAGATTTATACTGTAGTGATGTGATAATGAAATGGTTTGGTTGATATGTAGGCATACCCTTAATGACAATAAAAGTGTAAACATTTGGGAATTTCCTTGCTTTTGTACATTTAGTGTATATGAATTTTCATCTTAACCCTATTAAGGGCATATGATTTCAGTATACTGGCATTTTTCATGGAATGTCACTACTTTTGTAAAGGTAATGCCTTAATACAATGCCTTCTCATAAGTTTTTTTCTAATTTTCTGGAAAAGTAAAGTATATGGTAAACTGAAATTAAAATGCCATCGACTAGACTCTAGAACCTCTATCTCTGCCAAAAATCAGCTGAATCCATCAAATAGTTGATGAGATACAGGGTGGCACGTACGTACACACAGATAACATGATTTCATGATTGAACTTTCTGGATCTCTGGGTTGCCTTGACCAATGATGCTGAAATTCTACACACTTATAGAACCTACCAAATAAACATTTTGTGCAAAGTTTAATTAAGTTTATTGTTTTTTTTTAGTTATGATTGATCAAAGAAATGTGATTTCCAGCATAGGCCATTCGTGTAGTCTATTAAGGGATAGAGCGCTTTCGTGCCTCCCTTGATTTATGGTTTGACTAAATTTCATTATTGCTTATTTTGGTCCCATTTTACCTCTATATTCAAATTTTCCCATTGTATTCATGCGGCGTTGCCCGTGTGGAGATATATTGCCTGTAGGAAGTTTTTTTAGGAAAAAATAATTTCAAATATACTCATGTTTACGTATAGTTAAAACTAGAAGTTGTTACCTAATTTTAGTTATAATTCTTAATCAAATCTCGTTTAAGTCATTTTGATGAGCAGTATTAATGATTGTCCACCTTATCGACGTTTTGTCAAAGGAATATTGTGAGTTCTAATTTCTCTTCAAAAAGGTTTTAAGTAATCATTTATTATTAGTTATTTTATTACGTGGCTTCGAGTTGAGACGACTTCGTCTGTGTTTCTAACCTAAGCTGTCCATTGCTTCCGTCATATTCTTACACCGTTATAACAAGCTGCGACCGAATAACTCCCTGTCAACTGACAAACACTGTACACCTAAAAAGTCATCTCTTAACTGGTGGAGAGAGTGGCTTCTGTTCTCTGCAATGCACTGTCCACTTGATACAAGTTATTTATCTACATCCCACAGCCGTAAGATGTGACACAAAGTCGGAAAGTGGGATTTGAAAAGCCAGCGCCCGAGAAGTTGAGCACTCTGGCCGACAAAAAATGCCTGTGCAGCCCCGTCGGCATTCCCCGGTAGGGGCGCCTCAGGCAGTGAGAAATAAACTTACTCCTCCCCAAAGAGGGGAGGCAAAACCTGGGAGTGTGGACCTGCTAGAACTGCACAGGACAAACCCACAGACCGGCGGAATCAAGACTCGAAGGCCAAGACGGTTAATCTTGTGACTGATTATATGTATGCAATTTCATGCTGATTTGTTGACAACTAAAATATTTGCCAAGGCTGCCGATTGCAGAGAAAAACTACTCTCAGTGTTTGGGTTGTGTGTGCACATACTACTTTATACGTATACATATACAGAGTGTATAAAAAATGCCTCCAGCTTTTTTCCCTTTTTTTTAAAACATAGTTCACCCCAAACAAGGCAGACCGCCACTGTAGACGTAAGGGGCTACTGAGAAAAAGGGGGATAGTTTTTTTAGGGGGGGGTCAACCTAAATTGGGATCTGTGCAGCGAGATGTCTGTTTACATTAGTTTTAAATTTCTGCATGTCAGTACCGTCAGGAAAACAGGGAGCAGGGAGGGAGTTCCAGAGTCTAGCAACACGAGGAAAGAAGCTTTTGGCGTAGAAAGCTCTTCGGCATCTGGGGACCTCCAGAGTGAATGGGTGGGATTTGGCAGATTGTCGGGTTGGTCTAGTGAATTTGCGTCGTGAGGGAACCAGAGCAGCAAGTTCATCAGAGCACAATCCATTGAAATACTAACCACACATGTTGTTTTTTTTTAAATATGGGTAACACTTTATTTACCAAAAATCCATTTTTTTTTATCATAAAATAGTTGTTATCAAATATCGTCTGTAAATACTGTAAAATAGTTAATATCGCTTAATGTCTCTAAATACTGTAAAATAGTTAATAGCGCTTAATGTCTCTAAATAATGTTAAATATTTATTTTTGCATATTGTCTCTAAATAATGCAAATAGTTGTTACACTATCATCGCAGATTAAGTTACCATACGGCGGTTTCCGTCTGGTGTGCGGTTAATCGAAATAGTTGGCAAGTCTTCTGATTGCAATGCGCAACATCTCTCACCAAAGAGAGTAAGGGTTTGTATTTATTTACTCCTCTCCAGGAGTTAGGCACAAGGCCAGTTTTTATCTTACTCCCACAAGGTAAGATGTGACCCAAGGTCGGGTCGTAAAGTGGGGTTTGAAAAGCCAGCGCCCGAGAAAGTGAGCACTCTGGGCATTAAAAATTTCCTGGGCAGCCCCGTCGGCATTCCCCGGTAGGGGCGCCTCAGGCAGTAAGCTATAAACTTACTCCTCCCCAAAGAGGGGAAGCAAAGCCTGGGAGGGTGGACCTCCTAGAACTGCACAGGACAGACCCATAGACAGGCGTAAATCAGGCTCCGAAGGCCAAGACAATACCAGTTTATGGGATGCAGTATCCATCGAAACAGATACTACGCTTTGATCTTAGCCAAACGGCCGAGTATAAGGGTGTGTATTGATTTACTCCTCTCCAGAAGTTAGACACAAGGCCAGTTTTTATCTTACTCCCACAAGTAAGATGTGACCCAAGGTCGGGTCGGGAAATTGGGGTTTAAAAATTGCCTGGGAAGCCCCGTCGGCATTCCCCGGTAGGGGCGCCTCAGGCAGTAAGCTATAAACTTACTCCTCCCCAAAGAGGGGAGGCGAAGCCTGGGAGGGTGGACCTCCTAGAATTGCACATGACAGACCCATAGACAGGCGTAAATCAAGCCCTGAAGTCCAAGACAATACCAGTCTATGGGGTGCAGTATCCATCAGAACAGATACTACACTTTGATCTTAGCCGAGTATAAGGGTTGTTATTTATCTACCTCCCACAAGGTAAGATTTGACACAAGGTCGGGAAAGTGGGATTAGATAAGCCAGCGCTCGAGAGGTGAGCACTCTGGCTATTTAAAAATTGCCTGGGCAGTCCCGTCGGCATTCCCGGTAGGGCGCCTCAGACAGTAAGCAATAAACTTACTCCTCCCCAAAGAGGGGAGGCGAAGCCTGGGAGGGTGGAGCTCCTAGAACTGCACAGGACTTTCCCTGTCCCATAGACCGGCGTAAATAAAGCACCGAAGGCCAAGACAATACCAGTCTATGGGGTGCAGTATCCATTTTGATCTTAGCCAAACGGCCGAGTATAAGGGTTTGTAGGCCCACCCCAATTTGTATGTCTAAAATACACCTTGCTTTTCTAACCACAAGTTATAATACTTCAATATAAAAATTTAAAGAACATATAAATAAATATAGATGGAAATTTAAAACAAAAAAAGTTGTTTTTTTTACAATATGGTCCATTCTAATTAAGAGTAAAAAATGTAAAATAGTTCTTATCGCATATTGAATCGAAATAATATGAAATAGTTATTATCAAATATAGTCGCTAAATAATGTAAAATAGCAATTATCGCATATTGTCACTAAATAATATTAATAGTTATTATGTTATATATATTCTAAATGACGTAAAATAGCTATTATCAAATATAGTCGCTAAATGATATAAAATAGCTATTATTGCATAAAGTGTCTAAATAGTGTAAATAGCTATTATCGCATATAGCCATAAATAATGTAAAATCGCAATTATCGCATATAGTCACTAAATAATATTTAATAGTTATTATGTTATATATATTCTATAAATAATGTAAAATAGCTATTATCGAATATAGTCTCTAAGTAATATATAATACCATCATCGTATGAATGTCTAAATAATGTTAAATAGTTAAGATCGCATATATTCTCTAAATAATGTAAAATAGCTATTCCCGCGTATATAGAATATAGTCTCTATAATAGTTAATATAGAATATAGTCTCTATAATAGTTAATATAGAATATAGTCTCTATAATAGTTAATATAGAATATAGTCTCTATAATAGTTAATATAGAATATAGTCTCTATAATAGTTAATATAGAATATAGTCTCTATAATAGTTAATATAGAATATAGTCTCTATAATAGTTAATATAGAATATAGTCTCTATAATAGTTAATATAGAATATAGTCTCTATAATAGTTAATATAGAATATAGTCTCTATAATAGTTAATATAGAATATAGTCTCTATAATAGTTAATATAGAATATAGTCTCTATAATAGTTAATATAGAATATAGTCTCTATAATAGTTAATATAGAATATAGTCTCTATAATAGTTAATATAGAATATAGTCTCTATAATAGTTAATATAGAATATAGTCTCTATAATAGTTAATATAGAATATAGTCTCTATAATAGTTGATATAGAATATAGTCTCTATAATAGTTAATATAGAATATAGTCTCTATAATAGTTAATATAGAATATAGTCTCTATAATAGTTAATATAGAATATAGTCTCTATAATAGTTAATATAGAATATAGTCTCTATAATAATTAATATAGAATATAGTCTCTATAATAGTTAATATAGAATATAGTCTCTATAATAGTTAATATAGAATATAGTCTCTATAATAGTTAATATAGAATATAGTCTCTATAATAGTTAATATAGAATATAGTCTCTATAATAGTTAATATAGAATATAGTCTCTATAATAGTTAATATAGAATATAGTCTCTATAATAGTTAATATAGAATATAGTCTCTATAATAGTTAATATAGAATATAGTCTCTATAATAGTTAATATAGAATATAGTCTCTATAATAGTTAATATAGAATATAGTCTCTATAATAGTTAATATAGAATATAGTCTCTATAATAGTTAATATAGAATATAGTCTCTATAATAATTAATATAGAATATAGTCTCTATAATAGTTAATATAGAATATAGTCTCTATAATAGTTAATATAGAATATAGTCTCTATAATAGTTAATATAGAATATAGTTTCTATAATAGTTAATATAGAATATAGTCTCTTAAAAATGGAAAATAACTCTTATCGTATGTAGGCGGTAAATAATATAAAATATTTATTATAGAATGTTTTCTCTAAATAATTGAAAACAGTTATTATCGAATATAGTCGCTAAATAGTGATTTACGCATATCATCTCTAAATAATGTAAAATTGTTATTATCGCATATAGTCTTTAAATATAATAAAATAGTTATTATCGAATATAGTCGCTAAATAGTGATTTACGCATATCATCTCTAAATAATGTAAAATTGTTATTATCGCATATAGTCTTTAAATATAATAAAATAGTTATTATCGAATATAGTCGCTAAATAGTGATTTACGCATATCATCTCTAAATAATGTAAAATTGTTATTATCACATATAGTCTTTAAATATAATAAAATAGTTATTATCGTTTATAACAAGACCACTCCATTATAAAATCGCCACCCAAGTCGGTGTCTATCACCTGGCAATCACTGTGAACATAAAAAGTTATCTTTTAACTGATAGAAAGAGTGGGTTCTGTTTTCCACAATGAATTATCGACTTGAAAAAAAATTTCGGACTCTTTTCCTTGAATTGAATGAGTAAAATTTGATGACTAAAAGGGACGGTTTATAACACGTGTTTATTAACATCGGATTTGGTGATGCCCACATTGTAGCCTTAGCAACGTGTCCCAAAGCACTAATGCTTTCGAAATTTTTATTTTTTTTATTTTTATTAAAAATTTTTTATTATTATTATTATTATTATTATTATTATTATTATTATTATTATTATTATTATTATTATTATTATTATTATTTACTCACTAGGAGTTCTCACACAGGTCATCAGTGATTGCTCACCGACAACCGGTGGTATTCCCTGGAGTCTGAGTGACAACAAGTCTCCCCAGATTTCCAGTATTCTCCACCTCTTTTCGATAGCCACCGCAAATAAACTTGAAGTATCACAACAGCCGTTTACCATTGATTTCTCGCTGGTAATGACCATTGGTCTTCTCTGGGATTTGGGTGGCAATAAGCCTCCCCAAGGTCCCCGCAGTCTCTGCACTTCCAGTGAAGGTCTGGTTTGTGCTGTCCCTCCTCGGCCTTCTCATCCTCCTTGACCCTATGCAAATATTTTGTGTGGTGTCAGCCTAGGCTATTATTATTATTATTATTATTATTATTATTATTATTATTATTATCATCATCATCATTAGTATTATTATTATTATTATTATTATTATTATCATTATCATTATCATGATCATGATCATGATCATGATCATTATTATTATTATTATTATTATTATTATCAGGTGGCTTCGAATTGAGACGACTTCGTCCATTTTTCTAACCTACGCTCTCCATTGTCTGCGTCATATTATGCCACCCTTATAACATCTGGGACCAAGTAGCCGTATGCCACCTGGCTAACATTGTGCCCATAAACAGTAATATATAAACTGGTGGAGAGAGTGGGTCGTTCTCGCCACGCACTACGCACTTGACACACATTTCAGAGTTGTTTGCCGAGGAACTTATTATATTTTCTCAACCCTATGCAGTTGAGTCATGAGTCGGCAACACATGATCGCAGATTAAGTTACTATACAACGGTTTCTGGCTGGCGTGGGGTTAATCAAAATATTTGACAAGTCTTCTGATAGCAAGGCGCAGCATCTCTCACCAAAGTGTGTAAGGGTTTGTGGGCGCACCCCAATTTGTATGTGTCTAAAAATACATCTTGCTTTTCTAACCACACGTTAGAATTTTTAAATATACAATTGTGAGAAAAACATGTAAATAAACCTCTTCAACCACCGATTGTCATGGCAAATGACACCCTACCCGAGAGTTCACCATTCAAACTCCTCGGTCTAACCTTCACAGGTAACATGAATTGGAATAAATACATTGAAGACATTGCCAAGGCTGCAGCAAAGAAGGTGGACTCCCTCTACCGTGCTAGCAAACTTCTCACACCTGACATTATCTTGTATCTCTACAAAGTCACCATCCAGCCATGCATAGAGTATTGTTGCCACATCTGGGCTGGTGCATCATCCACTAGTCTCTCCCTCCTAGACAAGGTCCAAAAAAGAGTCGCCAACCTAATAGGTCCCTCACTGTCAACCAAGCTCCAGCCCCTGTCCCATCGCCGCAATGTTGCAACTTTGTGCTTGTTTTACAAATATTTCAATGGATTGTGCTCCGATGAACTGGCTACTCTGGTGCCCCCCTCGACGTAAATTCACTAGACCAACTCGACAATCAGCTAATTCCCATCCATTCACTGTGGAGGTCCCCAGATGCCGGAGAGCCTTCTACACCAATAGCTTCTTTCCTCGTGCTGCTGGACTCTGGAACTCCCTCCCTGCTTCCCCGACAGTACCGACATGCAGAGGTTTAAAAACTAATGTAAACAGACAGCTTGTACACTGCTCCCAACTCGGGGTGATACCCAAAACCCACACCCAAATTCTCAGTAACCCTTTACGTCTACAGCGGCGGCATGACATGTTTGGGGTGAAAGATGTTATATATATATATATATATATATATATATATATATATATAGATAGATGGAATTTTAATTTACAAGACTTATTGAATAAACCAATTCAAGCAAAACAGAACCATGCTATACAAACTACTCGAACTTGTTCATTAAAAACACAATTTTAGTTTGAAATTCCACTTAAAGAGTTACACATTATAAGTGTTCCGCAACAATCCCCGTAGGGAAAAAGGAAGAAGTCCTCCAAATATACGTCTGCTTCTTTCCGTAGACAGAGCCAAAGAGAATGTAAACACATATGCACACGGAAAAATTCTCTTTGTTATTAAGATACACTGGAATCTGAAATTTAAAAAAATGCGATTAAATATTTAATCACATGTTCATAAATGTTGGATTCCGATATGTTAAACCTTTCTGTTAGTTTTCGTGTTTAGTAATGTGGGTTATTCTCAATTATCGTCTTAATTTGGTTGTCATCTGTAGAAGGTGGTTTGTCTAAACTTTGCGAACCACTTCCGTACAGTTCTGTCGGCTAAATTAATTTCACCGTACACTGGACATATTTTTGGTTGTTGTTTGAGAGACAATCAAGTGCCTAAAATGAGTTTTACAATCTTCCATTTTAAAAGGGCTCCAAAATGAACACAGATGACATAATTTTAACCCTTAAATGTTTTTTGTTTCAAATATGACACATCCCAACAAAATGCCTATTTAATGTAATATTCAACGAAAATGTGTCAAGTTGAAACTTGCTTCAAATCTGCAAATAGTCTGTTTGCAAGTGTGAGTAGGTATTAGTATGATGTTGCATCAACACACCCGCTAAATAGGTAATCAGTATCTTCGATGTGACGGCGAGTGTCATCAGTGTGTCATCTGCCTAATTCAAGAGCCTACATTTTTAAAATCTGGTGGTAACTAAACATTATTTCATGATTCTCTAGTGTATTATGATTATTTAGATGCATATATTATAGTGTTTTGTTGTACATGTAAAATTTTATGCCATCTGTTGCACATTTGCAACATCATTTATTTTTGTTCAATGAATTTTTTTCCCCAAAATAATTTATACTACTTTATATTACCGCTATAAAACGTTTTTCACTTTTTTCAAACCAATATAAAAAAATAAAGCATTTAAAGGCTGAATCACAATTTAGTTTTTTTGTTTTGTATTTCATGAAGAGAAGACATTCTTTGAGCTTAGCTCATAGTTTTCTGTAAGTAAAATCCATGATTGTATACAGGAACTGTCCAAGCAAAGCTCGAATATTCCCATAGTGAATAATTAATGATTCCATGAAAAATATTTGGGGTCGAACGCTTTAAAAAAAAGGGTAATTCCTCCAATTGGCAGAGAATAAACAACAGACTAGAAGCAGGCGCGTTCTAGTCTGGCTCTACGCACACATTCTATGTTTTCAAACAAAGCTATGACTTCATTGACTATGAAACGGTCAAGTGCAAAAAATGAAGAAAAAAAAATAAAACAAAAATACAAATGACTGGCACAAGTGCTTAACGAAGGGGTGCTTAAAATTGTGTTTCCGTTTTTCACTTGATAGATTTTTTTCAAATCAATATACAAAAATAAAGCATTTAAGCGTTAATTTTTTATCTCAGTAAATAGCTTGAAGGATGCTCTAGCCAGAGATGCAAGTATATTATATCTGTCAACAATTTGACATGTTCTAACGTGTCGAAACATGAACTATTAAAAATCGGCAAGAAATTTCCGGATATCCTGATATTAAACTAAAAAAAAGTTAATCCGTAGTTCTAATATACATGCCACGTTCATGCAACATTGTACGTCTGTAACGAGGTGATGTTACTTTGATGTTGAAATCCCTGACCACTCTTTCCTCTTAACGTTGTCACAACGTTATGATAATGTTGTGAAGTCGTGTAGCTGAAAGATCCCGCCCTGATCAGAGTCAAATACGTCCTAAGATGGAGTACTGTTGTCACATCTGGGGAGGTGCTGCCAAGAACACTCTTTCTTTGACAGAGTAGAAAATCAACTTCGAAATCTAGTAGAGGCTGTGCTTTTCTCTATCACAAAAGAGACACCTGTAGTCTTTTGCTACTCTATCGTAAAAATTTTGGTTTGTTCTTGGCCTTTTGGCTAAGATCAAAGTGTAGTATCTGTTCCGATGGATACTTCACCCCATAAACTTGTATTGTCTTGGCCTTCGGGGCTTGATTTACGCCGGTCTATGGGTCTGCCCTGTGCAGTTCTAGGAGGTCCACCCTCCCAGGCTTTGCCTCCCCTCTTTGGGGAGGAGTAAGTTTATCGCTTACTGCCTGAGGCGCCCCTACCGGGGAATGCCGACGGGGCTGCCCAGGCAATTTTTAAACCCCACTTTCCCGACCCGATCTTGGGTCACATCTTACTTGTAGGAGTAAGATAAAAACTGGCCTTGTGCCTAACTCCTGGAGAGGAGTAAATCAATACTCTATCGTTATTTTCATGGTAGGTGCTCGACTGAGCTCAAATTTATGCCCACACCTACCCTAACCCTAACCTTAACCCTAACCGTAACCCCAACCTTAACCCTAACCTTAACCCTAACCTATTGTAGAGATGGGGGCGTATCTAAAGAGAGGTTGCTAGTGTTTCTCTATTCTATCGTTATTTTCACGGTAGGTGCTCGACTAAGCTCAAATTTATGCCCACACCTAACCCACACCTTATTCCGACAAAGGGTCTGATGATTCAATTCAACCCCTAGGTTGTCAGAATGATGCCAGTATAAATAAATATATTAAGCAAAGAAAAATTCTGCCATCTTTAATTTTAAAGACGCGTTTTCATTTATAACAGTGACTTTGAGAAGTTTTAAAATAATTCTTCTTATTATTCTTTCTCTTTTCTTCTTCTTCTCCTCCTGTTTTTCTCCCCCTCTTCCTTTCTACTCCTTCTTTTTCTATTCCTCCTCCTCGTCCCATTTCTTTTTTTCCTTTCCCCTTCTTATCTTCTTTTTTACCCTTCCCCCCCTCATCTTGTTTTTTCTCCTCTTCTTCCCCCCTCATCTTCTTTTCCCCCTTCTTTCCCGCTCATCTTTTTTCCCCCTTCTTCCGCCCTCATCTTCTTTTTCCCCCTTCTTCCCCCTCATCTTATTTTACCCTCTCATCTCTTTTCCTCCTTCCCACCCTCATCTTCTTTCCCCCCTCATCTTCTTTTCCCCCCTTCTTCCCACCTTCACCTTTTTTCCCCTCCTTCCCCCTCATCTTCTTCCCCCCTTCTTCCCCTCATCTTCTTCCCCCCTTCTTCCCCTCATCTTCTTCCCTCCTTCTCATCTTCTTTTTCCTCCTTTTCATTCTTATCCTAACTTCTTTTCTTCTTCTTCTTCTTCTTCTTCTTCTTCTTATTATTATTATTAGTATTAGTATTAGTAGTAGTAGTAGTAGTAGTAGTAGTAGTAGTAGTAGTAGTATTGCTATTATCATTATTCATAATCATAATTAAAATTTAATCCGAACAAGATCGGCTGACCAACGAACCAGGTAGCACGTTTGACTGTCCTAACAAAAGTGCAGGGTGGTCGATAGAAAAGCGGGAAATTTGTCAAACGATTATTTATTTTTACAAAGAATAACTTCCATAAAATTTTACAAAGACTACTATCATGATACACCCACAGATGCTCAAAATGTCGTCCGTGCAAATCGAAGAAGTGAATAAGCCAGACATAATAAAATTTAAACAAAATAAAATATGAAAATAAAATTTACAACCTCAAATATCCCGCGTTTCCAGCGACCACCATGCACGATGAAAAATTGAACCCAATACATCGGCTCAATATATGTAAGTGTTAAGTATTTTGAATAAGGCAATGTACTCTTATGCAACCGCTCATGCTATTAAAGTGTTTCCAGCCCAATGAACACATTCATTGATCAACTCAAAACTAGGCTAAATGACTGCTGCGTAAAAATAATGATTACGCAACCGTTACAGACTCAGGCTATGACGAATGTTCAAAGCATAAAAACAAAACCTCAAATGTAATATTCTTACAAATACATCCACAAAAGAAGCCAAATATCGCCGTCTGACATCAATATTCTTTTGATAACTTCAACCATAAAAACTTGATTAGATTTCAAAGAAAAAATAATAAGTGTACTTTTACCTATGTGTGAAAAAGTAGTTTCTGACAATTTGGGGGATTTTCTAAGTTCTTCAACGGGTATGGCCACAGGTATTTTTGTCTTATATTAACGGTGAGAAAGACGGCTTTGAACAGTTCACAGACAACCTTAGCCAATGACTGTATCTCGAGGTTGTATATATATATATATATATATATTTATTTATTCTGGTACAGAAAAATTAGTACAACATTCGTACCGTCGGTTTCAAGCACGGAAGGTCTTACCCATCCGGCTCTCTTCAGCTTCTGTTGTCATCTGTTTTGGAAATGTGAGGTCACATGACACTCTTGTTGGGACGCGTTATTTGCTCAGTGTGTTGTGTGTGTTTGTTTAAATTTGAATTTAGTGTCATAAGACCGTTGAGATTTAAAACACGGGAGAAGAAAGAGAATTCAAGATTAAAGGGAATAAAAAGGGGAATAAAAAAGGGGGGTAAAAAATATATATGAAAAAATATATATATATATATATAAATAAATATAAAAAAACATATATATATATAAAAACATTTTAATACTAAGAATAAAGGAATAAAAAAAGAAAAAGAGAAAAAGAGTATAAAAAGGTATAAAAAGAAGAAAAAAAGGGGGTTAAAAAATATATATATATATAGAGAATAAAATGTAGAGAATAAAAAAGAGCGAGAGAGAAAGAAAGAATAAAAATAGAAAGAATAAAAATATATAAATAAAATATATAAATAAAAATAAAAATAAAAATAAAAATAAATTAAAAATAAATTTAAAGATTAAAAATAATAATAATAATAAAAAATAAAATTAAAAATTAAAAATTAAAAATTAAAATTAAAGATTAAAAAAAGAAGAAAGGGTTTCTCTGAAATTCCCGTGAGCCAAATTATGAATTTGTATCATTAGCCGTTATATTTTTGAAGGTATGCGTTCTAAAAACCGTTGATGTGTAAGAATCTTTTCTCCAGATTGGAGTGATTTTTAATGAAGAAATTCGGAGCTAAGGGAGGTAACTAAGATGGAAATATGAAATATTTGAGTTTGTTAAAATGGGTTTGTAGATTAATCTGGTGGTTGATAAAAGATAAAAAATTAAATATTTTTGCATTTTGGTGAAAGTCGAAGTTTTTGCTCTTGGAATTTATGTGGATATAGTTTGTTTAAATGGATTTGTAGAGTAATCTAGTGATTGATAATTAAATTAAATATTTTTGTATTTTTGTGAAGGTCGGAGTTTTTGCTCTTGAAGTTTAAGTGGATATAGGTTGATGAGGTGTTTGTTCGTTTTTATTGTGTTTATATTAGTGGAGGGGGGGGGGGTAGTTAGACATTATGTGAATCGGTCAGACCAGTTTATAAGCAATGCTTGTCTCTTGTGTACACATCCCTTGAATATTTCATCGCGGACATTTAAACAGGCTGTATTCGGATCTATGATGGCTTTTGAAATGTGGTATTTTTCAGCGTCACATAGAGGACATCTGTATATGGCTGGAGAGAAGGATGGTTTTCTCTCAATTATTTTCCATTTGATGGTGAAGGGTGTGTTTTCTTCTTTAAGCTGCCATATTCGGGTCGCGAATGCCGTATTAGCCTTGTTTTTGTATCTGAAGGAGTTTCTGTGTGCATATAGCCTTTGTTTGAAATTTCCCTTCGTCATCCCAATATATTTTTCTGCATTACTGGTATTCTGGTCTGTGACGGTTGCTTCATAAATGATTGAATTGATTTTGCAATTTCCCTCCAGGGGGCAGTTGTTTTGTCTTGGCATGAGCAGCCTGCGTTTGTAATTGTTTTGGGTTCTGCAGAGATAATTTTTCTTATTGAAGGGGCAGTGGAATAGCTGACCTTAACAGAATTTCTGTTAAAAAGTTTGTGTAATTCATTTGTGGGTGGGAAGTGTTTGTCGAGCAACTTGAGGAAAAGTTGGCCTACCTTTGTTTTGGTATTGGTCGAACAGGGTGGGGAAAACCAGATCACCGATCTCCTTCTATTGCGGGTCCCCCGTGGTTGGTCTCGGTTGGGGGTGTATGAGATTTCTTCTCTGAACCCGCTGTCGCGGAGCGCTTTGTTGTAATATGGTGCTGCTTGGTTGAAAATTTCGGGACTGGATGAGAGGTTTGAGATTCTTTGGCTAATATTATTGATTAAATTTTTAAAGATGGTGGGATCCTACCACCCCCTCACCATCTTTAAAAATTTAATCAATAATATTAGCCAAAGAATCTCAAACCTCTCATCCAGTCCCGAAATGTTCAACCAAGCAGCACCATATTACAACAAAGCGCTCCGCGACAGCGGGTTCAGAGAAGAAATCTCATACACCCCCAACCGAGACCAATCACGGGGGACCCGCAATAGAAGGAGATCGGTGATCTGGTTTTCCCCACCCTATTCGACCAATACCAAAACAAAGGTAGGCCAACTTTTCCTCAAGTTGCTCGACAAACACTTCCCACCCACAAATGAATTACACAAACTTTTTAACAGAAATTCTGTTAAGGTCAGCTATTCCACTGCCCCTTCAATAAGAAAAATTATCTCTGCAGAACCCAAAACAATTACAAACGCAGGCTGCTCATGCCAAGACAAAAACAACTGCCCCCTGGAGGGAAATTGCAAAATCAATTCAATCATTTATGAAGCAACCGTCACAGACCAGAATACCAGTAATGCAGAAAAATATATTGGGATGACGAAGGGAAATTTCAAACAAAGGCTATATGCACACAGAAACTCCTTCAGATACAAAAACAAGGCTAATACGGCACTCGCGACCCGAATATGGCAGCTTAAAGAAGAAAACACACCCTTCACCATCAAATGGAAAATAATTGAGAGAAAACCATCCTTCTCTCCAGCCATAAACAGATGTCCTCTATGTGACGCTGAAAAATACCACATTTCAAAAGCCATCATAGATCCGAATACAGCCTGTTTAAATGTCCGCGATGAAATATTCAAGGGATGTGTACACAAGAGACAAGCATTGCTTATAAACTGGTCTGACCGATTCACATAATGTCTAACTACCCCCCCCCCCTCCACTAATATAAACACAATAAAAACGAACAAACACCTCATCAACCTATATCCACTTAAACTTCAAGAGCAAAAACTCCGACCTTCACAAAAATACAAAAATATTTAATTTAATTATCAATCACTAGATTACTCTACAAATCCATTTAAACAAACTATATCCACATAAATTCCAAGAGCAAAAACTTCGACTTTCACCAAAATGCAAAAATATTTAATTTTTTATCTTTTATCAACCACCAGATTAATCTACAAACCCATTTTAACAAACTCAAATATTTCATATTTCCATCTTAGTTACCTCCCTTAGCTCCGAATTTCTTCATTAAAAATCACTCCAATCTGGAGAAAAGATTCTTACACATCAACGGTTTTTAGAACGCATACCTTCAAAAATATAACGGCTAATGATACAAATTCATAATTTGGCTCACGGGAATTTCAGAGAAACCCTTTCTTCTTTTTTTAATCTTTAATTTTTAATTTTTAATTTTTAATTTTTAATTTTATTTTTTATTATTATTATTATTTTTAATCTTTAAATTTATTTTTAATTTATTTTTATTTTTATTTTTATTTTTATTTATATATTTTATTTATATATTTTTATTCTTTCTATTTTTATTCTTTCTTTCTCTCTCGCTCTTTTTTATTCTCTACATTTTATTCTCTATATATATATATATTTTTTAACCCCCTTTTTTTCTTCTTTTTATACCTTTTTATACTCTTTTTCTCTTTTTCTTTTTTTATTCCTTTATTCTTAGTATTAAAATGTTTTTATATATATATATGTTTTTTTATATTTATTTATATATATATATATATATTTTTTTTCATATATATTTTTTACCCCCCTTTTTTATTCCCCTTTTTATTCCCTTTAATCTTGAATTCTCTTTCTTCTCCCGTGTTTTAAATCTCAACGGTCTTATGACACTAAATTCAAATTTAAACAAACACACACAACACACTGAGCAAATAACGCGTCCCAACAAGAGTGTCATGTGACCTCACATTTCCAAAACAGATGACAACAGAAGCTGAAGAGAGCCGGATGGGTAAGACCTTCCGTGCTTGAAACCGACGGTACGAATGTTGTACTAATTTTTCTGTACCAGAATAAATAAATATTATGCTCTTAATTTTTAACTTTGATTCTTAATTAATCGAGCACTCTGCTGGGATTTTTCCTACCATTCTACAAAGAATTTATATATATATATATATATATATATATATATATGATTTGTGATCGGAGTTCGCGCCCACAGACCGTTGAGAATTAGCTTCCTGCACTGAAGATTGCGTTAGCATGATACATTGATGTATGTAGGTATTAAAATAATTAATATATATATATATATATATATATATATATATATATATATATATAAATATTAAGCGAAATATATTAAGTTCACAATTAAAAAAAGGACGTTGCTCGTTCTAAGCATCCTGCGACGCATCGAGGCGTAAAGCTACGATCACAGGCAAATTAAGGTATTGCCTTTAAATTGATTCAGATTCCTATTCTCTCTAAAGAAAAATGGTTTATCATTTGAAATTAATATGAAAAAAAGTTTTAAAAAAGAATTTAAATGATTTAAAAAAGAATAGTTCATCTCAAAATGTGATCTGTCTCCAAGAGCATTTGTTTGCATATTTTAAATTAAATATATATATATATATATATATATATATATATATATATATATATATATATATATATATATATTAAGCAAAATTTATTACGTTCAACATTTAAAAAAGGACGTTCCTCATTCTAGGCATCCTGCGACGCATCGAGGCGTAAAGCTACCATCACAGGCAAATTAAGGTATTGCCTTTAAATTGATTCAGATTTCCTTTCTCTGAAGAAGAATGGTTTATCATTTGAAATGAGGAAGAAAAGAAGTAAAAAAAAAGAATTTAAAATCTAAAAACGTTGTCTGTCTCAAAGGTATTTGTTTGTCTATTTTAAATTTCGTATATATATATATATATATATATATATATATATATATATATATATATATATATATATATATATATATATATATATTAGGTTAAAAATTAAAAATTGGACGTTGCTCGTTCTAACTATCCTGCGACGCATCGAGGCGTAAAGCTACCACCACAGGCAAATTAAGGTATTGCCTTTAAATTGATTCAGACTCCCTTTCTCTGAAGAAAAATGGTTTATCATTTGAAATTAATAAGAAAAAAGTAAAACAAAAAAGAATTTAAATGAGTTTTGATAAAATATTGCATCTCAAAACGTAGTCTCTAAAAGCATTTGTTTGTCTATTTTCAATTTCACAGACACGCACACACACACACACACGCACATATATTTATTTATTTATGTATTACAAAAGATCAGAACAACATTGGTACCGTCGTTTTCAAATCCAAACAAAGCGGACCTATAGTTGGTCTCTTATGTCTGTTTATGTCTGTCTCCCCGGAAAATATAGGCTGAAGAGAGTAAGGCATAGGAGACTTGCCGTAGGTTCGTTTTGTTTGGATTTGAAACCGACGGTACTGACGTTGTTCTGATCTTCTGTAATATATATATATACATAAATATTGCGCTCTTATGTTTTAATTTCATTAATAATTGAGCACTCGACGTGTGTTCTCTCTCACTAACATATATATATATATATATATATATATATATATATATATATATATATATATATATATATATCTATTAATAATGGAGTTTATGTATCTGTCTGTCTGTCTGTCTGAAGCCGAAACTCCAGTATGACTATTTTACTGAAATAATTCTTTTTGAAATTCATTATATACTGTCACTAAAATTTGCTTAGACACCAGATGGGTTTTGCCATTTACATAAGTCATTCCTTTAAACCTTCAATTAAATTAATATTTACAAATATACACTTATAACTGCTATTATCAAATTTACATATGTATTTACAATATTTTCCGATAAGGTTATATTAATAAACATTATTCATACAATTAATTAAAGCCATTTTCATCATAACCAGCGTGTTTTCTAAACCATTTCAACTCGTGTACTGTTAAAATTGCAAAGTCATTGGCTGTTTAATCAGTGGTGTCCTCCCTCCCTCCGGTAATTAAATATGGCGATCTGATTAAGCAGCCGATTGGCTGTTTAATCAGTGGTGTCCTCCCTCCCTCCGGTAATTAAATATGGCGATCTGATTAAGCAGCCGATTGGCTGTTTAATCAGTAGTGCCCTCCCTCCCTCCGGTAATTAAATATGGCGATCTGATTAAGCTACCGATTGGCTGTTTAATCAGTGGTGTCCTCCCTCCCTCCGGTAATTAAATATGGCGATCTGATTAAGCAGCCGATTGGCTGTTTAATCTGTAGTGCCCTCCCTCCCTCCGGTAATTAAATATGGCGATCTGATTAAGCAGCCGATTTGCTGTTTAATCAGTGGTGCCATCCCTCCCTCCGGTAATTAAATATTGCGATCTGATTAAGCAGCCTAATGGCTGTTTAATCAGTAGTGCCCTCCTTCCCTCCGGTAATTAAATATGGCGATCTGATTAAGCAGCCGATTGGCTGTTTAATCAGTGGTGTCCTCCCTCTCTCCGGTAATTAAATATGGCGATCTGATTAAGCAGCCGATTGGCTGTTTAATCAGTGGTGTCCTCCCTCCCTCCGGTAATTAAATATGGCGATCTGATTAAGCAGCCGATTGGCTGTTGAATCAGTATGCCCTCCCTCCCTCCGGTAATTAAATATGGCGATCTGATTAAGCAGCCGACGTTAATCTGGCACGTTAAACATGTAAACAACAACGCTGGCAAACACCGTGCTCAGTTTTCCATTTTTAAAACCGTCCTCAGTTTGTTTATTCTTAGCCATTATGTTTTAAAACACAAATTTATTAAATCAAATTGTTTAATTAAAATAATAATTGATTTAAAAATTACTATATAAAAACGCCGGTGCGCACGCACACACCCACACACAGTTCAGGTAAACTTTTTCTTTCCGAGAATTAAATTTTTTTTCGTGTTTACTGTATTTGATTTCTTAATACTTTCATATCCAATATTATCATTTTTTCACGACCTCAACAGAATTTATGATTCCATGTTTTATTTATTAAAAAAAAAAGTGTGATTTTTTTCTTTAATGTCAACAAAATAAACTAACACATTGTACTGGAAAACTATACAACTGATTGTAGAATCAAATTGTTTAATTAAAAAAAGGTACACACACGCACACGCACACGCACACACGCGCGCGCGTTCACTGTATTTGATTTTTTGGTGCCTTTTCATTTTAGGACCCACGCTAAATTTGACCCCGTCGTTACAGTTAGGGTTAGGTTTTTTTTTTCCTTTTTAATTAAAAATATTTACATGTATAAGGGGGGGGGGAGATAAAAAAATTCGGGGAAGGCGGTCAAAAAATTTTTTTTTTTTTCTTAACTAAAAAATATTTCAATGACTGGTAATATAAAAAAATTGAGGGGGGTACAAAAAAAATGTTCTTTCTTTTTAAACTACAAGTCTTTCTATTTATGGGCGAGGGTACAACAAAAATCGGGGTAGGGTCGAATTTTTTTTTTCTTTATTTTCAACTAAAAATATTCTTGGTCATAAACACAGAAAATCAATGTCTAAACACCACAGAAATATGACTGGGGCTCCATTGGCTTACGCGTGAGCCTTCATTTCTGATGCGGCAGCCTAGCAAAAATATGCGACCGGAGGGAGCATATCATGTAGCCAAAATGCATAAAATAAAACGTGACATAAAAAAAAAAGGATGAAAAAATCGTTGAAATGTTTCTCGTCCACCAGTTACAAATGTTATCACGAGAAAAAGAAAGGTACTTTTGAGGAATAGGCATCCAAGAAGATTTCAGTACTTACGTCATCAATTCCGAGTTTCACCGGAAATTTCCGAGATTGTCGAATGCTAACGGACTTAACCGAAGAAAGCGAATTGAAAAATATTTACAGTGGTTGTAGGAAGACGATTTTTTCCTGCGAATGTTTTACAGGACAAACCAGGGATTATAGCTCAGTCGAGCACCTACCATGAAAATAACGATAGAGCAGAGAAAGACTAGCAACATCTCTTCTGAAATAAATCGGCTATAGGGAAGGGGAGCTTGTTCCAGTACAATGGTGTTCTCTTGATTCGTTCCTCAGTGCCTATTGCTGAACGACCTGAAAAACGTGTATTGATTTACTCCTCTCCAGGAGTTAGGCACAAGGCCAGTTTTTATCTTACTCCCACAAGTAAGATGTGATCCAAGGTCGGGTCGGGAAAGTGGGGCTTAAAAATTGCCTGGGCAGCCCCGTCGGTATTCCCCGGTAGGGGCGCCTCAGGCAGTAAGCAATAAACTTACTCCTCCCGAAAGAGGGGAGGCAAAGCCTGGGAGGGTGGACCTCCTAGAACTGCACAGGACAATCCCATAGACCGGCGTAAATCAAGCCCCGAAGGCCAAGACAATACCAGTCTATGGGGTGCAGTATCCATCGGAACAGATACTACACTTTGATCTTAGCCAAAAGGACCTGAAAAACGTGTAGGTGTAACCTAACAGCACGATATCATGTTCAATGATAACACAATCCTCCTATCGCCCTTACTTCATACAATACACCGTACACCGTACACCGTACACAAAGTCCTGAAATCTTACATGATGACATCACATATAAAACCCTCGAAGATCGACACGCACACTCCCTCAACCTTAAAGAGACGACTGGTTTATCTACTTTATCAGATAGCAAGGTTGACTACACTCACAAAAGTATTAAGAGAAATCGAACGAAATATACCGGCTTAATGCGTTCGTATTTAATTCTGAACTCCTTTCAAATAAATTAATAGCGTATAAATCCTCTAAGATTCTATTCAAACCAATGAGCACATATTTGAGTGATTGAATCAAAGATATGTTAAAAGGTACGACCCGCCTATATCTGTCGCGATCGGTAACGTTCAAAGCGAAATCAAGGCGCCAAATATAATATTGGATTGAATGTCAAGATAAGATCGGTAGAATCCTAGGGAGGGCGTATAGTGTGGTCGGTTGATGTCATTCTAAACTAGCCGTCTGTATTTCACATTCAATAACATAAGCTTACACTTTTACTCAGTGACGACTGACGGAATGAGAACAATCTACCCCCGTTGGTTAAATCAAGGGTTCAGTTCGAAATTCCGTACTCGTTCCCGAGTTTTATATTTTGTATTCAATAACATAAATAAACACTTCTATCCAGCCAGGGATGACGGGACGAGAATAAACTACCCTCGTTGACTAAATAAAGAGTTCAGTTTGAAATTCCGTACAGGTTCAAGAGTTCTTTTTTTTTTGTATTCAGAAACATAAATTAACACTTTTATCCTGTCAAGGGATGACGAAACGAGAACAATCTATCTGCATGAAATTCCGTACAGAGTTTTGTATTTTATATTCAAAAAAATAAATTAACACTTCTAACCTGTCAGGGGTGACGGAAAGAGACCAAACTACCCTCGTTGATTAAAGTTTTACTTCGAAATTCCGTACAATTTCCCCAGTCAACATGAATATTCCCAGGTCTGACTAGAAGGTTCCCAAGTTCGAATAATGCACATGAAGGATAAATTATTAATTAATTAATCGATTTTTATTTAAGTTGTTATACTACTGAGTCACCACTTACCAAGGCTAAAAGCCACTCGAGGATATAGGTTAATTAGATTGTAAATTGAATAATGAACAACATCATAAGACGATTGGAAACGATGGATGCAAAGAGTAGAATTTGCTTACTTACAAAAACGGCTCGACGAGTATTTGTTGTCATTAGACTTTCAGACAACTATGTTGTAGTCAGCAGGAAAGCAGTCCCGTGGTATTGTGTTGCGCAGATGGGAAGTTATTGGAAAGAAACTCTGTTAATGGAAGTTCCGTTTGGTTTTAGGTACACCGAGGAAGAAAGGAAATTTCTTTGCAGTGCTGGTAGGAAGACGAGTTCTTGCTGTGAATGTTTAAAAGGGGGAACCAGAGATTGGAGCTCGGGCGATCATCTAGCGTGAAAATAACGATAGAGTAGAGAAAGACTAGCCACTTTTCTTCTGTGATAAAGAGACTGTTAGAGAAAAGAAGCGATCACCCTAGTAGATTGTGAAGTCGGTTTTGTACTCTGTCTAGGCAGGAAAGAGTACTCTGAGCGGGCACCACTCCAGATGTGGCAGCAACACTCAATCTTAGGTTATACTCGTGAGATTAATAGGATGGATAGATTGTCAGTTTAATGATGAAGAATATTATGAGATGATTGAAAATAATGAATGGAATCAATAAAATGTGATAACTTATGAAGACGGTTTATGACAAGTGTTTTTTGACATTAGATTTCAAAATAACCACGCTGTAGCTCACAAGGAAGCAATCTTGCGGAAGCGTGTTCCACAGATTTGAAATTCTTGGAAAGAAACTATGTTCATGGAAATTTTGTCTGATGCTAGGCACAAGAAAGAAAAAAGAAAAGTTATTTGCAGATGTGGTAATGAGATAAGTTTTTTTTTAATGGAAATAACTCCAGAAAGGCATGAATCCACTTGATGTAAGGAGCTAAAACAAATAATACTACGTCAACGTCAAAAACTAGCCAACGATAAGTGTTAGATGAATAGATTCCGACCCGGAAAGCAGCAATTCTTCCCCCTTTTTCAGAAACATCGCTCATGGAATGTGAGGACTAAAGGACAAAATAAGGAAAGCGAGAGTTACGAGGCTGCCGAAAGTAAACCCAAAGTTCACTTTCTACTCTCTTTTTGGCTAAGATCAAAGTGTAGTATCTGTTCCGATGGATACTGCACCCCATACTGGTGTTGTCTTGGCCTTCGGGTCTTTATTTACGCCGGTCAATGGGTCTGTCCTGTGCAGTTCTGGAAGGTCCACCTTCCCAGGCTTTGCCTCTCCTCTTTGGGGAGGAGTAAGTTTATTGCTTACTGCCTGAGGCACCTCTACCGGGGAATGCCGACGAGGCTGCCCAGGCAATTTTTAAACCCCACTTTCCCGACCCAACCTTGGGTCACATCTTACTTGTGGGAGTAAGATAAAAACTGGCCTTGTGCCTAACTCCTGGAGAGGAGTAAATCAATACTCTCCGTATAGTGTGGGATATCTGAAATATGGATTTATAGGCGTATTACACAGCAAACAGTAAACAGTAAACCATGTGTCTGCTGTGTGAGGAAGTTTTTTTCTAAAATAAGCCACGGCACCTTCCAGTTTTATAACATTTGAACAAAAAAAAAGATCCACTCTGATCAAACAGACAAAGGTATATAATAGTTTCAGGGGATGACGGAACGAGAACAATCTATCCTCGTTGATTAAATAAAGGTTCAGTTTGAAAAGTTCCAGAAACAAAAAACTATTGAAAATATATTTGCTAGCAGTTCACAACAATCCACTGACTGTTTACACATTCTTCCTACAATACCCAGATAGCTAAGAGAGAGATAGGTGACTTTTTCAGTTAATTATAAATTACGGCTAATTAGAACCGTCGAAGCAAAACGTTTTCAAGCATAATCTGATCACAGAAGTAAGGGATATTTTAGTATGTTTATTTGTGTTATTAAAGTATATAGGACGAAAGGCATAGGGAAACAAACGTTGATAGACTTACATTTAGTATACTAGTGGTGGCCAATGTTGATATAAATACATTGAGATATCACTTAATAACGGCGCCCGCCCCGTAGTCAATTGATTAGAATCAACGACTATCAACTAGATTATTGTAAGTTCGATCCTGGCTCGGGATTGGTGCTAGTCAAGCCGCACTGAAAAGCTGTGATAAAACGAAAGTCTATCCGTGGATGAATATATAAGCCCCTCCTTCTCGGGTTGAGCAATGTCGTTAGTGATATCGCCTATAACTTTGTTAATAAATAAATAGAGCACTGTCTAGTGGCGGACAATGTTTATATAATAGCATTGGGATGTCGATTACCAACGGCGCCGATCCCGTAGTCAAGTTGTTAGAATCGCTCACTATTAACTATATGATTGTATCTTCGATCCTGGCTTGAAGTTGGTGCTGCGAGTCTAGCCGCACCGAAGAGCTGTGATACAGCGAATCAGTCTGTTTGTTGATTGCTAGATCTGTTAAGTCTTATACGATTGGAAAGGAACTTATTTTGCCTGCAATAATACGGGTTCTGCACACACATGAGCCGCCTTACCAAATTATAAAGGCTTTTCATCTCAACTCGGTTCACAAAAAAGTAGATGAAACGACTGGAAACATTGAAGATATATTGTGCAACATTTTTGCCGCAACATAATTTGCCTTTCAGTTAGATAACCTCACTCAGCGGGGTTGGGGGTCACCTGACCTTAAGGTCCTGTTGTTTTTCATACCAAGTCGAGGATAAGTCTGACAGAGTCTGGGCCATTTAAGTTAGCTATTTTTTTCCCTGTCGGGCTGAGGTATGATTCTGTGCAATTCTAGGAAGTCCACCTTCCCAGGCTTTACTTTCTCCTTTTGAGAAAAGATTAGTTTATTACTAATTGCCTGAGGCGCCCCTGACGTAGAACGCCGACGGGGCTGCTCAGGCATTTTTGTAAGCCAGAGTGCTCTGTCTCTTGAACGCTGGCTTTCAATCCCCACCTTTTAACCTTGTGTCACATCTTTCAGCGATGGGGGGGGGGAGGGAGATAAATACTAGCTCACTCTACCAGGAAATGTTTGATAATGTTCGTGTTTTCAAAGACAAAAGTTGTTGGTTTTCTCAAAGATGAAAAGTTGGTCTAAGAGCTGTTATTTTCAAGACAATTCAAAGCAGACACTAAAAGAGAAGAATCAGTATGTAATGTTGTTTATAATTCTTTGAAAGATGAATAAACATCTCACTTTCTAACATGCTTGCTTGTGAAATAAATGGAGCACAATCGATGGTAGGCCGTCATTGTGGCTTCATAAATTAAAAAAAAAGTACTTGATGTACTTACATTGCACTGTGTAACCCACAAACAGCATCCGGTACTAAAATACCCATAAACAGTCGAATTCACAAATCAATGAATACTGTAATCCCATTCTCTCAATTTCAGACTGTTTCGACAGCATTGCATTGATAATGATGAAAAGTTTGAACATTAAACACAGAGATTAGATTGCTGTGAAATTGGTAATTTTCTAAAACGATTCTATTCCTTGTTAGATACAGTTGTGGAATTTTTTCCAAGACTCTATTCTGGGCACTGTACTGATCTTTAAGAAATCAAGAATGTCATTAATATTTGTTAGATATATTCCCAAAGATCAATGCGTAATAGACAAAGCTAATCCCCCCACATAAACGACAAAAAAATTACCTGTGCCGTGCATGAACGCTTGGAATTGAAATTTGCATAGCATTCAGGTGAACTGATAAACAGAAATGGAGAATGAAAATAGAACACACTGGAGAGCGGCAGGAACGACAATTTATTGTTAGAAGATTGTCCCGGATTTTTTTTTTTGGGGGGGGGGTTCATGCGTTTCTTTCTAACACAATGAAATTAATTTGCGGTTACAAGGAAATAATACCAACTTTATCAAAGTCAAGTCTACTATTTTGAACGTTTTTGTGCAAGTGTAAGTTTTTCAAACGTTAATATAATTCATAATATTTTCTGAAATCCAACCATATTTGGTGCAAATAAGCTTCCGTCTATGCTTGAATATTTCTACCAAGTTTTAATCAAGCATACACTGAAGATTATGGTTGGATCGGAGAAAGGATTGCTAATTTTAGTAATGATTCTATGTGCGATATTTCTCTGGACCCAACCCTAACCCTAACCCCAACCCGGTACATGCAACACGCCCCATCACGAAATCCTTGATCGTGAAATATGCTGAGTCAATAAAATAGATGGTCGTGTGATTAATATATCAACTTCTAAGTTTATTTATTTCGTACGTAAGATCTGATTTCTATTATCTATTTTTATAATAATCTTTAATTACTAAATACCACATATATTTCATTTTGCGACAGCACTTCTTATTCAGTTTAATGATCACGTCTTCATTATTTTAACGTTCACAAAATTCTTTAAATTTCAAACAATTTGTTTTCTTTGTCGCCATAAAAACACATTCTAATTTCGTGTATATTGTTTAAATATACGGCCTATTCTCCCATACGCCCCCACCTTAATACGCATATTTCTAGTAAACCGGCGATATTGAATATAATAGCATAATTAACAAGATTGCATGTTTCATGAAATGTAGATACAATGATAAGTAGTAACGTCACTAGACAAATGCAACAAATCCCCGAAGAAAAGGTCGCGAAATCCTTTGTTTCTCGTTAATGTAAAATCCTTTGTTTTATAAACTTGCGTATCCCATTGGCTAAATGAACTTTGCTGTATAGTTATTTTCGGTTCATTCTAAAAAGTAGCTTATATAAAACGCTGTGTCTTGTCACATCTAATAAGCTTTAGATTTCAGGCGTTACTAGCAGCTCTGTTCCGGGGAACCTTCAAAAGGTCCCTTTTTGTGGATTTAGATTTTCTCATATTAAAAAACGATTTCACCACTAATGTTATCCTCGTGGGTGGGCAAGTAAATAACGACTTAAAATGGAGTGTTTCTCTCAGCTAACCATGTCTGAATAAACAACGTCTCGGTAAATGGTGGCTTCCCTGTCATTTTTTTTCATGGAGTGTTATTAAAATGTTATTATGAACACGAGTTCTTTTTTAAGTCCGGAATAATGTTATCATACACGCGAAGCATCTAATACGCTTTGAAGCTTTTTTCTTGGAGTTTTATTAAAATGTCATTATGAACACGAGTTCTTTTTTAAGTCCGGGAAAGTGTTATCCTACACGCGAAGCACTTAATACGCTTTGGAGCTTTTTTCCTGGAGTGTTAGTAAAATGTCAATGATTGAACGACAATGTAACAATTATCATGGGGAAAAGAAAAATGGCGTAGTTATAGGGGCGTAACACACATGTATGAAAAAGATGTATGTAAATCTCTTGTAGTCGTAATGAGGTTACAATGGCGGTTCAAACTTTAGAAGGGACTCCTCTTCAAACAACATTGACAAATTGTTACATTCTGACCATTTTTTCAGCTGGTATTCTAATATACTTCTTGCCTTAATAAGATTACATATAATATTTCTCTGTATTGCAAAACAAAAAGGACGGAATGATAACCTTTAGTTAGTGTTTAGGGGAACATTATTTCATGCTGTTGTATAAACCCTTCTTTCAGGCGTCCTTTTGCTGGTGATGATGTCTATATATCTTGATCGTCCAGTGGTCATTTCTCCTGAGGGGCGTAACATCTCTTGCGCTTGTGGCTGAAAGAAATTAAGTCTTCTTCTTGACTGGACAAAAAAACAACCAATCGTTGTTAATCGCAATAAATTAACACAGATGATTATGTTACCGAGGCCATGTTCTTTATTATTCACTAATTCTCCCAGGTGAATATATATATATATATATATATATATATATATATATATATATATATATATATATATATATATATATATATATATATATAAGAACTTTTTACACTTTTTGTGAACTTTTTCTGATGATTTTGTAATATTGCAGAGACGATATTGACATAAAAACGTTGTTTGGCACCAGACAAATGAAACGGACCGTAAAAAATATATCTCACAATAATGTTATGTTTTTTGGAATTGTGAAAAAATAAAAATAATAAAATAAAACCATGGTTATTGGAATATAATATGAACTGACTGAGAGAGAGAGAGAGAGAGAGAGAGAGAGAGGGGGGGGAGGGAGAGAGAGAGAGAGAGAGCTTATTACTCATTACTTATATTTACTCTCCTCTAACACTGCTGTTATTACTACTATTTAAGAATGTTTTTTCTTCTTCATCTACGTCATTTATTTATAAATGCCATCCTCTTACTATCCTCTAACACTGATGCGATTACTACTACCTTAGTCTTTCCGTTTTCTTTTTTATTTACGTTATTTATGTATTGCGTCATAATGTCAATCTCTTATACTGCTTCTCCAATTTATCTTTCTGGTTCCTCTTTATTTACGTCATTTATTTGTTTATCACCCTTTTAATTTTCTCTCACACTGCCGATACTACTACTTGAGTTTTTGTTTAATTTCTTCTTTATTTACGTCATTTATTATTTACGTAATCTTCTTACTCTCCTCCAGCAATAGTGCTACGTCTTTAGTCTTTTCCTATCTTTATTAATTTACGTCATCCTCCTAATCTTTTCTAACACTACTTCTACTACTATTACTACTACTACTACTACTTTAGTCTTTTCCTTTTCTTCGTTATTTACGTTATTTACTTATTTACGTCATCTCTCTTACGTATTCTCCTCGAACACTGCTGCTTCTACTACTACCACTACTACGAATTTAGTCTATTCCTCCTCTTTTACGTTACTGCTTCTTATACTATCCACTCTATGCCCTGGTAAAATGCATTTTCTCATGCATATCGTTTTCTTCACACTTTTAGACACACAAAATCCTGAACTTCCGCAACCCTCAGCCTCCCATTGCCATGTCTTATTTTGATTTAACTTGCGTGACTCCAAGTCCATACAACATATTATTTATATTTGTACATACCGATGACACGTCGGGAATCCCAAGTATAATTCATGCTTAAGCAATGCTGAGACAATACAAATGTTAAAACTCATGTAAGAGTCACTCAGGCATGAAAGGGATGGTCCTTTAATAATGTGAATATATATATATATATATATATATATATATATATATATATATATATATATATATATATATATATATATACATTCGGGAATGCCATGGATAAGTCATGCTAAAGCAATGCTGAAACAATACATGTAAGAGTCACTCAGGCATGAAAGGGATGGTCCTTTTATAATGTGAATATATATATATATATATATATATATATATATATATATATATATATATATACATTCGGGATAGGTTAAAGCAAATTTTAATTCTAGACGGTCGTTTCGCTCAGAGAAATGTTCATTTATATCACAAAAATGGCGATTACCGTTGACGCATCAGTAGAGAAAAAAAGAAAAAATAGAAAATGAAACAAAACATTGAGAAAAAAATGAAAAAAAAAGCGTTTTTCCAGCCTGATATTTAGATTTTTTCGTCCAAAAATGTTCCGCAAATAATACTTAAGTTAACCGTCACTCAATAAATAAAGACTTGTATACAAACCCAAAATCCAGTAGATATAATTGTTTTTCATTTTTATTTTCCTGTTCGATCTGAATTTTTATGCGATCAATCTAATTATTTAGGAGTTATTAAATAGATATGGAGATGAAAAACGTACATTATATATATATATATATATATATATATATATATATATATATATATATATATATATATATATATATATATATATTAATTAAAAACTATCGGTGAAGTACTATACGGATTGCCACCTGAAACCAGAAAGATGGCTCGACGGTTTGAGAACCTCACGAGGAAAATATACAAACGCGAAAGTTCCGTGATATATATATATATATATATATATATATATATATATATATATATATATATATATCAGTTATGAAAATATATTCATGACAATTATGCTACACAAAAGCTTCAGCGTTTCCTCCCCGGAGGGATCTTCAGCCTAAAATTCATGGATTTAGTTTTGTCGGATGTTTTTACATACACGCCTAGCTAGTTAACCAATCAGATTCTTTGTTGTTCTTTTAGCCAATCGTTGGGCTTATCACAAACAAAGGTTCGGTTGATTTTACTTCCTATTTCCTATTCTATTTTCTGTTTAGGGTGGATACATAAAATAACAATATATATATATTTATTTATCTCAACTTACCTTATATATATATATAAAGTTAGGTATGTAGATATTGCGTTTATTAAAGCAGCAATCGTTTAAACACACATTGTTAAACATAAACGAATACTGCTTGGTTATACTATGTTATATTTTTTCAATTTTCCTCAAAATCAAAAAAAAAATTAATGTTCCATAAGTATCACTCGCACTTATGCTTTATATATATTTATATATACAAACACACACGCACACACACACACGTATATATATATATATATATATATATATATATATATATATATATATATATATGTAAATTATAACTAAAAGGTAAACTTTTAGAGAGTTGGACCTATTGTGAAATAAGGAAAACTCAATATACTGGATATTCTGTCTCTTATCTGTATTTAATCTACCTACATCTCCCCCTGGGAAAATAACTTAACTGAGTTGACCAGCACTTAGCATTTTGTGTGTGGCCAATTTGAAATCTACTTTCCATCTCTCTTTCTGCCTAAATATCATTTTGATCTGAATCCCTTAACCCCCCCCACTTTTTAGATTACACTCTACTTCCGATCGCTTTTCGCTTTTTCTCTCTCCTTTTCTTTTTTCTTTTTCTTCTCTTGTCTTGATTTATTTATACAATTCCCAAATAATTTTGATACAGTACGACGATTCGTTTTTGACCCCATTAGAGCTTTTGCCTTGGAATACGCTTAACTGAAAACAGGAAGAATATTGTTTTCCTTGAAATGGCCATTTTTATTTGATTCCTCTCCGTGGACAACAGACCTGAGTGAAATCGCCGTCGTTGGATTTTTATGCAGATTCCTCCGGATTTACCAATATTTCTGATCCCTACGTTTTTTGGATTTCGTTATTGGTGATTCCCATGCCCGTTTGAACCTTTTGGAAACATTTTTTAAAGAAGTTTTTTGAATTTCTTTAATTTTTAATTTTTAATTTTAAAAGAAAACTTTTTCAAATTTGGAACTTTGACAGTCCTACCCTGTCAACTTATCAATCATAATTTTTCCTCCGATGATAAGATTTTAATCTTTGAAAAGCCTGGTTTAAGGAAAGAAAGAGATGAAAAATAAATGTTTTTATCAACTAAACTACTCCTTGTTTTGAACAACTGAAAATACCGATTTGCTTCCATTTGCAGGTCTTACTAATTTTCATTGACGTACCATATATATATATATATATATATATATATATATATATATATATATATATATATATATATATATATATATATATATATGAAACTAAAAGTATACTTTTAGAGGATAGAACCTATAGTGAAATGGTTTAAGCTCAATATATAAGATAGAGCAATTATAAAGATAAATGAAGGAAGAGAGATTAAGATGTACGAATGAAAATCTATTTCAACTTCGATTGTTCAATGCAAGGTGTACTCGATAAAAAACCTGTTTATTTTTCTTTCCTTAAGCCAAGGCTTTTGAAAGATTAAAATTTTATCATCAGAGGAATTACATAGATGGATAAGTTGGCAGTAGAAAAGCCAAAATTCAAAATTTGAAAAAATATTAAGTAATGGAGAGTAAGAGTATGCGCGTAAAAAAATTTGGTTTCTGCCCAGTTGGTGAATGCCCGTTGATAAGGTGTCCGGTGAAAGGAGATTTAAAGATGTAAAAAGGGGGTGTCCTGTTTATTTGTGTCGAGAAAACAATGGCCACGTGTGTGAAGGTAATATATCCAATATTTTGACATCGGAAAACACCGTAGAATGAAAAATATGAGAAATCATTTACAAAACCAAATGCGAAGCTACCCGGGTTATTTTTTTCAATAAATAAACACAATATAAATCAAATATAGCGGGGGAAAAGAGAGACAAAAACAATGTCTATAACTCATTGAAAAAAGCCTGCATTATACACACGTGATGAGCGTTTTCATACACAAATTAAGGACATTAACGGCAATCTCCATGTAACAGCGGAAGAGATCGGCTATCTTCGGCCTTTGTCGTAATAGCTCGACAATGGAAAAAAAAGAAAAAAACAATGTCTATAAATCATTCATAAATAAATCATTCATGACCGAAAAAGGTGGGTTAAAAATGATTTCTCATATTTCTCATTCTACAATGCTTTCTTGTGTAGAAATATTGGATTTACAATATATATATATATATATATATATATATATATATATATATATATATATATATATATATATATATATATATATATATATATATATTATTCTGGTACAGAAAAATTAGTACAACATTCGTACCGTCGGTTTCAAGCACGGAAGGTCTTACCCATCCGGCTCTCTTCAGCTTCTGTTGTCATCTGTTTTGGAAATGTGAGGTCACATGACACTCTTGTTGGGACGCGTTATTTGCTCAGTGTGTTGTGTGTGTTTGTTTAAATTTGAATTTAGTGTAATAAGACCGTTGAGATTTAAAACACGAGGGAATTCAAGATTAAAGGGAATAAAAAAGGGGGGGGGGTAAAAAATATATGAAAAAATATATATATATATATATAAATAAATATAAAAAAAACCTATATATATAAAAAAACATCTCAATACTAAGAATAAAAGAATAAAAAAATAAAAAGAGAAAGAGTATAAAAAAGGTATAACAAAGAATAAAAAAAGAATAAAAAAAGGAATTAAAAAATAATAAGAAAATATAGAGAATAAAAATGTAGAGAATAAAGAGTGAGAGAGAGAGAAAGAATAAAAATAGAAAGAATAAAAATACGGCACTCGCGACCCGAATATGGCAGCTTAAAGAAGATAATACACCCTTCACCATCAAATGGAAAATAATTGAGAGAAAACCATCCTTCTCTCCAGCCATAAACAGATGTCCTCTATGTGACGCTGAAAAATACCACATCTCAAAGGCCATCATCGATCCGAATACAGCCTGTTTAAATGTCCGCGATGAAATATTCAGGGGATGTGTCCACAAGAGACAAGCATTGCTTATAAACTGGTCTGACCGATTCACATAATGTCTAACTACCCCCCCTCTACTAATATAAACACAATAAAAACGAACAAATACCTCATCAACCTATATCCACTTAAACCTCAAGAGCAAAAACTCCGACCTTCACAAAAATACAAAAATATTTAATTTATTTATCAGTTACTAGTTTAAACAAACTATATCCACATAAATTCCAAGAGCAAAAACTTCGACTTTCACCAAAATACAATAATGCAAAAATATTTAATTTATTTATCATTTAACTTATTAATCTAAATCTACAAACCCATTTTAACAAACTCAAATATTTCATATTTCCAACTAAGTTAGCTCCCTTAGATCCGAATTTCTTCATTAAAATCACCCCAATCTGGGGAAAAGATTTTTACTAACCGTTTTTTAGAACGCATACCTTCAAAAATATAACGGCTAATGATACAAATTCATAATTTGGCTCACGGGAATTTCAGAGAAACCCTTTCTTTATTTTTGTTTTTAATCTTTAATTTTTAATTTTTTATTTTTTATTTTATTTTTTTTATTATTATTAATATTTTTTAATCTTTAAATTCATTTTTAATAAAAATTTTAATCTTTAAATTCATTTTTAATTGATTTTTATTTTTATTTATTTTATTTTATTTATTATATATTTTTATTCTTTCTATTTTTATTCTTTCTCTCTCTCTCACTCTTTATTCTCTACATTTTTATTCTCTATATTTTCTTATTATTTTTTAATTCCTTTTTTTATTCTTTTTTTATTCTTTGTTATACCTTTTTTATACTCTTTCTCTTTTTATTTTTTTATTCTTTTATTCTTAGTATTGAGATGTTTTTTTATATATATAGGTTTTTTTATATTTATTTATATATATATATATATTTTTTCATATATTTTTTACCCCCCCCTTTTTTTATTCCCTTTAATCTTGAATTCCCTCGTGTTTTAAATCTCAACGGTCTTATTACACTAAATTCAAATTTAAACAAACACACACAACACACTGAGTAAATAACGCGTCCCAACAAGAGTGTCATGTGACCTCACATTTCCAAAACAGATGACAACAGAAGCTGAAGAGAGCCGGATTGGTAAGACCTTCCGTGCTTGAAACCGACGGTACGAATGTTGTACTAATTTTTCTGTACCAGAATAAATAAATATTATGCTCTTAATTTTTAACTTTAATTCTTAATTAATCGAGCACTCTGCTGGGATTTTTCCTACCATTCTACAAAGAAGTTATATATATATATATATATATATATATATATATATATATATATATATATATATATATATATATATATGAAAATTTCTTTGAGAAACCAGTTAACAGACGCGTGAATTCATATCAATAAATGAACATTTATTTCATCATTTTTTTTTTTTAATTTTTATAATTCCGAATTTTCGGTTGTAACAAACCATAATCATGTTAAACAGACATTGTATTTGTTCTTTTTTTTTCCTTTTCATGGTGAAAATCTGACGGCGTGGCCGAAGATTTACGATCTCCTCCGATGTTATTGGATAGTTTTTTTTATATATGTCCGGTGATTGTAGTGAATGCCCTGATGGCCTGAGATCACGCATATATGCTTCCAATCTCCTCCTCCTCAATTAACGTGTAAAATAACTCATTTCCTCCTCTCTCTCAAGATATGTATTAGATATGTTGTCGCTCTCTCTATATGTATATTCAATTGGTGAATGTGAATATCTCTTTTCTCATTTTCAAAAATGTAGTCACCTCACTTGGATGCTTGACAATAACGGAAGGTTGAAATACACTATTGTACCGGTGATTATGTGATTCCGTGTTACTTTTATTTTATTCTTGCTCTGTTTATTACATTGAGCTATCATACCCGGATTTCCTTCTGGAATTTATTTCACTATAACACACATACTATATATATATATATATATATATATATATATATATATATATAACAAAATTCCGAATACGTTCGTCGAACACTCTCTCGACTAGTCTTCTAGGTAGATATAGATCTTAATTTCCCTTGATCACGTAGCAATTTCCGTTTGCCGAGTGAATATGGCGACTGCTTGCAGATCTATAGGCTGACTGTTAAGTGGGATCGTGCCTATCAACCGTCTGAAATTGTTACTTTCCTGCGCTGATGAGACCAATAAGCTTGAAACCCTGTAGCTATAAATCATTTAATATTTATTGTTTAATATACACACACACACACACACACACACACACACACACACACATATATATATATATATATATATATATATATATATATATATATATATATATATATATATATATATTAGTACTTCATGTATCCACATAAAATATTATAAGGAGATATAATTTTTTATGTGTCAGTTTTCAGTATTTACTTCAACAGTGCTCGATACGTAAGTAGAGCTAGGTAGTAAGCAATAAAAATATATATGGCAATCAAGCTACACAGAGGCTCCCGTGTTTCATCCCCGGGGGGAATCGTCAGGCTGTATATATATATACATACATTGTGTTCTTTCATCATGTTTCACTATTATTTCCTCTCACAAAACTTAACATCTTTACATTATAATTGTTAGCGTGTGTCATGCTACTGTAAAAACGAAAAGTCATCGTTCACATTACGATACGCTCAATTCAACATTAAATATCTAGAAAACGACCATTGTTATCGGCCAAGAAAATGTAACTCGCCTTGGGACAAACAAAATATAAACGTGCACGATTTTTAAGAAGTCATCCGTGTAGAGATCAGTAAATCCGGTTCAACTTTTGAATTTAATAGTTGACGTTGACGTTGACAATTTAAAAAAAAAAACGAACAAACAAAAACAGCATTTTAGTACACGTGAAGAAATTTAATATTTCCTTTTGTGTACAATTTTCTAGGGTGTATTTCGTATCAAAGATCCAAAACGTTTAATACAGGGTGGGCCAAAATAAGGGTCCTATCTTTAAATTTGAATAACTTGAATTTGAATAACTTCCACAAAATAAAAGTTAAACTCACCAAACTTTATGTGTGTGTAGACTGACCCTTCCGAGATTTTTTGAAATAAACAAAACAAATTTTAGCCGAAAAACACTTCTTAAAACTTACAAAAACTAAAGTATTGTTTTTTACACTGTTTTGAGTTTTTTTAAGCAAAAATAATGTTTTCTAAATGAGGGTACGTTCCTTAGGGCTAATACGGCTCATGCTTGCTTCGGAAGGGGTCCTTTACTTATTCTAAAAAAAAAATCAAAAAAAAATCAATAAATAAAAAAGTTATGAATTTTTAAAAATAGGACCCTTATTTTTGCCCACCCTGTATATATTACTTACTCTAACCCCAACAAAAATCCCAGACATCATTTTTTTAAAAAATAAATCAAAGTCTTTATTTAACTTTGAGATCGTTAAACAGAATTACTATCGTTTCTATTAACTAATGAACTGCGTATACATTGAAGAATGTGGGAGACACTAAGTTAGATATAATGATCGCACAATATTACAATTACCAAAAAAAAAATCAGGTACGTAGAATTCTGTAACAAATCATGCATGAAACAGTTGTGTAAAAATAGACCCATGAGTGGGATGACTGAGCAGGATTGTAGCATTCCGCGTGGAGCTCTTCGATTCCAACGAGATGGACTGTAATCTTATCATCGACAGAAAACAGAAGTAATCTCTCGTTGAGATTTTTCAAGTAGTTGGCTCAATAGGAAGTAGAGTCTAGTTATAAAAGTTGCCGTAGTGGTGATGCAGCAACCGAACGTTATCTGTTTTCCCTTTGCTTTGCTTCTGTAATAATGTAACAAATAATTAAATAAAACGCCAATCACATATTTGCTCTTTGATGTTATATTCTTTTACAGCACTGTAGCGTTGCATATTACGTAAGCTTACCATCATCCGCGGCTCACAACAGGGTTTGGCGAAAAAGAAGCTTCTAAAACAGACGTCCGAATCCAATCAGCTCAGTTGTCAAAGAGGAATATTTTTCTCTCTTCATTACTACGTGTCACTTCGGACTTCCTGACCATGACGTCATATTCTGATACGTAGTAATAATATTAATTATTTAACTTCTAATGGAATTTTCCGTTATCGATGCTTAATCTAACCTTATCTGGGATAGACCGTTTTAAACATTTTTATACACCCACGCCGAGTATCGCTACAGGATGGCCTTATATTGCATAGCTTTAATTTCTCGTACCGTCTCTTCTTCGTCGCGTGGAGAGGTGTCGTCTCGATGTCGTCTAGTGGTTAAGTTCTTTCTTCGTTTCTGTACTGCCGTGAACATCGCATTGAGCTCTCATGTGTCTGCAACAAAAACCTTCATTACCGATTCAGGAGGCAAACAATCTTTTAAATTTTGATTATTTTATCCAGGCGTCAGTTTTCTGTCGGTCATGGAGATGTTTTACTAAACGTTGAGGGAGAGATCAAAATACTACTTTATCGTAATTAATTTCTAGCTTAAGTCCTTAGCCATTCGAGGAGGGGGGGAAGAAGGAATCTCATTCCTGTATTCTCTTAGGGAAATAAATTCCCATTTTTCATTTGGGATTACATAGAGAAATAATCTGTTCGGCTTGCTTCGAAAACCACGACTGGCAAAACTGTTTCCCACACAAAAGCCCGTGACGTCACAGAACCCCTATGCACAGGTGCACCTTGACCCTTGACCTGAGGTCTCGTCAACGTGGTGGCCCTGTAAACGTTTGTGAGCTCCAACTGTGAGAACAGCCCCATTTTGCACTAGGTTGTAGGGTTTACCCGCATAAATCGCGCAAGCCAAACCAAACGATCCCCCACACATACGTCCACTTTAACATGCGTCCGGTCTCACAGGGCCATTATCCAACACTTAGGGTTATCTAGGACTCCTTATGATGGATAGATAGTTGATTGGTTAAAGTAAAATGCTCACATTATAATGAGTGTCTGCAAGAATTTTTGTCCCGTTTGACGTGATGTAAGGTATGGACAGATTGCTGCGCTAAGAATTACCGTTGATGATGGTACAGCTATAAGCGATTCTTAGTAAAAGAAATTAAGTTCTTTATTAAAGCCACTTGTCGTTCCCGCCTTCAGGAATATTCCAGTCTATCCACTCTCCGATAAAAATTTAAACGGAGAATCTTCATCACTGTATGAAAACGGGGAATGACAAGGACGTGTATAGGAATATGCAACAACTGAATATTTGAAATAGTTCATCCATGTAGCGATTAGTAAATGGAGTCTAACTATTGAACTGCTGTTGAGAATTAAGACAGGCAGAATCTACATACACGTGATGGAAGGTCTCATTCGTTCAATGAATCATTATGATGTTTATTTCATATGACAAGATTCAGACAATAAATGAACAGGAACCTATATTTACGGAATGATGACAATGCCATTTTTAGTTTAATTTCCATGAATCTATACTCAATTTTTTAAATGGAAATCGCTCCAGACAACGCATGAAGCCACTTGATATAAGAAGCTAAAAAAAAAAAAACTACTTCAAGATCAATCACCGGCCAACGATAAGTGCAAGATGGAATAGATTCTGACCCAGAAAACAGCAATTCTTCCCTCTCTGTCAGAAACATCGCTCAGGGAATGTGAGTAGTAACGGTCAAAAATAAGGGAAGCGAGAGTTACGAGGCTGCCGAAAGTAAACCCAAGTTAGTCACTTTCTACTCTCCTTACGTTTAATTGATACAATATAATCACGTTGACACCGATTCTCGTTAGATCACCCAAATTTAATGACCTTGAGCCTGGTCAGTACCAGATGGGTGACCATTTGGGAATACCATGGGCTGTATGTGATGACGGAAAATATTCTCTGCAAAAAGTAATGACATAAAAAATCAGCTCCTCTCACAGGGATATGCATGAGACTAAGGATCGCTTGAATATCTAATATTCCCTAGAAACTTCCTCCTTAAAGGAGGAAACCGGCTCAAACCGACCAAGGAAAATGCCGCATCAAGCAGGAGGAAGCCATGCTACGAATAAAAGTTCTAGGAGGTCCACCCTCCCAGGCTTAGTTTATTGCAAATCGCCCGAGGCGCCCCTACCGGGGAATACCGACGGGGCTGCCCTGGCATCTTTTTTAGGGCAGAGTGCTCACCTTCTCGGGCGCTGGCTTTTCAAATCTCACTTTCCCGACCTTGTGTCACATCTTACCGCTGTGGGAGGTAGATAAATAACATGCTACGAATAAAAGTTAGAAAGTTGAACAATGTCAAAATATTGGAAAATCGGACTAACAGATGATTAAACTGTTCAAGAATGTGTTTAAACTATTCAAGAATGTGTTTAAACTATTCAAGAATGTGTTTAAACTGTTCAAGAATGTTATTTTAGGGGAGGGGGGGCTTAATAAAAACTCAACAATAGAATCAAAAACAAGATTGAACAAGTGTTTCATTTCATTCAAGTAATTTATTAAAAATAATTTTTTTATGATCACGTGGTTGAAAGCGAGCAAAATGAAATAACAAAATGGTTCGATATGTCTAACAGATTTGTAGGAAGAATGAAGAATGAGCCTACAAGTATTTATATGTAACGAATATAAATGCCACATTCGCTTCAACAACAGACGAATTGAAAACACACCAAAAAAACGATGAGAAAAAAGTTTTTTAAAAAAGTATTTAATATATCATTTTTATTATTATTTTTAAATTCTGATGATGAAGTATGTCTTCGAAAATTTAATTGAAAAAAAAAAATTGAAGAAGTTAATAGAATCAAAATGCATTGTATGGCGTTCTTATTTTTAATAATTCATGTTACCATATAAACAATGCTTTCTAAACAAGAACACCATTTCTAATTCAATTTGCACCGCCACGTGCCATGTTCTTGAATCAAGAGTCCCTCATCCCACATTCGCTTCAACAACAGACGAATTAAAAACACACCAAAAAACGATGAGAAAAAAGAAGGAAAAAAAGTATTTAATATATCTTTTTTATTAATATTTTTTAAATTTTGATGATGAAGTATGTCTTCGAAAATTTAATTGGAAAAAAAAATTTGAAAAAAGTTAATGAACTTAAAATGCATTGTATGGCGTTCTTATTTTTAATAATTCATATATATATATATATATATATATATATATATATATAGAGAGAGAGAGAGAGAGAGAGAGAGAGAGAGAAAGAGAAAGAGAGAGATGGGGGAAGAGAGTGAGATGTGATACTACGTTTTTACTACGAACTCAGTGCTAATGAAGTGATTTGATATGAATGAAAATCTATATCGTCTCAGAAACGATCGTACACGACACTTGTTAATGGTGAATTTTTGGGATGTATGTAAATGAATAAGTCATAAATGTATTTATCTCGTGTCTAATCTTTCTCGCTCTCATATATACATATATATATATATACATACATATATATATACATACATATATATACATATATATATACATATATATATATAGATATATACATATATATATACATATACATATATATACACATATATATACATATATATACATATACATAAACATATATATATACATATGTATATACATATATATATATATATGGATATATACATATACATATATATATATGGATATATACATATACATATATATATACATATATACGTATATATATATATGTATAAATATATATATATACACATATTAGTATTTCATGTATCCACATGAAATTTTATAAGGAGATATAACTTTTTATGTATCAATTTTCAGTATTTACTTTAACAGTGCTCGATACGTAAGTAGAGCTAGATATATATATATATATATACATATCTATATATAAATATATATATACATATATATACACATCTATATATAAATATATATATATACATATATATACATATCTATATATAAATATATATATATACATATCTATATATAAATATATATATATACATATATACACATATATACATATATATACATGTATATATAAATAGATATATTTATATATACATAATAAATATATATATACACATATATATACATATCTATATATAAATATATATATACATATATATATACATATATACACATATATACATATATATACATGTATATATAAATATATATATTTATATATACATAATAAATATATATATATATACATATATATACATATATATACATGTATATATAAATATATATACATGTATATATAAATATATATATATATATACATATATTTTTTCCATTACGTCGGAACATTTTTCCATTTTTGATCATATATATATATATATATATATATATATATGATAAAGAATGGAAAAATATATATATATATGATAAAGAATGGAAAAATGTTCCGACGTAATGGAAAATTAAATAAGGAAAACCAAAATTTATTTTTTCGGACTTTGGTGCTTGTTGCTATATTTTTCCTTTTTCTCCAATCTCCCGACTTGATGAAACCTTCCAATAAAGGTGAAACGTAGATGGATTTTTAATTAATATTTTGGTGTTCCTTATTTTATTTTCCATATATATTTATATATATATATATATATATATATATATATATATATATATGCATAAAATATTTTGATGTTGTTCAAACCACATCAAATGTAGGGAACAAATTCCTACGAATTTCACAAAAAAATATGTATTTATTTGCAGCACAGTACATAAATTAAAGTATTTATAAACTTTGAAGAAAAAAGCATATAAAAATGTAGTAAAAAATTACGTTCAAGAACCTCTACTTAAAGAACGAAGGTAAAGCCTGGGATAGTGGACCTCCTAAAACTGATCAGAAGAATGGCTCACCCAGAGAGAGCAGAGGCAACTGATATCACAGCGGCACATCCTCCATTGGATATGATTGTCAAGGACGTATAGTTTACTGGTTTGGAGTGCAGAAAATAATTTTGGCACAAACTTACTTACTTAACCCCCTTAGTAGAAAGCGTATCTTCCTTAAATAGGCTCCACTTCCGGCATAATGATTACAGGGAAGTAACTCATCATTCATCGGACATTAACACTGTAATATGTTAGGGGCAGATATCTTGCACAAAGATGTGAGAAGCAGTTTAGTGTCTTATCCACAACATATTCTATTTAACCCATAGACTGAATCCTGGCAGGTATTACCACCCTGAGTCAGAGGTTTTATTAACTCTTTCCCAGGAGTTAGGCACAAGGCCAGTTTTATCTTACTCCCACAAGTAAGATGTGACCCAAGATCGGGTCGAGAAAGTGGGGTTTGAAAAGCCAGCGCTCGAGAGGTGAGCACTCTGGCCATTTAAAAATTGCCTGGGCAGCCCCGTCGGAATTCCCCGGTAGGGGCGCCTAAGACAGTAAGCAATAAACTTACTCCTCCTCAAAGAGGGGAGGCAAAGCCTGGGAGGGTGGACCTCCTAGAACTGCACAGTCAGAGGTGACATGGGATTTAACCAAATGAAACTCCATAACTTCAAAATTGGCATCTCATCACATAGACAGAAGAAAATGAAAAAAAAGGATCAACCAATACAATAACGATTAATCAAACCATTCATTTATATTTAGCTATGATTTTGAGTGGAGATCTATGTCGATGGGAAACGATTAAAGCACCCTATTGGATACTAGCACATGGTGAGTTGATGACGCGATTTGAATATACGTGTGTTTACTACCATATTGAACAATATATAAACATTTAAAATTAATACATAAACTAAACATGTTAAAAAATAAATGAGTACGGACGGCAATTTAGACGTTTTCCTGTCTAGTGTACTACCTCCTTTTTTTATACGAGCACTGAAGATAGCCTCCCTAAAAATAAATGCTCTGAACACTTGAAACATTATTATATATATCGTGGTGGTAAGCCGAAACAATTGTATGCTGCAAATAAAAAAAATGATTTTTTGGTCAAATTAATGAGAATTTGTTCTATACATTAACATTAAAATCAAAATATGCTCTATTACAGCTCTAGTACCGCACTATTGAGCTATTATGAAATTTTGTGTTATAAAATTTACATTGTAAATATAAGAAAATATCGATATGAATATATACATACGTATATATATATATATATGTATATATAATATATTATATTATTATAATGTATGTGTACATCCATATAATAGTGAATTATATATATATATATATATATATATATATATATATATATATATAGATATAGATATCATGTATATGTATGTACTGTGTCCAATGCAAAGTATGTCAATGATATTTTTTTAATATTTGAAAGGACTTCATGCCGTTGAGGTCAACGCCATCTTGACTTCTGAGTATTCTTGGTCATCTTTCCTGGAGAAAGAAAAAAGTTAAAAATAATATTATTTAAAATATTTGTAATTTGGTTTGCATTCAAAAACCTTCAATAAAACGTTCCCAAAATTTATATTTACTTATCTCGATGAGAACGATTCAGTTTTCGTGAAACTTCGGCGAACGTCATCGACCATTTCCGTAACATCGGTACAAGTAACCGGAAAGATAACAGGGGGCATAGATTTTAAACCTACACAAATACAAGAGACGTTTAACTGTCTTAAGCCGAAACTATACTATTACTTCTATTAATTTACCATTACTTCTATTTCAAATCGAGATTTGGTATCAGTTTATCTGGGGCTGAAACTATACTATTACTTCTATTAATTGTCCATTACTTCTATTTAAAATGGAAATTTGGTATCAGTTTATCTGAGGCTGTACTATACTATGATTTCTATTAATTTACCATTATTCTATTTCAAATGGAGATTTGGTATCAGTTTATCTGGGGATTAACCTATATCATTGTATTAATTTACTATTACTTCTATTTCAAATGGAGATTTAGTATCAGTCTATCTGGGGCTGAAACTATACTATTACTTCTATTAATGTACCATTTCTGTTATTTCAAATGGAGATTTAGTATCATTTTATCTGGAGCTGAAACTATACTATTACTTCTATTAATGTACTATTTCTGTTATTTCAAATGGAGATTTAGTATCATTCTATCTGGGGCTGAAATTATACTATTACTTCTATTAATGTACTATTTCTGTTATTTCAAATGGAGATTTGGTATCATTCTATCTGGGGCTGTAACTATACTATTACTTCTATTAATGTACTATTTCTGTTATTTCAAATGGAGATTTAGTATCAGTCTATCTGGGGCTGAAACTATACTATTACTGGTATTAATTTACCATTATTTCTATTTCAAATGGAGATTTGGTATCAGTCTATCTGGGGCTGTAACTATACTATTACTTGTATTAATTTACCATTACTTCTATTTCAAATAGAGATTTGGTATCAGTCTATCTGGGGCTGAAACTATACTATTACTTGTATTACTTTACCAATACTTCTATTTCAAATAGAGATTTGGTATCAGTCTATCTGGAGTTGAAACTATACCATTACTTCTATAAATTTACCAATACTTCTATTTCAAATGGAGATTCGGTATCAGTCTATCTGGGACCGAAAAAATACTATTACTTGTATTAATTTACCAATACTTTTATTTCAAATGGAGTTTTGGTATCAGTCTATCTGCGGCTGAAACTATACTATTACTTGTATTAATTTATCAATACTTTTATTTCAAATGGAGATTTGGTATAATTCTATCTGGGGCTCAAACTATACTATTACTTCTGTTAATGTACTATTACTTCTATTTGAAATGGAGATTTGGTATCAGTCTATCTGGGGCTGAAACTATACTATTACTTCTATTAATTTACCATTACTTCTATTTGAAATGGAGATTTGGTATCAGTCTATCTGGGGCTAAAACTTACTATTACTGCTATTAATTTACCATTACTTCTATTTCAAATAGAGATTTCGTATCAGTCTATCTGGGCCTGAAACTATACTATTACTTGTATTAATTTACCAATACTTTTATTTCAAATGGAGATTTGGTATCAGTCTATCTGGGGCTGAAACTTACTATTACTTGTATTAATTTACCAATACTTTTATTTCAAATGGAGATTTGGTATCAGTCTATCTGGGGCCGAAACTATACTATTACTTGTATTACTTTACCAATACTTTTATTTCAAATGGAGATTTGGTATCAGTCTATCTGGGGCCGAAACTATACTATTACTTGTATTAATTTACCAATACTTTTATTTCAAATTGAGATTTGGTATCAGTCTATCTGGGGCTGAAACTATACTATTACTTGTATTAATTTACCAATACTTTTATTTTAAATGGAGATGTAGTATCAGTCTATCTGGGGCTGAAACTATACTATTACTTGTATTAATTTACCAATACTTTTATTTCAAATTGAGATTTGGTATCAGTCTATCTGGGGCTGAAACTATACTATTACTTATATTAATGTACTATTGTGCTATTTTCAATGCTCAATTCAGGTAGTGTTCTGTTGTCATGAGACAATCCTTACATGCATTATCTGTTCCATTTCAATGCAGTATATATTCGTTCCTCATAATACCATCTCCTCCAGGTATTACCTCCATCCTTTTGTTGGGGAGATAATAGTTTGTATCCCTTCTGTTGTCATGAAACAAACCGCTTAGGCGTTAGCCACTCTCTGGGAGTGGAGGTAGCGTACGTCAACAAAAAATTGTCACAATCGACTATTCATTAACTAAATAAAATAAAAATTGTTTTGTTTTTTCTGTCAAGTTTTTCAAGGTGTTCACACGTAATTGCCTAAAAATGTAGAACCGATATCCAAAACAACTAACAGGATTTATCTCCTATAGCAAAAACACAGACGTGATGTTACTAGTCTCAGTCTTTTCTATCAATACTACAGGGTGGGCAAAAATAAGGGTCCTATTTTTAAAAATTCATAACTTTTTTATTTATTGATTTTTAAAATTTTTTTTTAGAATAAGTAAAGGACAGCTTCCGAAGCAAGCATGAGCCGTATTAGCCCTAAGGAACGTACCCTCATTTAGAAAACATTATTTTTGCTTAAAAAACTCAAAACAGTGTAAAAAACAATACTTTAGTTTTTGTAAGTTTAAAGAAGTGTTTTTCGGCTAAAATTTGTTTTGTTTATTTCAAAAAATCTCGGAAGGGTCAGTCTACACACACATAAAGTTTGGTGAGTTTAACTGTTATTTTGTGGAAGTTATTCAAATTCAAGTTATTCAAATTTAAAGATAGGACCCTTATTTTGGCCCACCCTGTATTATGGCATGTGTTCTTCAGCATTGTCTGATCTATTTCCTGCTTCCTTTGTTCCAGCTTGTTTGACTAGTTGGTCTAGTGGTCTTCACCAATTCGCTGTTTTTATACATTGTTGTAACACAGCTTCCTATTCCAGTAGCTCCTTTTTCACAAAATGCAGGCTTGTGGAACTCTCTTCCTGCTGACTGTTTTCCTCCTACCTATAGCCTTGATCTTTTCAGGACTAATGCCAATAGGAATCTTCTATCTCTGTGATAATCATCTTTCATTCTTGTTAGCTCCTTACACGAAGTGTCTTCATGACTCGTTTGGAGCGATTTTCATTAATAATAATAATAAAAAAAAATGTTTTTTACTTCTTCTATCAACAAGTTTTTCAAGGGGTTCACACGTAATCGTCTAAAAATTCTAAAATTAATTTGGGCAGTGGGGATTTCGCTACAATAATACCAATATTTTAATATATTAACAATTTGCAGCATAAAAACTTTTATCGAAATGACTTAAAAAAGCAAAACAACCCTAAAACCTATTTACCTTCCACACTTATCTGCAGTTGTTAAACACCACTGTTGGCACTGTGTTGACATATATCTCGACACTACCCACCTGCTGGAAAAATGCTCCTCTACTCTCGAGAGGTCAAACGACGAACTACATAGGCATCGTATTACGATTAAAACTCTCTAGGGGAGGGTACTGGCCTTTCAAGATTGTAGCTTCTGGCCGCAATGAGTGAGCAAGCGAGCATCATGGCGCACGAACTTTGTGAATGGTTCATCTAATATATAAAGTAGAGACGTTTTTCCCCCTGTACCTTCTCGGAGTATAGGGAAATAACCACATGCATCACAGGCTACTAAACTCACCACTATACTACACTTATTCACTCGAGCGTGTTTTAGTAAATGTGTTATTATTTTTTTCTACATAACATTAGATATTACATTTGGCCCACCATCCACGTCTCTCCGAAAAACCAACTCCATATAGGTGGTAGCAAAAACTTTTCTCCCTAACAATTCTGTACTGTCACTCTACTCATCGACACCGGGAACTAATAAACACAGTTTAATTCTCACAAAACATCCAGTTCTTATTTATTATTTGCCTAGTATTAATTTACTACATAATATAAAGCAATACGCAAAGACTTAATGACCGCTCCCGTTCACTCCGATGATTTTCCGCGATTATCAGATTACGTTATTTCAAATTCTACCTATGACTTCTACATTTACATTCATTCCGGAATTAAGCAAATGAAATTAACGAACACAGTTCCTGCAACATTTATTCATTCAAAATGACGCTACAATTTCGTGATCGAATCGACTTCCTATTTAATTCAATAAGCACCAAGATACTGGTAAACCCCGATACATTTACATTTTCAAAATCATGCACCTTTAACAAGCATATTATAGAAAACCTGCCCAAATCCAGTCATTTTCATCATCTACAAATGACATAAACCGTGTCATTGCTGAATCTTAACATAACACGCATGCCCATAATCAAGCTTAGGTTAATT
>OY744540.1:21554049-21624049 GCA_963556195.1 Sepiola atlantica | reverse complement strand
GGCCAAGACAATACCAGTTTATGGGGTGTAGTATCCATCGGAACAAAGGCCGATCAATAATACAGCATAGTAGTTTTAAATACTGTATATATAGTACAGACGAAAGGCTCAAATAAATATATTTTAATTCCTAATTTGCATATGTATATTTAAAATAGTTCATGATAAATTAATATTTTATGTTATTCATTTCTAATGTTATTGTACTATTTTATCTCCCTATTTCGAATAGTTTCATCGATAGTAACAATTATAAATTTAAATGATTTAATAAAAAAAATGGATAACTTATGAAAAACTATTAACATCGCTCGCAAAACTTCTTACCGACTGGCATAAGCAAGAAAGGAAAAACGAGCAACCGAGCTACTGATTGGCTGTTTATCTCTGCCCCCTTCCCTCTCTCCTTTTCTCTCTTCCGTTAACTACGCCGTATTATTTTTTAATTCACGTCTGATGTCGCTGTAATACTGAGAACAGATACCACACTTTGATCTTAACAAAAAGGCCAAGGAACTATAAAAGTAATGTTTTATGACTATGCATTTTTAAATGATTGAAAAACAAAACTAATTTGATCTATCATTGTATTCAGTTCTGTTGTCATAAGATCGTCTTCCCAGGAATTACCTCCTCCTTTTTAAGGGGTTGCGGGTAATCCTCCCAGGTATTACATCCTCCTTTGAGGGAGGGTTAATGTAGTATCTGTTCCGTTGTCATGAGACCATCTTCGTCGGTACTATCTTCTCCTTTTTTTTGGGGGGGGGGGGGTGTAGTATCTTTTCTGTTGATCCTTCTCCTTTTATGGTGAAGATCCTTCCAGTGTTCTGTTGTAATGATACCATCTTACCAGGCATTACCTCCTCCTTTGAGGGTCAATGTATGTAGTTCGTTCCCAGCCTGACAAAATTATGGGACCGAAAGGAGCATATTTTTGCTAGTTTAAAGATAAATGCATACAACAAACATTAATCTATTAATATTTGAAGATATTAACGCATTGACGAGGTAAATTGTTTTACTAAAGTTAAATGACCTGTAATGGGTTGATATGCCGTAGCACAAACCAATCAAACCAATCAAGTTACCTAACTTGTGTGATAATCAGACCAATGGCAAAACTATTTCATCATTCTCATATACTTATAAATTTGTTTGTTCGTACAGCAAATTATTATTAAAAACACTGACCATAGTTTAACAATTGGTCAACAGCTATAAAAGAAGATCATAAGAAAATTCATAAAAAAAGAATTCATAACCTAATACGCCCCGCACTGTCTGCCAATCTCCAGCTGCTGTCGCATCACCGCCGTGTTGCATCCTTGTGCTTGTTTTTCAAGTACTTCCACACAATGTGCTCTTATTTACTTACTACACTTGTACCCCTAAACGAAAATAAAACCGACCCAACCGACTTGCAGCAAAATCCCACCTCTTCACTGTAGGGTGTCCCTAGATATCGGAAAATGTTCTATTCTAGTAGTTTCTTTCCGATGGTCGCTTTCCTTTGGAATTCCCTATCTGATTCCAGTTACCCCGACCGTACCAATATGCAGACATTTAGATGCAATGTTAACAAATAACTTGCTGCGTTTCCCTTATACATCTGACCCCCTTATCATAGTAGCCGCTATACATTTCAGTGGCAATACACCTTGTTTGGATGGAACACAAGTATACAAAAATATTAAAATTAACAGATGAACCAAAGATTATAGGCTTCTGCTGATTGATTGCTACTATGTTACTCCTAATCATTCAAACTAGCGGGACCTGTGGAAATTCCACAGTTGTATCTTTCATCTGTTGTCTATTGCTGCCATGCTTAAAAGTAACTCAATTATATCGACGCCCGGTGCAGACGCAGACCCCACGATTTTATTTTACCACCGTTGTTCAAACCGAAAAATACTTTTCTAATTACGCTGGTAAATGTAGTTTCAGAATGTATCCGTTTGTGGGGGTCTATTTCAAAAACCCTTGTAGATGTTTGTGACATATTTTCATTCTATGGACTTCCGGTACGAAAGCAGACTCAAAGATATTATTTTACCATCTTCCGACAAAACAGATACTATACTTTGATTCTAGCCTGAAAGTAAGGAAAGTGTATTTCTGTTCGAGTTTCACGTTCAACACAACGCGGTCATTAGATAAAAATTTAGAAATTACTTTATTCGCATCGCATCTTCGGCGGTCGGGCGATCCCATCTTTTAAAAAATGTGGGGTGTGATAACGTACGTCAAACATTAAATTTCCTTTGCGTATTATTATATAGATAAGAAAAATACATACCATCATCATGATATAAGGGGAAATCAACCCACCCAATCTGGCAAAGGTGGAGTGGGCCCCCAGAGCCCCGTTTCTCACGCACGTCGGGTACAATTCACACGTGTGTAGATAGATGATCCCGAAGGTACCGGTAATACACAGTTTGCTTAAGATTGCCAATGCAGTTGTCGTCCACTGTAAATCTGTAGGAGAATACGATAAAAAATAAACACACAGTTTTAAACAATTTAGACATACAAAGAAAAAGCAGTATTGATCCAAATTACATACAGTTTTTAAGTTTTCATTTTAGGAGAAGGAAAGATTCGAGGTAAAAACAATATTTTGGCAAATAGAAAATCTGAACCTGTGTGAATTATGTAAGAGACTATCAAAAATAGACTCCCTAACGGTCGTCTATTTTTGCTAGGCTGCCGCGTTCTTGGGTGGTGATATTTTTTGTTTAAAAAGGAAAAAAAAAATTTGGGTGGGGGGAATCCCCCGTTTCCCGCTTAAAAAAATCGAGCGCGAACGCAGACCCCACACTATAAGCTTAGGAAAAAATTGAAAGAATATGTAGAACATTTTTGCTAAATTAAAAAAAAAACTTTACGGGTGAAAAAAAAACTTGCAACAAAATTCCAGTTCAGGTAAACAAACGTAAAAATTATGAAGATTTTTTAAAACTTTGAAAAATAAACTCAAGAGAAATCGAAATCACGATGTGTTTAATTACAGGATTACAATAAGCTATTTCGGCCTAAAATGGACAGTCGTTTCGACTTAAAGATTATTCATGAGTTTTATGAGACTGGGGGCGTCGTTGAATGGATTGAGAAAAGGGAATTAAAGTGACTTATCTGGAGTGAAGCGGCTTGATCATGTCATCCCACTTCGGCTAACAGGAGGGGGCGTTTAAAGAAAAGAACCAGAATCCGATGCAAGTAGAAGTTGTTCCACATCTGATAGTGAGGGTGGGGCCGGACCTACTTTGGTTGAGCTGCCTTATTCCATTACTACCTCAGATCCTGGTACTTCTGACGCTTTAGTTGGAAGGGAAGAAATAACTGTCTTACTACGGAAGAGTAGTAGGGTAAAACGACCAGTTATCCACTGTCACTTGTGTGATCATACGATCGGAGTGAGGCTGACAATAAAGAGGTACACCTATCGGCTGAGAAGGGAATGCTATGCTTCGCATGTCGTGACTGTCCATCCACACTCACTTGACTCTGTCATCATCACTCCGAATATGGTTGCTAGGGTTCTTTCTGATCTTGACCAGTTCTGATTCAATTCCTGTGGTCGTTCTCAAACATCGTGCTCTTGGACTTTCTCCAATCTTCTCGAAACCATCCAATCTCTGTTTGTCTCAATCTTGCTTCCCTTCTTGTTAGAAAGAGTCCTTTTTTGTCCCTATCTTTAGAAATATCGGTGATCGTAAGTATCGTCCTGTTAGTCTCTTCTCTGTTATTAGCAAGATTTTTCAATGCTTGGTCAACGGCAAACTTGTTTATTTTCCGGAAACTTTGGGAGTCTTTAGTGATGTTCAGTATGGCTTTCGTGGGTTTTTTTCAACTGCTACCCTCTTAACTGTTTTAACTTAGCGAATCTGTCGGTTTATTGATAATTCAAGAGAGTGTAGGGCCATTGCGCTTGACATTTCTAAGGCGTTCAACAGAGTATTGCATTCTTGTCTTCTACACAAACTTCAGATTTATGGTATTAGTGGTAAGGTGCTTGCCATTACTAGGTCTTTTCTTTCTGATCAAAGCTTGCAAGTAACTCTGGATGGTGTCTCCTCATCCTCTTTCCCTATCAATGTTGGTATTCCTCGGGGCTCTGTTCTAGGCCCAACACCGTTTCTTCTCTATATCAATGATATTACAGAGAATATTATTCAGAAGATGAACCCCTAACCCCTAACCCGATGACACCACTCTCTATCTCGGTGTTTCTTCTCATCCCTCTCCCTAGGATCAGTTGGAATATGCAGCTGATCTAGATGTTGATTTAGGTTCGGTTGTGAATTGGGTACGAAATGGTTCGTTTCGTTAAATCCTGTTATAACTCAGCTCGTGTCTTTGAATCGTAGGCGTGCCGCTATTTCCTGATATTTTCTGTACTTGAGGACAAATCTACTTTTAAACTTCTTAGACTTTTTTCTCATCAAATCTTTATTGGAGTTCATACATTAGATCCATTGCTTATTCTGCTTCTTGTAAACTCGGTTCTCTCTATAACTCCAAACACTTTATTACACCTGAATCTATTCTCTATCTCTACAAATCTACTATGAGACCTTGTATGGAGTAATGTTGTCATATTGGGGCTGGTTAATCTCTGTCCGATTTGAGGATTCTTGATTATGTTCAGAGATGTATCTAATTTGGTTGGCACTACCCTTTCTCCTACTTTGCACCTTATCTCTCACAGACGTGATGTTGCTAGTCTCAGTCTTTTCTATAAATACTATTAAGGCATGTGTTCTTCAGAATTATGTGATCTATTCTCTGCTTCTTTTGTTTCAGCTCGTTTGACTAGTCGGTTTAGTGGTCTTCACAGATTCGCTGTTTTGATACATCGATATAATAACATTTCCTATTCTATTACCTTTTTCCCCAGAACTGTAGGCTTTTGGAACTGTCTTACTGCTAACTGTTTCCTCTTATCTATAGCCTTGGTCTTTTCAAGACTAAGGTCAATAGGCATTTCCTGTCTTTGCGATAATCAACTTTAGTTCTTCTTAGACCCTTACATCAAGTGGCTTCCTGCCTTTTATGGAGTGACTTCCATAAAAAATTTTAAAAAACAATTGTCGCAATTTCAATTAAAAAAAAAGTACGCCCTGGTCATTACCGTACGATTAGCGATGAAAATGCTATTTTGCACTTAAGAGACAGAATAACGGAACGAGCAACGGACGAGGCTCCGTAAAGAGATTCGTAGACACTTAGAATGAAAAAAAAGAAAAAAAAAGAAGAAAAATGCGTTGTATTCTTACCATTTGGAGCGTATAGACATGGAAACACGGTGAAAATTGCGCAGAATCCAGCCAGAGCCATGAAGGCAATGTACAGCTTCTTCCGGCCGACTCGGTTCAATAAAGCCATACAGAGCAAATAAGCCGGAAATTCCACAAATGCTCCAAACATAAAATTCAGGTAAATATCTCCACTCAGATGTCCGGAGTTTAGCACCATTCCAAAATAGACAAAACTCACTACACACCTGAGAATATAGATTTCATAATGAGAATAACATATAAGTAATAACGCGCACGCGCACAAATATAATTATGTCGTACAGATTTTAAAAGTTGGACCTAAATAACATTTCAGCTGACAAATCGAGCTTTGATTTTGACTAATACATTTTCGTTTGCTATTGTTGTACAATGTTATTGGCAATAAACAAACGTATTCGCTACGATTTATTGAAAATAATCTGCTTGGGCGGTTTGCTAATATGATGACATTCATCAATAATCACCTAAAAAGAAAAATCAGCGAAGGGGAATAACTCTTATTCTTTTAGTGAGAATTGGCGTTCCTTATTTGCTTGTTTTACTGAGATACTGAAACTAACAAAAAAGGCGCGTTTCTAAACGATAGAAATATTTACAAAACAAATTTGAACGTAATGGATCCCGGGCAACGCCAGGTCGGAACAGCTGGTGGTGGGCCAAAATAAGGGTCCTATCTTTAAATTTGAATAACTTGAATTTGAATAACTTCCACAAAATAAAAGTTAAACTCACCAAACTTTATGTGTGTGTAGACTGACCCTTCCGAGATTTTTTGAAATAAACAAAACAAATTTTAGCCGAAAAACACTTCTTAAAACTTACAAAAACTAAAGTATTGTTTTTTACACTGTTTTGAGTTTTTTAAGCAAAAATAATGTTTTCTAAATGAGGGTACGTTCCTTAGGGCTAATACGGCTCATGCTTACTTCGGAAGGGGTCCTTTACTTATTCTAAAAAAAAAAAATTAAAAAAAATGAATAAATAAAAAAGTTATGAATTTTAAAAAATAGGACCCTTATTTTTGCCCACCCTGTATATATATATATATATATATATATATATATATATATATATATATATATATATATATATATATATATATATATATATATTATAATGAAATAAATACTCAGACAATTTACTGAAAATAAAAAAAGTTCAACGAATGATTAAAGTACTGAAAAAATAAGAAATATTAAAACATCAAATTATTATAGTTAGGTAAACTCTTTGTCCGCATGCCGATCCTTGTTTGGTGAAAGCCGGGTAGTAAACCTCTGCTGATTTATTGAATTGATAACATATATTATATAAATTAAATTCATAAAAAAAAAAAAAACTGAAAAAATGAGAAATATCAAAACGGTACTCGATACATGAAGAGTTCTAACGCAAAACGCAATAAACGCCAATTTCTAAATTGCAATTACAAAAAATGTTACACTTAAACACTCGACCACACTCCAAAAAATACGTTACATATACTATAATATCAGCATGAATTGTTTTTTTTTGCTTTCAATTAAATCAAGCTTTTCGACGAAGTTTAGATTTGCTGTGCTCGTTCTTTTATTGTTTAAATATTCTAAATTTAAATGAATTGGATTTATCGCGTTTTGCATTCGAACTCTACATATGCAAATATAGAATTAGAAATCCGCAGCGCCGTTATAGATTCAAATGTTTAGCAGACTTTACTACCCAGGTTTCACCAAAACAGGATCATCATCAGAATACCTGTTTACGTGACGATCCTGCTTTGGTGAAATCTTGCTAGTAAACTTCTACTTATTTATTCGAATATATAATATAGTATATATATATATATATATATTTATATTTATTATGGGGGTGTGACATAAGTCGTGCGACTGTTTTTTTAAATTAAAATGTCTTTGAGAAGTTAAGCATTTAGCGAATGTGTCAGAAGAAAACACGTTTACGTATATTTATGATTTTTAGGAACTTCTTTAACTTTGGGTTCTGTTTCAGACCCCTAAAATAAAATGTAAAATAAACAAAACTTCTCATTTTCGGCACAGTTTGCCTTTTGTATATAACCAGGAAGTCAACGCAGCCAAACTGGACGTAATATATATATATATATATATATATATATATATATATATATATATATATATATATATATATATATATATATATATATAGTCTCGGAAGTTTCTCAACCATTAAAACTATATAAAAAATAAAAATAAAAAAATAAAAAAATAAAAAAAAAAACTTATAGTCTCAAGTCTTCCAGTGGAAAATCACTCATGTAAGTCAATTTATTTTTTACAGTTATTATATTAGTTAGTTTCTAACACTATTTTAAGGGATCATCAGTTGTTTACCATGAAAAACTGTTTCATATATTTAGCTTTTTTGTTTGGTTATTGCGTTTACTAGCAATAGAACACCGGTATGTTTACTAGTTTTTGTTCCGTGAGCGGGTTTAAGCATATGGGGAGGACTGCATTCAATCGCCCTTAATCGACGTGTCATCAATTTTATATTATATATATATATATATATATATATATATATATATATATATATATATATATATTAATTAATTAGTTGTATTAGTTAAATTTTGTGTACATAAAAGGAAAACATGTACACGTGTTTCAAGCTATCAGCTGTTATCAGCATGACTACCCGGGCAGGAATCGAAAATATCCATAGTCTAGTGTTATAATACAAGTCTGGGGGACGCCCTGCCACATTTTATGCACGGCTTTTTATCGCTTATGATGTTAATTTGTAAAACTAATTAATTAAAAAGATTATTATTTTATATATATATATATATATATATATATATATATATATATATATATATATATATATATATATATATTACTCATATATACATGCAATACATTTATTCGTTGATTTTCTAACAAATAAATGCATAAATGTAATATATGTATGTAATATAAAATTACATAAACAATATTACAGTCTTACGTCAATCAACCAACGTTTCAATACTACCACGTCTTATCAAAGACTGAATAAAATTTTATTCAGTCTTTGAAGAGATGTAGTAGCATCGAAATTGATTGACGTAGACTGTAATATTGCTTATGTCATTTTATAAATGCTCAACTTTTTATTGACCACTTTTGAAAATTTTGGTTTTATGTACATTTTATTAACATATTTTAACTTGATCCATTAATATATATATATATATATATATATATATATATATATATATATATATGACATATGAAATATATAATATCTATGTTTATAATTTATAAACATAACATATGCAATATACATATAATATAAATATGTAATATATATATAATATATATAATATATGTAATATAGTATATATATATATGTAATATATACGTGTCATATATAATATATATGTCATATATAATATATATGTAATATATATAATATATATATATATATATATATATATATATATATATATATTATATATCATTGCTTATCTGCCAATGTGTGGAAATTACGTTTGTATTCGTGTTTAACTCGAAGTATGTTCCTACCCACTTCACAATTATAATATTTTGCTATCATTTAAAATGATTTTCTTTTTACTTAAAAAAATAATTGCCTATATTAATTACATCTTTTACCTAACCAATATTATTTTAATAATGATAGGTGTATAATATAAATGTAATATATAATATATATGATGTATATGTATATAATGTAATTGTAGAAAAAATAATAATTGCCCACTAATGAATAACTGTTTAAGAACTAAAATCATAAACAAAGCAACAATAACTTATATCAACAACGAACGAAAAGTATATATAGAGGCCACCGAAAATAACTGCAAATGTAGGTATAATCATAACATGATGGAATTCAATCGTGAAAAATATAGAAATAGTTGTACATTTTCTAAATATATATATGTGCACAAAACATAAATATCTCTAACATCCATTACGAAAAGTTAAAATTAACTCTATCTTGCAATATAAATAGGAGAAAATATAAATCATCCTTGGAAGAAAATATCAACTTATAAATTTCAAAAACAAAATTAATTTACAAAACAAAAAATATTTTTTAACCAAATTCACATACATGAACAAATATTTTCTATTTAATTCCAGATTAAGTAATTAAAAAAAAACAATAAATTAAAGTATTGGTGTTCTGCGTCGTGGTGTACATATGAAATATTTCCGTTTTTAATTTAAATGAGTGACATGAAAAGGGGGAGATAATTTAAACTGTTTTGTGGGGGTCGTTTATAATGTTGTCTAGGATAAATCTCATCTCAGCGTCACATATGCAGGTCTCGTCACCTGAAATAAGTGTGTGGTTGAAAAAAAATCAATTAAATTGCCATTATCTCTAATTAAAAAAAATCAATTAAATTGCCATTATCTCTAATTAAAAAAAATCAATTAAATTGCCATCATCTCTAATTAAAAAAAATCAATTAAATTGCCATCATCTCTAATTAAAAAAAATCAATTAAATTGCCATTATCTCTAATTAAAAAAAATCAATTAAATTGCCATTATCTCTAATTAAAAAACATCAATTAAATTGCCATTATCTCTAATTTAAAAAAATCAATTAAATTGCCATTATCTCTAATTAAAAAAAATCAATTAAATTGTTTTTATCTCAAATTTAAAAAAAATCAATTAAATTGCCATTATCTCCAATTAAAAAAAATCAATTAAATTGCCATTATCTCTAATTAAAAAAAATCAATTAAATTGCCATTATCTCTAATTAAGAAAAATCAATTAAATTGCCATTATCTCTAATTAAGAAAAATCAATTAAATTGCCATTATCTCTAATTAAAAAAAATCAATTAAATTGCCATTATCTCTAATTTAAAAAAATCAATTAAATTGCCATTATCTCTAATTAAAAAAAATCAATTAAATTGCCATTATCTCTAATTAAGAAAAATCAATTAAATTGCCATTATCTCTAATTAAATAAAATCAATTAAATTGCCATTATCTCTAATTAAAAAAAATCAATTAAATTGCCATTATCTCTAATTAAATAAAATCAATTAAATTGCCATTATCTCTAATTAAATAAAATCAATTTAATTGCCATTATCTCTCATTAAAAAAAATCAATTTAATTGCCATTATCTCTAATAAAAAAAATCAATTTAATTGCCATTATCTCTAATTAAAAAAAAATCAATTAAATTGCCATTATCTCTAATTAAAAAAAATCAATTAAATTGCCATTATCTCTAATTAAAAAAAATCAATTAAATTGCCATTATCTCTAATTAAAAAAAATCAATTAAATTGCCATTATCTCTAATTAAAAAAAATCAATTAAATTGCCATTATCTCTAATTAAAAAAAATCAATTTAATTGCCATTATCTCTAATTTAAAAAAATCAATTAAATTGCCATTATCTCTAATTAAAAAAAAATCAATTAAATTGCCATTATCTCTAATTAAAACAAATCAATTTAATTGCCATTATCTCTAATTAAAAAAAATCAATTTAATTGCCATTATCTCTAATAAAAAAAAATCAATTAAATTGCCATTATCTCTAATTTAAAAAAAATCAATTAAATTGCCATTATCTCTAATTAAAAAAAATCAATTTAATTGCCATTATCTCTAATTTAAAAAAATCAATTAAATTGCCATTATCTCTAATTAAAAAAAAATCAATTAAATTGCCATTATCTCTAATTAAAAAAAATCAATTTAATTGCCATTATCTCTAATTAAAAAAAATCAATTAAATTGCCATTATCTCTAATTAAAAAAAAATCAATTAAATTGCCATTATCTCTAATTAAAAAAAATCAATTTAATTGCCATTATCTCTAATTAAAAAAAATCAATTTAATTGCCATTATCTCTAATTAAAAAAAAATCAATTTAATTGCCATTATCTCTAATTAAAAAAAATCAATTTAATTGCCATTATCTCTAATAAAAAAAATGAATTTAATTGCCATTATCTCTAATTAAAAAAAAATCAATTAAATTGCCATTATCTCTAATTAAAAAAAAACAATTAAATTGCCATTATCTCTAATTAAAAAAAAATCAATTAAATTGCCATTATCTCTAATTAAAAAAAATCAATTAAATTGCCATTATCTCTAATTAAAAAAAATCAATTAAATTGCCATTATCTCTAATTAAAAAAAAAAACACCCACCTCTTCTAGGTTCATATCGCTTGCGTCCATTTTTGGAGGATTCAGATTTGGCAAGTTTTATTTAATTATCTATTTAGCAACCATCTTCCCCATAAAAAGTTTGAATTATCTCCCCCATTTTATGTCACTCTTTTAAATCAAAAACAAAAATATGTTATATGTACACAACGATGAAGAATCACCAATGCATTTCCCAAAATTAAAAGAAATAATGGCTGAAATAATCAATACTCAATAGCACATATAAAGCAACAAAAAACAATTATCCATTAGTGAACAAATAATTAAAAAAGAAAAATATGAAAAACAAAAGTAAATAAATAAAAATTATAAAATAAATAACATATTTGTCTATTAATGATCGAAAAATTAAAAACAACAGAAAATAATATTAAGGAAATCAATAAATAAAAAAAATAAAAAAATAAGGGTACATAACCCATTTTTTCCAATCCCATCATCTTGTTTGATAACAATTGTAAAATATCGGGCGAGTAGACCCGCTAATATATACTATGGTTAGTTGAAAACAACAGGAAATGAGGGTTCAATCGCGGTCAACCTGGGGGCATCTCGGTTAGCTCGACTCGAATGTGGGAATTTATAGAAACGGATTTGATGTCACATGACCCAAAGAGAGAGAGTGTGTGAGAGAACTACTCAGTTCAATTGGAAACCTAGAAGTACAAACATCTTATTTCGAAATGTCTTGATAAGATATCGTTAAACAGTAATTATTGATTTCTCTCGCTCTCTCTCTCTCTCTCTCTCTCTCTCTCTCTCTCTCTCTCTCTCCTGATCAGTGATTTGGAAAAAACGACCAAGCAGAATAAACCTCTTCTGTCTTCAACAGTTTTGTTTTTACGTCTTTGTTTTTAGATATGAAAGAACTCGATTGCAAGTGGCGTTTCCTCAGTCTGACAATATCACATGAAGGTGCGTACAGGAGCACGCAGCACATAGTAATATTATGAACTTCCATGTATGGCACAAGGTTGAAACGCAACAAAGCGACATACATCTGATGATTGGTGAAACTGCATTCAAGTGTTACAGCTAAGTGAATTTCACTATAATTTATTATTGATATATATATATATATATATATATATATATATATATATATATATATATATATACAGGGTGGGCAAAAATAAGGGTCCTATTTTTAAAAATTCATAACTTTTTTATTTATTGATTTTTTTAATTTTTGTTTTAGAATAAGTAAAGAACCCCTTCCGAAGTAAGCATGAGCCGTATTAGCCCTAAGGAACGCACCCTCATTTAGAAAACATTATTTTTGCTTAAAAAACTCAAAACAGTGTAAAAAACAATACTTTAGTTTTTGTAAGTTTTAAGAAGTGTTTTTCGGCTAAAATTTGTTTTGTTTATTTCAAAAAATCTCGGAAGGGTCAGTCTACACACACATAAAGTTTGGTGAGTTTAACTTTTATTTTGTGGAAGTTATTCAAATTCAAGTTATTCAAATTTAAAGATAGGACCCTTATTTTGGCCCACCCTATATATATATATATATATATATATATATATATATATATATATATATATATACAGGGTGATTCATAAGTCACGTAGCTATTTAAAATGATTACCATGTGAAGCACACACATACTATGAACTTTTGATAATTGTTATCTTACTCTCTAATTACTGCTATTTGTTATTTTAAATTTGTTCGTTTATATATTTGCTTCTATATATATTTATTTTTATTTATTTAAATTTGTGTAAATCATCCTCATGTGCTTTTTTTTCAGGCAGTATGTCATTTACAATTGAAGAGCGAATTTTTATTGTTATTCATATGGACAAATTTGATGAATCTCCTACACTTGTTGAAAGGCAATGACGACCTCAAATCAAAAATCACTGCCGAGTTTGTTAAAATTAATCCATCAAATATGCTACAAAGAGTCGTAAATTCCTTGCAAAAAAGAATGGAGCTATGCATGCAGAACGAAGGTGGAAATTTTGAAAGATTGCTGTAATTTTAAACTTCCATAAATGAATTTGTTGAATACACTTTCTGTTTTGTATAACCGTATTTTTTAATTTTAGAATTTCAAAAATAAATAGCTAAGTGACTTATGAATCACCCTGCATATATATATATATATACAGGGTGGGCCAAAATAAGGGTCCTATCTTTAAATTTGAATAACTTGAATTTGAATAACTTCCACAAAATAAAAGTTAAACTCACCAAACTTTATGTGTGTGTAGACTGACCCTTCCGAGATTTTTTGTAATAAACAAAACAAATTTTAGCCGAAAAACACTTCTTAAAACTTACAAAAACTAAAGTATTGTTTTTTACACTGTTTTGAGTTTTTTAAGCAAAAATAATGTTTTCTAAATGAGGGTACGTTCCTTAGGGCTAATACGGCTCATGCTTGCTTCGGAAGGGGTCCTTTACTTATTCTAAAAAAAAAATATAAAAAAATCAATAAATAAAAAAGTTATAAATTTTTAAAAATAGGACCCTTATTTTTGCCCACCCTGTGTATATATATATATATATATATATATATATATATATATATATATATGATTTTACAATAAATATTGGGCGCTCTTCCAATATGTGTGAGCTACCAAATTGTTTCTAATTCAATATGCGATCTACCAAATTGTTTCTAATTCAATATGCGATCTACCAAATTGTTTCTAATTCAATATGCGATCTACCAAATTGTTTCTAATTCAATATGCGATCTACCAAATTGTTTCTAATTCAATATGCGATCTACCAAATTGTTTCTAATTCAATATGCGATCTACCAAATTGTTTCTAATTCAATATGCGATCTACCAAATTGTTTCTAATTCAATATGCGATCTACCGAGTCGTTTAAATTCCAATATGTGATCTACCCAATAACCCGACTCCATTAACTCTTAGGTTAGGGTTAGTGTGTTATGATTAGAGTTAAGGTTAATAGCTAGATAACATATTGGAATGTAGAAAACTTAGTATATCACATATTAGATTAGAAACCATTCGTTAGATCACATATTGGATTAGAACACCAAATATTTTAATAATATCTCCATACATATGTGTTTAATCTTAACCAAGATTCATCAGTGTGTCAATATATAATTTTACCAACACTGGACTAAAGTCACGTTTCACTTACATATAGTAACTGCAAACATTTCTTCGAGAAAATGGCGTCCGGCGCATTATCTGCCATTGAAATCCGAAGGGTTATTTCCCATCTTTTATATTTCGTATTAGTACAATTTAATTTTATTATATTTAATCATTAATTTATCACCAGTTTTTCGTTGTTGACTTTACTTTGAACCTATTTCATTTATATCTTGTACCTCTATACCTGAATTTATAACTGTTAATTATCATTGTGTCGTCAAAATGTTTCAAATTATTATTATTATTATTATTATTATTATTATTATTATTATTATTATTATTATTATTATTATTATTATTATTATTTGTACTCACAATTTCTCACACAAGTCGTCATCAGTAGTTGCTAACTAATAATAACCGGTGGTGTTCACTGCAGTCTGAGTGACAACAAGTCTCCCCAGATTTCTAGTACTGTTCACCTCTGTTCGATAACCATTGCAAATGACTTTACGGTATCGCAACAGCCGCTAACCATTGATTTCTCGTTGGTAACGACCATTAGTCTTCTCTGGAATTTGGGCGGCAATAAGCCTCTCCTATGTTCCAGTACTTTCCGCATTCTTCCAGTGGAGGTCTGGTTAGTACTCTCCCTCCTCGGTCTTCGAATCCTTCTTAACCCTTTCACGAGAATTGTGTGTGGTATCAGCCGAAGCTTTTGCCATCACTTTTTGTGTGTGTGGGTGGGGGGTGGGGCAGTTCATGAAAATTTCTTGCAGTTTCTGTTTCTTTGGGTTTATGTTTTAGTGTTTCTCCTGCGGGTTTGTTTTCTTTCTATATTAACTTCCGAGTGGCTGGTTACCGTTCGTAGCTTATACTGGTTGGTTTCCGCATTCAAGGATTTTCCTTAAAGTTGCGGCTGTGTTTACTATCGCCGTCCTTTGTATGGTCTCAGTGATCCCTTTGATTCCAATTTCTCGCAATCTTGCTTTTATGATTTGATTAATTAATTATTAATCTATTTATTTTAATTCATTTTAATTTTATTTTATGTTTTATTTTTGTCAATTTCTACCCATTTTAATTTCAATTCTGTGAAGTGTTCCACGGTTTCGAACTTTCATAATGGACAGAGCACGTGCGATATTGTTTAGCCTAACCAGTAAGATTTTCAATACCTCTGGAAACCGCAGGTATCAATGACTAATCGAAATATAATATGTAATTGCATAGTGTCATATGTAATAAAATAGTATGCTTTTAAAATGTAACTGAGCACAGAATTATATTATAAACATCGTGTTTGGAAAATCGATGGCATGGCTTTGGGATTATGTTCTATACGTAGAGATAATAAAAATAGTTCCTATAAACATAGGTTCTTATAAACATAGGTTCTTATAAACATAGGTTCGGAAACGCTTGATTTCCGAGTTATAGTCCATTGAAACAAATACTGATCAACATTATTTTTTGCAAACATCTAATAAGTACAATGTGTATGGTAGCGCACTGGTATTCCAACATATGAGATAGATACACACTATATCTGTGACAGAATCACAGGTAAAATAAGCCTGAGCCTGGTGTTGTCACATACACCAACAAAACAATGAAAGAATGAAACAATGACACCAAACAAAATAGAAAAGTTGTGGGACTCAGAAGAAAGATCTGGGCGTTATGACCGTTGATAGCCAACATGGGGGACCCGGTCGGCATCCTGCGAATGTTTACCTTTCTTATTTCAGGTTACAGAATAAAACAAATCAAATACAGGTAAATAAATATGATCAGCACAAACCAAAGACGAGAAAGAAATGGACCACAAAGGAAATGAGACTAGTAATGGAGTGCTATTATAAAAGCAAGCCCCACACAAAGAAGTTTCTTTACTCATACAGAACATAATCTCGCAGTTATGCCATACATTTTCAAAACACCATATATTAGTAATTTTTTTATTTATGCGATATTAATTATTAGGTGAAACGGCATAACTACTGAGATATCCAAAAAGAGCGTTTGCACGGTTAACTTTAGTAAGTATGGATGTCCAAAAAGAGAATAATCAGAATATTAATGTTCAAGTTTTTTATCGGTGTTTTTGATTTTGTTTATAAATTTAATTAAAAATAGAAATAAAACATTGTACGAATTCTTTTTTCTTCTTCGAATTCAAGATGAAGTAACGAATATCACCAACCCGGATGTGTAAAAAAAAAAACAAAAAAAAACAAAACAACTTATCCATCCATTTATTTTTATGTATTATTCACGATCAATTGTTTTTTGTTACCTAAGAAACGATGATTAAATAATACCGTTATTAATTTATGACCGAGTAAAAAAAAATTATACCAGAAAACAAATGATCAATAAAAAAAATTATTGATATTCAATTGTTGTTATGGTATAACGACATATCGTGAATAATCCATAAAAATTAATGGATGGATAAATTTTAATTTTTTTTTGCTTCAGGGTTGATAATATTTGTTACTGCATCTTGAATTCGAAGAAGAAAAAAAGAATTCGTACGAAAACAATTCACAGTCTTTTATTTCTATTTTTCATCAAATTTATAAACAAAAACAACAACCAAAAACTTCGATGATAAACTTGAACATCAATATTCTGATTATTGTCTTTCTGTACATCCATACTTACTAAAGTTAACAGTACAAATGTTCTTTTTTGATGTCTCGGTTGTTATACCAATTATAAAAATGCTTCCTTAATTTCATGTAAAATAAACCAATTTTGAGAAAATGTAATACTAACAGAACAATAGAATAGCGGATTAATGGAATAATGGACTAGCGGATATTGAAATGTTGGAAGATTAACGATAAACAATAAAGGGGGAAAAAGGTAACGGAATTGGAACGATAAACAATAAAGGGCATAAAAGTCAATGGAATTTGAACTCTTAACTAAAAATGCTTCTTTCTAGGCAACAATTACTAGACTAGTACATCCTGCGCGACGAAACCGAAATAGAAAATCATCCAGACCAACAAAACATAATGATACCAAATAATAAAACAGCTGAAATATTAGACAAAAAACACAAAGACAAATACAATAAAAAAATATCCAATAAAAAAGAATAAATTCAATTTACGATTTCTGATTCATTAATAATGAAACGTACATCCCATTACCCAGAAATACAAAAAAAATACAACTCTGTATCTTACTTTGAAAATATATACATATATAAGAACATATGTATATATTTAACGCATGCAAAGGTAACCGTTCTCGTGCATAACAATCCATATCTTCATCTATTGGTAGTTATTTATTAATTATACTTACATTTTATTGGGTTATCATTCATCACTTCTATCTGATGTGGCTAATATGATAGATTTGTGAGAGGCATTTTAAAAAGGATTAATTCTTTTATTGCCTCTTCGTTCGCGTCAAGATAAACATGGAAGGGAGGACCTGGTTGAAGAAACAATTCAGTCACCATATTATTAAACAGGAAACGATAGGGGTAAACAGTTTAGGTTTGTTTGGGTGTTTGCATGATTGGAACTGTATCTTTTATTATTTGATATTCACCAAGCTTTCAATTAAACACCACATAGAAGAGAAAAAAACAGGGGAAAAACGGAGCTCAGAAAAATGTGTCTTCTAAACCGGGCTAGTAACTTTCATGAAGATACGTTCAGTCAGAAAGTTACAATGAAAAACATGAAACATGTAATCAAAATATGAAATCAGAAACACATATAAAAACATACAAGAAGTGACATGCAAATATTAATACAAAGCTGTTTTACGAAATGCTTTTCTGATTTCGCAGTATTCTTATAGAGAACACACCGCGTTTCCGTGACTTCGCCCGAGAGTTGACGAGACGAAAACTGCCAAACGATAAATTGAAGACTGGCAGACGATAAATTCAGACGAAGAATTTCAAAGTAAAATGTATATATAAAAATAAAGAACGAACAAATCGTAGCTAAACAACTGTTATTAATTAGATGTTTATTTTTTTTGTCAAAGGAACCATTTTTAATCAAATGTTTTTAAATAAAATATTTTTTTTGTGCACTGAAAAGTTTTAAAAGATTACTTTTTTTATATAACAAACATCGAAACCACTGTTTTACCCAATGTCTTGTTTGTTTTTGTTTTTAATTTTTATTTTCAATGTTTTTTTTTTTCTTTTTCAATATTTTCAGGGTTACGGTTTAGGGTTAGTCTTCCTCTAGAAGCGACCGTTGCTGACATAACTCAATGAGTCCTTCGGGAGATTCAACGCGCTGACACGTATCGTAGAAATTCATTCTTTTTTTTATTTAACTCGCTGCAGATCGTAGAAATTAATTTCTTCCAAAAGTTATCGTCTGCTTGCTGCAACCTGATTGGTTAATAGTATCGTCAACTCTCGGGCGCTTCCGAGACCTGCCCGAACGTTGACGACGCGAAGTCACGGACACGCGGTGCGTTCTTTATAAGAGTACCGATTTCTCAATTGGTGTTTTGTGTGGTGTTGTTAATGTAAAATAAAATTGGAATTATAACATTTATAATTACTATTCGAAATGTATATTTATAAATAAATATTCGACATTTATATTCATATGAATAAATATTTGAAATTTCATCAAAAACATTCAAAGATGTTTTACGAATTAATTTTCTGATTTTTCAATTATTCGTAATTTTATGTTGCATATATACTTGACGTACCCGTGACCCGTTGAGTCATAACCACTATTAATCTTTATTTGACTTTGATTTCATTAAAACAATTCGTAAACTGAGACAAAGTTATTAATAATAAGTGTGTGTTCTTCTATATCATCCATAATGATGATATAGAAATACATAATTATTTTACTGTTTAATTTACATAAGTGTTCACGGTGTGTACACATCCACTATGTAAATTAGACAGCAAGGTAAAGTAATTAAGAAGCAACGCTGAAAAAAGAGAGTCACTCTTTCTCTAAATGCTGAAAGAAACATTAAAATTATTAGTGTTTGAATCAATAGAGTGAGAGACGGACAAAATGTACGAATAGCTAAGTGAGATACAGATGGTATTTTCAGTTAATTACAAATTACGAGTAATTAGAATGATGAAAATAAGTCCATCCCAGAGCTAAGGACTATTTTAGCATTTATTGTGCGTAAATTATTTATGTACGAAAAAGGTCTTCTAAAACAATTGTCATTCATTCAGCTCTAGTATATTCTATAAAAGACCTTCGTGAAAATACACATATTCTGATTTTTATAGAATTTTAACAAATCAAGAAATATTCATTAGTTTCCTATTACTTTGGAGTATTTTAAAGGGATTTTAAGGGCAAAATAAGGCACAACATCCAAATTTGTAAATATCAGATTTGCATTGAATTGATCCATAATCATTAGACACTAATTAAGCAAGATTATCTCAATTTAAATTGTTTCTTAAGACCCCTTAAGCTTATGTCTTAAATGTTAGACATTTCATAGTCCTAAAATCAAAAGTTTAGTATCATTATATGTTGGTAAGTAGACATAAAACGGTGCAACTGTCCTGTTTAGAAAACTCTTTTTATCTGTCCTGCGACAGCCATTTTCGTAGTAATATATGGTATAAGGCCTCCGTCGGTCAGGGTCGACCATGGGTCATGCATACTTAGCCTATTTGTTCAGTCTGTCTGCACGGCTGGAGCAGCGTCGCTTGTGGCTAAAATGACCAATGTGGGAGTGGCAGTCTCTGTCGCAAAGGTCACTGGCGAAGCTGAAGTGTACTCTCCAGGTTGTAGACTGTAGGTTTGTTGATAGTCTGTGCGGTGTGATATCATTTATTACCTACATACATCGATGTTTCATGCTTACGCAATCTTCAGTGCAGGAAGTTAATTCCCGACGGGCACGAACTCCGATCACAAATCGCCACTGATTCGCAGTCAAGAGCCTTACCCGTTGACCACCGAAAATTAGCTTAACGGTTAGGAGGAATTTAACTTTGTAAATGCCAAGTCGGTGGGTATTTACAACAAGCAGCGAATAGTGATCAACAATAACAAACCGTGTTGGATCTCGCAATGAAGCTAGTTATTATGTCCCATCTTTTACTGAATTTCTGTCTCTCACTAGATATTGTTTGACACCTCCGATCTTATTTAAAACGGTATGTATCACTCTCGTTTCAGTCCATCCCTCTTTTACTTCCCTTCTCCCGATGGGTATATGACCAGTTGAAGGATATAAAGAAAGGGGAGAATAAAATGATCGGAGTAGTGCTTTAATTGGGAATATCACAACATGTAACACTATTATCAAATCATTATCTGGGGATGAAAGATATATATATATATATATATATATATATATATATATATATATATATATATATATATATATATATATATATATATATACATATATATACATATATACATACATATATATATATATATATATATATATATATATATATATATATATATGTGTGTGTGTAGGCCCTCCGTTCAGTCTAGAGAGACTATGGATACCCCTATAAGGGGCTGGCTGCGCGTGTAATTATGAAGCAAGGGTTGCGCAATCCCTACAACACCTCTCCTGAGTCGGCACTGCTTGATTCCAATGGCAAGCAGTTCAAGACGACTGGAAACAATGCCGAGATAAACAGAGAGCACATACAGCACCTGGTAGTCCCAAATGGTCATCCATTTAATACTGGCCAGGCTCAACGTCGCTTAACTTCGGTGATCTAACGGGAACCGGTGTGTCAACGTGATTTGTACCGTATATATATATATATATATATATATATATATATATATATATATATATATATATAGAGAGAGAGAGAGAGAGAGAGAGAGAGAGAGAGAGGGGGTTATATAGCGAGCAAAAGAGACTAAGCTTTGGTCTTTTAATTTAATTTTACTTTATTAATTGGCTCTGCAAACTCATCTTTTTCCGGATTCAAATAATATATTATGAGCCCAATGCGTGACCCAACGGATTACATTTTTTAAACTAATTATTTATAGGCCCTGCTCAGCTGTGTCCTTTAGTGAGGAATAAGAGAAGCCGTCAAGTCTAAGCTATAATGCAAGTTCCTTCCTGTTGAACACTGTTATGATGGCCGACTATTGCTGTCACCCTCCTTGACACATAGCGTTTATTTCTCATCTCGTCTTTAGCTTTTCATGGTAACCTCATTGATTATTGCTCTCGGAATTGGAGTTAAATGTGACTCTTGTTCCGGGGTTCGAATCGTGCGACTGGTGTCAATTGTTATTTCTACACTGCTGATTCCGCAAGGATGAAACGTATACGCTGTAAGTAATAATTTAAAATAATATATATATATATATATATATATATATATATATATATAAAAAATGTGTGTTTTGTTTATTATCTATGTACGTATACGTTTCGTCCTTTAATCGGGACTCATCAGCATACAGCTATAACTATTCACTACTGGTCGCGTGATTCGAAACTCCAGGCTCCGAGTATGTTACAACTCAAATTCCGACATCTACAACCACATGGACACTGCTGAATAGCTAGATAAACATATATATATATATATATATATATATATATATATATAATAAGAAATGTTGTCCTTGTTTTAGAAAGCATTGTTTATATGGTAATATTAATTATTAAACATAATAATGAGCAATTAGAACGCCATACAATGCATTTTAGTTTTATTAACTTTTTTCTAATTGCTCCAATAGTGAGATGTTGAGTTCAAATCGTAGATGGAGCGCACTTAAACGGAATTAAGTTTACTTTTAGTTTCATATTTGATTATATATATATATATATATATATATATATATATATATATATATATATATATACTAAAATTGAAATTACAGGATTCACACTCTTATCAATAGATGCTAAAAAAATCCCATATTTTTATTATTGTTTAAGTGTCGAGTGAGAAAGTCAGAACGTTATTCTGCGATTAGACTTCGACAAACGGCAAACTTCTCTTTCGGCCTTTGTTTGTAAGGGCCAATTTAAAAGACAGCTTATATAGTGTCTTCGGTTGAAGTAATAATAACGTCTTGACTCATTCGATCTAGCGAAGTAATTTTCCCAGTTTCTCAAATATTACTTAATATGGTGGTGTATTTACATAAATATATATACAATAAATATCTATAAATAGAGCTTCATTTTTTAAAACGATGGCCCAATGTTCGGTGTGACAGACAGACAAATGGACGGAAACGGTTATACAGTACAACTGAACGCATCTCAAAATAACATTCAAACCCCAAGAATTTTAATAGACATAAAAAAAACAAAAAACATAGACATATGGTGAAAAAAAAAACAGTTTTTAAAAATATCATGGTGTTAAAAAAAAACATAAAACCATTGTAATCATTTACTAACCGCATCTTAGTCTGGCACAAGGCTAAGAATAAATGCACATGCGCGGTAAAGGTTTGTTTCTATATGTTGTTACTGTTAAAAGCGAATCTATATATTTTTCAAACAACATTTTTGTAAGGGTTTCACAAAATAAAAATTACGAAGCCTCCAGAGCGCTGATAAAACCATTCTTCGGTATTTACCTCGATTTTCACCGCAGACAGGTGTGGCACAAGGCCCGAAAAATGTGGGATAGAAAGCCAGCGCACCAGAATGGGGTGTACTCTGGCTTCACAAAAATAGCCTGAGCATTCCCCCCGCCTTCTTTGGAATTCCCCGGTAGGAGCACCTCAGGCGACTGGCCATAAACCAACCCCTTCTCAAAGAGAGAAAGTAAAGCGTGCCAGGGTGCATCGACTTGGACTAAACAGCGCCATATCTCATCCCAATAGAGCAGGGCCAGTTGATGCCATCGCGGCCCACTCTCCGTCGAACTGATTGTTGAGGGCGAATCTTCAATTAGTATGACGAGAAAATGGGGTTTCCCTTTCCTGGGTGCCCCTTATTAGATTTAGGCCCACTCTGTTACCATAATAGATCTCGGCATAACCGGTTTTTATCTACTTCAGAACCTTCAAACCAAGGTGGCCTGAAGCATGTCAGGGGACACCTAAGAAAAAGATATTTTCAACAGTGTTATCTTCGCTTTATTTTATGTCCTCGTACTGCAGTCCGAAACAATGATATAGTGTCGCTTTTAACAACATATTAAAAAAAAGCGTTACTAGTCATGTGCGTTAAACTATTTTAAATAAACTAGAATTATGGACCTTACTGGCCGAGATTCATTCTAGTATCCCAACGCTACTAATAATGTTTACCTAATTGTTCTTTTTTTTTTAATTCATTATCGCTTAAAATATAATTCATGCTTTGAAACATGTCATTAATCATAAATCTATGATGTATCGCCAAAGCTATCATTATTTGGCACTTCTGTAGTATATATGAAGCAGCTGCCGATTAAGAAATCGAAATTGAAGAGTTCCGTTTTTTTTTCTCCAAGTACCATTCATTCAGAATTCACCGGAAGTTGAATTTAGTATTTAGAAAATGGAGTTAAATGAGATTAATCTTCGAGACATTGGTAATTTAATGAACCAGCCGCAAAAAACAATAGATTTTTTACAGGCACACCGCCTGATTTCTTAATGTTAGGGTTTAGGGTTTAAGGTTAGGGTTTTTTATTTAAAATTATTTTACTTCACATAATAAAAATAGAAATTGTTAATTGTTACCCAAAAACAAACCAGTCTTGCATTTTTTTTTTATGTTGTAAAAAAATCACTTCCGGTTGAATTACCTCCCTTTATTTTCAGTAGAAGGACAGAAAATCTGCTGCTTCATATATACTACAGAAGTGCCCATTATTTTGTTAAGGCAATGTCTTATATTTATGGAATCTGCTTTATTTATTGGGAATTTGTTATTTACTATTAATATACTGTTTTCCATTTTAAAAAGTAGTTAGCGTCTCCGATATTTCGAAATAGGACAAATTCCGCAATGTATTTATTACGTTTAAAAAAATTGTGACTGACGAAAAAATGTTGACTGACGGACGGACGGACGGACGGACAGACAGACAGACGGACAAAATCTCTATTTATATAAGATATGCTGTTAAATTTGAATAAATGCTGAAACTGGTATTAGAACGAGATAATTCTAATTGGAGAGCACAAAGAAAAAGATTACACAAGGAATACACTTTTACAGTTATTCTTACACACATAAACAACGCTGGGATAACGTAGTATCTGTTCTTTCCTCGAAATGAATTTAAAAACCTGTACATGTACAAAAACATTTACAGACGCATTTCTTTATCACGATTCAAAGTTATTAAAATGTGCTCGTGTTCAGGAGAGATATAGCGAAAAATGGAATTTTTCATCAGAAGTAAAACTAGAGTTTAGGTTAGGTGTCAGTATATTGCCTCGCAAACAGAAATTTGGTAAAAGCACGTAACGGATAAGCTGATGAGATCTTTCTCTTTTTCCCATGTAACTAAAATGTGCACGTGTTCAGGAAGGATAGAGTCAGATCGTTGACTTTTAAAAAGTTCAAAACAATAAAAAAAAATTAATATATTAAAAATGATTTTAAAAAAGCGAAACTAAGACTGAGTTTCCATTTTAAATAATTCCAGTCACGTAGTCATTTGCTTCTTGTTTCCAGAAGGGTTACGTCGCCTTTATATTTTCATCCTGTCAACTTTCGCTGAGAAGGCTAAGCCTAAATAAGGCTTTAGCTGAACATGTATGCATATATGTAGACAACAATGTTCGTATAAATAAAAATGTAACTATTAAAATATAATATATATATATTCGATTTCTGATTGAATAGTCTGGCAATGCTGTTTGCTATTAAAATAAAACGGATCTCTTTCACTTTTATCCCGTTCAACTCTGGACTTTAAAATTATATATATATATATATATATATATATATATATATATATATATATATATATATATAAGTGAAAAGATCAGAGTTTTTCCGCCTAATGAGATTTTAGTTTCTAATAACTATTGATCGATAACATCGACATGCCAGTGTAGCGGCTTATTGTACATGTCTGTATGAATAAAAAATAATTATATAAATAGCTCTATTTACTATTGAGCACTTTCTATAAGCCCAGTTAAGATCGTGTGGATTTTTATCCTGTGGATGTCTACTTTACCTGGATTAACTCTAACGTTATGTAGCCAGCATAATTAAAATAATAAAGTAACTGATTCTGAAACTTATTTTTGGTTGAATCATTCATCAACGTTTCGTCTTTATTGTAGACTTATTCAGGATGAAGTAAAATGCAGAAAAATTCATAATGAGCAAACAGCATTGCTCGAAGCAGTTCAATATATATATAATTTAGAATACAACGATAAATATTTTATCTTTATCTTAGATTTTATCGTGATAAGGGAATGCTCGATATCACAGATAGTAAGCAATGAAATTAAAATTAAATTGGACAATTCACAATTTTTATTAATTCATCAAGAGTTCAAGCAAGGAAAATAAATGTGTAATTTTTATTTCTATTTTCCTTAGATGAACACTTGATGAATTAATAAATATTGAAAATTGTCCAATTATATTTTTATAATTTCATTTTTCTTACACACAGGCACACACATATATATATATATATATATATATATATATATATATATATATATATATATATATCAACGCTTCGAAGTGTGACTTTTCATTCTACCCTATTCACGTAACCGCGTGCTTTACACACACCGGCATATCAACATTAATCGTCGATAACATCAAGACGAATTTCAACTTGACTGCGATAAATATGTCTCAATCAAGAAGGATTAAACGAAAGAAGAAGAGGAAAAAGAACATGCTTATACTTTTGACAAGGGTGTATATCACCGAAAGTGGTTAAGTTTTTAAAGTAAATAAATAATTTATTGTAAAAATCATTAAGAAATGCGTTGCCCAGGTTTTCAAAATATTTTTTTAAAAAAACTATTCTCCTTATTATTGCCATTTCATCAACGCTTCCAAGTGTGACTTTTCATTCTCTCTCTCCCTCTCTCTCTCTCTCTCTCTTTCTCTCTCTCTCTCTCTCTCTCCATATATATATATATATATATATATATATATATATATATATATATATATATATATATATATATGATCAATTAATTTTATCGTAAGCAAACGTTGTTAGTGTATCAGCAACGAAGTATCCTTTGACAAAAATTTAAACAAATTTGGAATTTGTGAGAACAATAGGAACGTTGAAAAAAAAACCCAGCAAAACTTACTTTTGATTGTTTTATTTTTGGTAACAGCCCCAACAAAAACACGGAAAAGGGGGAAGTACTGGGAATAGGTTCAGCAAAAGCCATTTATTCGTTCAGTTATGATAATATAATGTAAACCGTTTATCTTGTGCCAGACTATGTGCAGTTTAGTATGTTTTGTTAAATATTTAGTAAATTCAATAACTAATACATGTTTGCAGTAATAGAATCATCAACATATTTCACGGCATCAAATAAATGTTTTTGTTGAAAAACAAAACAAACAAAAAAGCGTTTCTTAGAGAGAAATGATCCAGTCATCTACAAAATTAAAGACAGACGACGCCGAGTGACCTTACCGTAGTAAAACAGTTTCACTTACCAGTTGAACATCATGATGAGGGTAATTTTTAAAAGTTTGGGAATCGTGAAGATTTTCCATAACCTCACAGTGCGACCATCATTTACGGAAATTTCGATATTATCAGACTTGCAGCTGAAATCGCACTTGTTAATTCGGGCGATTTTATCCAAAACGATTTTTGCTTTCTCCTTCTTGTTCATGGTCAGCAACCACCGGGGTGACTCGGGGATCATCCTGAAAAAGTAGCATATATATTTTAAAATACTTACGAAACTTATGTTCTGATGATGATCCGGTATTTGAAAAATAATTATTCTTCATTCTATGACTTAAAATAAACACTGACTTGAAACAGATGTAAGCAACTATAATACCTTTGTATAGGCCTTGATAAGTGGTGACTCTATAGTAAAAAAAACTTCCTCCCATGACGTAACTTTCCGTACACGACAGCATAACTTCTCACTCTACTTTGTTGTTACTTTAATTACATTTTCGATTCCCATCCTTAATTTAACCTTATTAGGAATTGTCGCTGTTTTCACCAAATAAGGTTACAACATAGAACATTCCAAATAACGTAAATTACGGAGAGGAATGGGACATTCTAAATAAGGTTTAATTAAGAAGAAGAATGGAAAAGATCCATTAAAAAATTTTTTTAAATGTATAACCCCGACATTTAATTTGCTAATTTTTGTCGACAGTATTTCAAAATCAATTATTAAAAAAAAAAATTTTGATTAAAAAAAAAAATAGCCACAGATTTGCCATATCACAACTCTGACTACAACATGGTCGTCTTCAAGTCTAATATGAACAAATACTTGTTGAGCCGTCCTCTTAGATAATAAATTTATTTCTAAGTAATCGTCTGTCTATCCCACCCATTTGATTCGAATGCTATCGTGCTGGCGTTCACCGTCCAACTGCAAATCTCTTAAACCCTTAACCTCGGGTGACTATCGGGACTTGATAAGCGATGGCCAATTATAAATTAAAAAAAATCAATTACTGTTAGAAATGAGTGATTAATGTTTTGTTAGCTCACGTTACATTTAAATTTCTGCATATTGGTCCAGTCGAGGAAACAGGGTGCTGGGAGAGAATTCCAAAGACAAGCAGTTCGAGAATTTGGATAATAGATACCGAATCAGACTTTGGAATCGACAGAGTCGAATTAAAATCCTACCAGAGTAATTAGATTCACTTGCGTACTAATGCCGTTTTGAAAGGCATGAAACTCAATAGCCCCTGATGCTTCAGTGGCAATATGTCTTGCTTGGGATGCTAAACAGAAAAAAAGAAAAGAGATAAATTGATATTTAAAAAAAATCTTACCATATATAAAGAACTAGCAGGACCCGTTACCCGGCGCTTCCCCGGATAGATATAAATTAAATTAAGAAAATATAAGTATTAGAGTATTAATTCGTCAAAAATTAATAGAAAACAACCTTGGTATTTAAGTGATTAAAGTAGGATTTATCGATGTTTGTAATACAAAAAAATAGATTTCTCTATGTTTGGGGTTCCTGCCTTCCTCGCCCCCTCTACGATTATAATTAAACGTTTCTTCAAAAACTAAAACCACTGACACTATGTAAGTAAATGTGATCCAAGAATATATATGATAATTCACCGATTATTAGTGAAAAAATTTCCGTTCGGAAACTGATTTGGTTAAATCCGATGTTAAAGTTAATTGGTAAAAAATATGGGACTCACCAGATCAAAAATATAAGTGTACTAGCAGGACCCGTGCCTCGGCATTACTCGGGGTAGATATAAATTAAATTAAAAAATATATAAGTATTGGAGTATTAATTCGTCAAAAAGCAGTTGAAAACAACCCTGTAATTTAGGTGATTAAAGTAGGATTTATCGATGTTTTGAATCAAACAAAATAGATTTCTTTATGTGTTGGGTGACTGCCCCCCGCCCGCCCCTCTACGATTGTAAGTAGTGGGTTATTCGAAAAAATAAAAACCACTGACCCCCCCCCCCCAGTAAATATGACCCAAAAATATGCGTGAAGCTTTCCAAGGTCAGCGAAGAAAAATACTTCTAGACTGAGGCAATTTTTATCTCAATCCGTTGTTCTCGTTTTGGTGGGAGATTGAATTTAACAACATTGAAAATCGATCTTTCATCTAACTGTGGCCTTGGTTTAAATATATGGCGATTGATTTAAGGAATTTGTTCTGGTTATTTTGTTTTTTAGATTCATCAACTGTTAACTAATCTGCAATTTTTACCATTGACTATGTTGTTGCTATTTGGTTGCCTCTCCACAAGGGGAGAGTTATGCAATGATGTTTAATGTGTTGAACATCGATCTCATGGAGGGATGCCGTGGTCTAGAAGGATTTCTTGTGAAATTAACAAATAGTTCAATGGAGAGAAAGTAATAAAAAAAATTGCCGCAGTCTAGAAAGATTTCTCCTTGACTGACCTAGAAGACAAAAGACAAAGTAACACATACTGCACTTTAAGTTGAAGTATATTTAGAAAAGTAGAAATATAATTATTTTTTAATATCAGTAGCAGTTTTATCGTCGAAGAAAGTATGTAAAGAGTTAGGAAATAAATTAGAATAATATTCGGTATGAATTAATATCGATTAATGTTCGATGAATAGGAAAATGTAGATGAAAATAATGATGTTAAATGTTACGCCGGTCTACGTTCGAAATTGATTTCGAAGTTTTTTTAAATGTCGTGAATTAAACAAAGAGGCGTTATTCGTAACTGACGTATACTCATGATAATAAAAATATACTTAAAAAAATAGGCGAATGCTAATTTAAATCAAATACTGCGGTTATTTAAATTAGCGAAAATGTAAACACGTTTTGTATAAATTGTTGTAAATGAATAGAGAGGAAGGTTGGAGGAAGAGAGAGAGAATGGACGGTTATACAAGGTAAATCTAAAGAAAAAGAAAACGTCTTACGTAAAATAACCCCTATACAAAAAAAAGAATACCTAACGTGAATATGAAAACACTAATGTTGATTTAATGTTAGACATGTATGGATGGTCAAAAGTGAAATAATAAAATTGTTTTGTAGTAAAAGATTCGTAAGGCAACTGATATTATGTGCTTCCATGGAATTGGTATCAACAAATGAATGTTGTCGATGTAAACACTGCAGTTAGTGTTACGCAGTAAGTAAGTAAAAAAGTAGCCTTAAAGGTGTTATGTATTAAATTACCTAAGTGTTTAAGTGAACAAATGAAATTATACCTAAAGTAATCGAAGATTGCTAAGGAAAATGTTTAACATCGAATCGATTAAGAGATTGTAGCCGCCATTTTGAATTAATGTACACTATAAGTGATTAAGTTCGTTAAATGTATTTCGTAAATTTTAGAATGAGATGAAGTCTATACGAAATAGTTAGAAATAACGTACTCCGATATTCTTGAAAATCAGTAGAATATGAAGAAGCGTCTATTAAATTTGTGCGGAATCTAGTATATTATGTATTAAATCAATGGAAGATGAATAGAAAACAATTACCGTTACGTTTTTCTAAAGTATTCGTTGTGTTGTACTTCTCGGTGATGAAAGGGAGAGTGATAGTAGAAAAAATATTAGAGGGAAAAGTTTTTGTTACCATCTCTATGGAGTATGTTTTGGGTAGAGTCTTTAATGGTGGTCTAAAATAGTATTTATTGTTAGATGGAGAAAATGAGCATAACTTTATTCAGTGACGCTCGAGTTGATAAGCTGGATAGAGTGGTGAGTTTAGTAGCCTATGATGCATGTGGTTATTTTCTTACTCTCGCCAAAGGTACAGGGATATAAAATGGTATTGATGAAAAAGCGACGCCAGAAGGACGGTTAGTTTCCAATAACGGATGTAAAACACGATCAGATAGATTATAAGTTATAATTATTATAAGCGTTTCCATGGGAAGGTTAGGGTTAGGGGTAGGTAGGGTCATGGTTAGGGTTAGTGTTAAGGTTAGAAAGGTATTCTTGTAGTAGTACAGGACATAGGTTCGTAAAAATTATGCAAATAAGGGAAATATCTGTGTAAGTTTAGATTAAATCAAGAAAGGAAAATGTCCATTAGACGTGTACCGAAAGTTACGTCGTTGGGAAGTACGTTGACGGGAATGGATATCGATTTTCTTATCTTGGGTGTTCGACATCGTGGCGAATAGAGCTAGTTTTCGATGCTCATCATCTAGGGAGAAGTGGTAAGTAAGGGGCGGCTTCACACTTCCCAAAGCTCCCAAATTGGGGATTCACAATCGGATGAAGTTTAATCTTATTCCGAAGACATGAACCGAAAATATAAAGAATAGTTGAGGGTTTTTTGTTTTTTTAAATCTTACCAAATATAAAGAATTGCAAACGGTATTGATGGAATCGACGCCAGGAGGACGATTAGTTTCCAAGAACGGATGTAAAACGCCAGGAGATCGATGATAAGGTATCCAATCGTGAAGAACATTTGAATCGCGATGGAGGCATTTGTCCGATTTTTCATCGAGGAAATTTCAGCCCCTGTTAAAAAAAAACCCACAAAGAAACAGATGAACAAAATAAGTCAAACAACAGTTAAAGAGGACCTATCATCAAAGATTACAAACCTCAAATGGCCGCTTCCATGCAAAGAGAGTTACCAAACTAGTCTCGAAGACAAAGCAATAGGGAATGCTCCCTTATTTTATTGACCGACATAGCTTAATACACAAAAGCTGCATACAACAATCTGCTTCGTCATTCATTTTCGCCATAAATTGATATGTGTCATGAAAATCAAACATTTCATTACCACTCGCTACAATCGATTTCACTATTTGATCCAGATCAATAATTTTTTTCGGTCTTATTAAGAGAAAAATGACAGAATTCGTACACTCTATAGTTACCTTCATATTTGATCAATTATAAGTTAAACGAAATAAACTTTTTTAAAAAGTAAACAGCTATCGGAAGAGAGTTAACTTAACATGCTGGTATAAGCTGGTGTGTATGTTACACTGAAGTCGTCCTCTCACATCTGACTTCTGGGGGTTTCACTTTCATGCATTCTTTCCTGATTTTATGAACAATGAATTATCGCTATTTCCATGAAAGTTGCTCGACTGAGCTCCAATCTCTTGGATTCTTTTTTGTAAGACATTCACAGCAAGAACTCGTCTTATTGCCACAACTGAAAAGAGCTTTTCTTTCTTTCTTTATGTGACAAGCGTCAGGCTGAATTTGCTAGTCTCTCTCTACTCTATCGCTATTTCCATGGAAGTTGCTCGACTGAGCTCTAATCTCTTGGTTTCTTTTTTGTAAGACATTCACAGCAAGAACTCGTCTTATTGCCACAACTGAAAAGAGCTTTTGCGGAATTTCCATGAACAAAGTTTGCTTCCATGAATCCTCAATCTATGGAACACATTACTACGGAACTGCCCCCCAGACCACAACATGATCGTCTTCAAATCCAATGTCGACAAATATTTGTTCTAAACCGTCTCCAACGTAATCAAACACTGTTTATTCCATTCATCATTTTCAATCTTCTCATAGTGTTCTTCGTCATAAAACTGACAATCATTCAATCTCATTAACCCTTATCCTCGAGTGACTTTTGGTCTTGATAAGTGGTGACTCATTAGTAAAATCAAATCAAATGTAAAACAATTTAAATAAAATTTAAAAAAATCTCTTACCAAATACAACTGATGGTATGTAAGATCCAGCACCTCCAATGGCTGTCAGAAATCGGAGAATTAGAATCATGTGGTAGTTCATAATCAAAGAAGACATGATTCCTGCTGTGCCTTGCAGGATAAGGGCACTGATGATGATGGTCTTGCGTCCAAGTCTGTAAATTTAGTGAGAATAGCCTTGATTTATTTCAAAGGATACAAGTTAGAAAAAAAGAAAAGCTGTTATTCAAATAATCGGTTCAATTGTCTTGGAGAAATGAAACCCAAGTTGTTTTCTATATAAATGGAAAATGTATCTTATTCCCAAAGAAATGAAAAATCTAAGCAATAATTGAAACATTACATATGACATTTTTAATCTGGCAAAAAAATCCCCAACTAAATCATGAGTTACCTTCCCTTGCAATCGCTACAAGTTAAATAATGTAAACAAAGATCACAAACTGACTGCTTGAGGGAATGCCGACGGGGTTACCCAGACAATTTTTACGGGGTCAGAGAGCCCCAATTCTGGGGAGCTGGCTTATTTTCCACACCTTCCAACCTTGTACCTTATCGTCCTATGGTAGGAAGAGAGTAGATACCGAGTCGAGTAGCAGAGAGTCAAGTAGCAAACGTTACTTGCAGACTCGTATACAAGTCAAGGGTCAATCCTCGACAATCAATCTGACAGAGAATCGGCTATTGCAGTAGTATTTTATTGGTCGGGCTGTGGTTTTAGTCCTAGACAGGAGGTGCACCCTCACAGTCTTTTGTCTTTTTGGGAAGTTAGGGTTAGTTAATTGCTAGTTAATTGCTAGTTAATTGTTAGTTAATTGCTAGTTAATTGCTAGTTAATTGTTAGTTAATTGCTAGTTAATTGCTAGTTAATTGTTAGTTAATTGTTAGTTGCTAACTGTGTGAGGCGCTCCACCGGGAATGTCGACGGGTTGCACAGGCAATTTTTAAGAGGCCAGAGTGATTCACCTTTAAAGCGCTGGCTTATTCTCCCCACTTTCGACCGTTTACCACATCATCCTAACATGAAATGATGTAACTATCGATTCCAGTAACATGACCTGCACTGGCGGCATTGTATTACTGTTATATATAGTTTATTCTTCTCTCAAACATATGTGTTTGTTTTATTTTTTAATTATGCCCCCTCGATGACATTACAGTCGGTTTTCTGTGTTGTTCATGGTCATATAACTTCATGCAAAGTTTCGTGAAAAATTATTAAACGATTTTGAGACATTCAGAAAACAAACGTGTGTGTAGACATCAGTTATAAACGGTTGGTTAAATTCAGAAAATAAAGGGGACTAACGGACTAGCGGACTAACTGAGAGTGAAAAGAACATAAGTCCCTTCTAAAATAACATCGAGACTCCCCTCCTCAATAAAAAATAATAATAATCATATTTCAATGGTCCTTATTAGTCCTTAAGTTTGATTTTTATACGTTCCATATTGATTTTAATTGTCATCGTTATACCGTACAGATGAAGGCAATTTCAGAAAGAATAACAAAGTCGACTCATACAAGAAAAATAAATGAAATTTAATTGACAACAGACAGCGAATTGGGAGAAATAGCCGAATATACAATCACTGGTAAGAAAGAGTATTGATTTACTCCTCTCCAGGAGTTAGGCACAAGGCCAGTTTTTATCTTACTCCCACAAGTAAGATGTGACCCAAGGTCGGGTCGGGAAAGTGGGGTTTAAAAATTGCCTGTGCAGCCCCGTCGGCATTCTCCAGTAGGGGCGCCACAGGCAGTAAGCAATAAACTTACTCCTCCCCAAAGAGGGGAGGCAAAGCCTGGGAAAGTGAACCTCCCAGAACTGCACAGGACAGACCCATAGTCCGGCGTAAATCAAGACCCGAAGGCTAAGACAACACCAGTATGGGGTGCAGTATCCATCGGAACAGATACTACACTTTGATCTTAGCCAAAAGGCCAATGGCGCCAATATTCAAATTCAAATTTTTTTAGCAAAATAATAGCATAGGGAAACAAGCCATGAAAAGTGACAGGTAAAAGCTATTTATATCCACACATAGTCTGAATGTTTGTTCAAGTCTGCTTTAAACCTGGATATGGTAGTCATCGTCACGACCTCCTTTGACAGGTTGTTTCACGGAGCAGAAACACGAACACGAGAGGGTGCTGCCTTTCTTCTATTAAGCCGAAAGCGACGGTGGTACGTTTTGCAGGTGCCCGTGGAGACACGACTTGGTTCTGCGGCGAAAGAAATCCTCAAACGGTAGATTTACATTATAATATTTGAAGTTTAAAAGAACTCTATATTTTTAAGATGTGAAAGTGTATATTTTCTGAACTTTCGATTATCTGAAAAAATGTATTAAGATTCTTATCCAATCAACAGTTGATATTTTAATAAAAAATATTCGTCTGCAGTTGCTGATTGAACAAGTTCACAATATCAGTTTGATTGTCATATGCCCTATATATATATATATATATATATATATATATATATATATATATATATAGAGAGAGAGAGAGAGAGATAAATAAAAAGAGGAGGCATAGACATGTACGAATGACAAATCTATTTCAACTTCGATTGTTCAATGCAAGGTGTACTCGGTAAAAACATGTTTATTATTCTTTCCTTAAGCCAAGGCTTTTCAAAGCTTAAAATCTTATCATCAGAGGAATTACATAGATGGATAAGTTGGCAGTGGAAAAGCCAAAATTTAAAATTTGAACAAATATTAAGTAATGGAGGGTGAGAGTGTGCGTGTAAAAAAATATGGGGTCTGTCCAGTTGGTGAATGTCCGTTGATAAGGTGTCCGGTGAAAGGAGATTTAAAGATGAAAAAAGGAGTTTCGTGAAGGCAGCGTTGAAAATATTCAAAAATGAAGTAAACCCAATAGAAAGGTGTTTAGTTCAATCGTAGGTGGAACGCACTTATTCGTAAGTAATTTTGGAAATTCGGGGCATTTATAAATACTTCCGTGGACCGAAAATGAGAGTAGTTTTTCAGAAGTCGAGATTGAACTGTGTATATTAAATGCAGGCAGACTTTTCCACTGCCAAATTATCCATCTACGTAATTTCTCTGATGATAAGATTTTAATCTTTGAAAAACCTTCACTTAAGGAAAGAATAATTAACATGTTTTTACCGAGTAAACCTTGCATTGAACAATCGAAGTTGAAATAGATTTGTCATTCGTACATGTGTATCCATCTTCTTTCATTTATCTTTATAATTGCTCTATCTTGTATATTGAGCTTAAACCATTTCACTATAGGTTATATCTACTAAAAGTATACTTTTAGTTTTATATTTTATATATATATATATATATATATATATATATATATATATATATATATATAAAATACGGATATTAATTTTGTATCGTTATAAGAGTTACTTTTATACATCCTATACTGATTTTGATACTGTCTGTTGGTGGTGTGTCCAGGCATCAGTTTTCAACTGTTCATCTCCAAATAGTACGAATGACATATTTGTAATCATCACGTTACTGGCGATGTTTTAGTCTGGACTTTTATATATTTTTATGGTATTAGAATCATAAAAATGACACCCCCTTAAAAATTTAAATATTTCTGATTTACATGAAGTTTTTACTATATGGGTAAGAGACAAATTAAGAAGGATTCCCGAAGTTTCAATTTCATCTGAGTATTTTTAAAAGGTTGTGAGGGGGCATAAAGGGCGCACATGTTACCCTTTTAAAATGTAAATACCTCCGATTTGTATGAAACTTGAAAAAGACATATAGAGAAAGATTCTAAAAATTACAAGAATTCTTCGAAGAATTCTGAGACACACTATGGGGTGGGCGCTTAAACACTATAATCTTACCACCACTCATCTTTTAAAATTGAAATATTTTCGATTTTTATGAACTCACTACATAATAATACACTTTTTAACCAAATACTTATTTGTCCGATAAAGAATATTTAATTTAGGTCAAATTGTCGTCTGTTTTGATTTTCTTTCTTTTTTCTTTCTTTCTGTCTTTGATATTGATGCAGTTTAAAGAGGGTGACACTGGATATAATCTCTCTTTATTAGCTTTCCTACGCGAGAAAAGTTAGACACAATGACGGTTTTTAATGAGCAAGACAATCAAACTCCTAAAAAAGGGTACTCTGGTTAGGAACACAATATAGATGACTGTTAGAAGACAGAAGATATTACATCTATATACCGTCTTACTGTTTGTCTAAGGCGCCTCTAAACATGGATATGGTAAGCATTATGACGATCTCCTCTGGCAGGCTTGTTCCAATGTGCAGAAACACGGACAAAGAATGCTGCCTTCTGTCGAGACGAAAGACCACGACTAGGTTTTTCGGGGCGAAAAACTCATCGAAAGGTAGATTTAAATTCCTGTTGATTATGCTGTACGACATAATCAAGTCTCCTCGTATCCTCCGTTACTAAACACATTTTACTAAGAGCAAAGTGTAGTATCTGTTATGATACCACACTTCATCTTTTTTTGCCCTCGGTCACTGAAGGAGAAATCCTGAAGGAATTTTTATTTTTGTTCCAATCCAAAGTTCCCCTTTTTGGATAAGATAATTTACCCACATTAAAAACATGACCTTGTGTCTAACTCTGCCCTTGTGAGGAGGCAAGTAAATAGGAACGCGCGCCAGGTGTACGATTTCTTTTTGAATACGTGTTACTTGAATCACATACTCAAGAATAGTATGAAAAAAGTAACAAGACTTGGGATGTATTAACTAAGGACAATGAATGAAACGTTCACTTTTTGCAAAATATGAGGTGAGTAAAAAAGTATCAAGACTGAGGATTTATTAATAAAAGGCAACGAATTAAATGTTCATTTCTTTCCAAAAATATAGGGAGTTAAAAAAGTGACGAGACTAAGAATATATTAACTAATGATAATAAATTAGACAGCTGACAATATTTAATCATATTTCGATGCGGGTGTGTAAAGATAGGGTCAATATGGTAAATTTCCACGTCAGGGTAAAAATTAAGTAGAGTAGAATTGTTCAATTAGAATTCGAGTAAGAGCTATGTATCTCGACAGTAACGTCACTGGGACAGGAAGTCGCTAATCTTACGTGACGAACGGGCAGGGAAAATCTTTCTCTTTCGACATGACCGACAGAGAGAGAGAGAGAGAGAGAGAGAGAGAGAGAGAGTCAGAGAAAGAGGAAGGAGTTGGGTGTTTTATGTGTAGAAGTATACAACGATAGAGAGAAGAGAAGATGCGAACTTCAGCTGCCACCTCAGCACTGCGACTACAGTTACAACTATGGCAATTCTACTCAAGGTTTGTTACTGGGCCATGTTTCCTTTCTTTTCGGTCACGCACTTAAATTAATGTGTGTGTATGTATGTATGTATGTATGGTTGTTTGTTTGTTTGTTTGTTTGTGTGTGTGTGTGTATGTGTGTGTGTGTGTATGTGTGTGTGTGTGTGTGTGTACAGACATATGAAGTAAAGATATAGATAGGTGGATATAAGTGAGTAGGCAGAGAATTCGATAAAATAAATAGTTTCTAAACGTATACTTACCGATCAGACAGCCAACCACAAGACAGCATAGCAAACAGATAACCGGCGAAAAATACCGTATATATTTGATGGGAAAGCCATTCGTTGTCACAAACTAAATTAAACTAGAAAACAAAAACAAAATATTCAAACAAAATAACGAGAACTTTTTTTTATTTTAACCAGAAAAAAATGCAAGTTCGAAACGTATTCATAGAGAGATGAGAAAATATTATATATATATAATAATATATTATATACATACATATATATATATATATATTATAATATATTATATACATACATATATATATATTATAATATATTATATACATACATATATATATATATATTATAATATATTATATACATACATATATATATATTATAATATATTATATACATACATATATATATATATATTATAATATATTATATACATACATATATATATATATTATAATATATATATTATAATATATTATATACATACATATATATATATATTATAATATATTATATACATACATATATATATATATTATAATATATTATATACATACATATATATATATATATATTATAATATATTATATACATACATATATATATATATATATATATTATAATATATTATATACATACATATATATATATATTATAATATATTATATACATACATATATATATATATTATAATATATTATATACATACATATATATATATATTATAATATATTATATACATACATATATATATATATTATAATATATTATATACATACATATATATATATATTATAATATATTATATACATACATATATATATATATATATATATATTATAATATATTATATACATACATACATATATATATATTATAATATATTATATACATACATACATATATATATATATATATATATATATATATATATATATATATATATACCATTGGCTTAAAAACCAGCCATGCGCTAGGAATTTCAACATGGACCCCTTCACCATTCTCAGTCATGCTCACTCACTATATCATCTAAAAATATTAGAGACGATCCACGTTCGTCTAAAATGTCACTCTCTTTGTTTATAAAGGGAGCGTCTATTAGGACTAGATGTGATCGATCTCTAGGGGTTATCCCCCATTGTACAAATGCCATAACGCTGTTTTAATATTTTTTTCTTTCATTCTTCTTCTTGCCCCTTTTTGTAAATCCCTGTTTTTTTTTTAAATCCCCCCGATAAGGCTTTGTTAAGAGGGCGAAACCGGTCGGCTGACTTTTTTTTCTTGATTAACTTTTAATCATATACAATAAAACTCCTTTTCCTTTCATGCTTGCAATAATATATATATATATATATATATATATATGAAAAATGATAAAGAGGAAAGCCGAAAATTGTGTATATATTTAACGACGTTTTTTTCTTTAAATAAGGACTTTCACAAGATGAAAATACGTAGTGTGTCTATCACGTAGAATGAATATGTTTATATGAAACAGACGTTAAAATTCAAAATGTGTAGTGCGTTTATGGAGTGGAATGAATAGCTTTTTTAATATATATTTATAATACATCTATTCAACGCCTTAGAGGCACCACGTATTGCAAATTTTGACTTCTATGTTTTTCTTCAAATCATTCATCTTGAGAAAGTCTTCGAATAAAGACGAAATAGTTTTGAGTTTTCCTTGTTTTATTACGCTGAATTATTAATTCCATAATTATCATTTTCGTATTGTAGCATTAATTTACACATCAATTTATAGTTTCGACTTCCAGCGACTATTTCCTCTGAACCATTTGAAGTCACATGCAGGAAGCCGAGTACGTTTTTGAGGCATGGATTTATACATAATTTTATTGTTCTCTAAATAATTTTATTGTTTTCTGAGTAATTTTAAAATATCATTCGGACCTAAATGTCCGGGATTATCTGTGACCATAAAATACCATTTCTTGGAGCACTCAAGGTTTCGAAATAACATAGAACATTGTTTGGCTTCTTTGTTTGGACTCTTTAAACATTTTGGATCATTTAAATTTGATACAACATTCTGCCCATAGTTCGAATCGTGTTTGATCTGTTTCAGGACTTCTATTAAGACATTTTTCCCTTTTAATGATTTTCAAAATTGTTCACGTTTGCATTTTCAAAATATTTACCTCAAATAATTAATTAATATTCAATTGTTATTATTTTGACGATAAGAGCGTTATCTTTGAAAAGACATGGCTTAAAGGTCATTTTGTATTTGTATTCCTTGTTTGAACACTTGATGAGTCAATAAACTTGTAAACTCTGCAAGTTTAACTATTTCAGCACGTCATTATCCGCATATAAATGCTCTATCTACTATATTGAGCCTCACTGTATCTCGATATGATCTTATATAACTTTTTTTATTTTTATATTATCCATTTACATATATATATATATATATATATATATATATATATATATATATATATATATATATATATATATATAAAGAAAGAAAGGAAGAAAATAAGAAATAAATAAATAATTATTTTCTTGAATTGTAGAAAATATCAATAATGTAAAACTGCTGGTTTTCGCGAGCGAAATGCCGAATATTCGAAGATACTTGCTGCCACTTGGAGCCAAAGGAAGAACGAAATAGTTGTAACAGAGTTAGTAATACGAATGGCCGTTCACTTCGCATTGTTGGCTGCATTCCAATGACCCCAAAAATCAGTCCCCAATCATAATTTAAAAAAATAATTATTTGTTTATTTCGGCGAATGCGTATATTTTTCCCCTTTCCGTCTTACGCGCGTTTCACAACGAGGTAAGAAAACTATAGTCTTTGGTTTACCAAGACTGCTCTTCAGAGACAATCCTTTTACACTAAAAAAACAAGCATACTATTAGGAAGAACGGCGAGCAAGAAAGATGAGAAAAGTGGCAAGTCAAAAACAGGAAAAGAAAACTTTTAAAGTGATTTTTTTAAAAATAAGCCAAGGGAGTTCGTTAGTTTTACAAGATGTTAAATCCTGACGTCTGAGCTAGGATATGAGACTTTCACATTTCATCACATCGAAAGAACCTGGTGAAAGAGGCTGATGTTGGACAAACGTCCGTTCACTTCGAGTGTTTATGTTAAAGAGAAAGAAAGTCATGTGACTGACCTCATACATTGTGAGTCAGGCAAAGGATATTTAAACTTGTGTAGATTTGTGTTGTCCCGTGCAGTTGTGCCACTATTACGAGCTTAAATAATTCACTGTTTCATTTGGGAAAGTCACTAGAAACTGGCAAAATTTCGTCATGTCATGTAACTTAGCTAAAAAAATGTGTGATTTACTACTTAATTAAATCATTATGTTTGTTTGTAACTTGTTGATAATGGTGACGTGTGACGACGACTACGATGCTGCTGCTGATGATGGCAACAGTGTTACTGATGACGAATGATGACGTGTGATGATGATGACAACAATGTTACTGATGACGAATGGTGACGTGTGATGATGATGACAACAATGTTACTGATGACGAATGATGACGTGTGATGATGATGACAACAATGTTACTGATGACGAATGGTGACGTGTGATGATGATGACAACAATAATAATGATGACTAAGGTGATGTGATGACGAAGGTAACGTGTGACGACGACAAAGGTTACGTACGACGAAGACGACGATGATGATGATGATGACGACGACGCTGACGACGACGATGATGATGACGACGACGACGACGATGATGATGATGATGATGATGATGACGATGATATATAAAAAGAACTTAAATCTCTGAAACTAAGAAACGTCTTCAAACAAAACAAAAATAATAAAATAAACAAAACAATAAGTAAAACAGTTTTCCAAGTGCAGAGAAAGGCGCTTTCATTTCTGAGGGTCCTACGTCTTCTTCCAACGAGCTGAAAATAAACAAATTGTCATGACTATTTACATAATTTAAATGTGACAAATCTTGGATAGGATGAATTAAAAAGGAAAAACCAAGGGATATTTTTTTATATATTCATCAGCGTTTCGTCTTTATTGTAAGACTTCCTCAGGATGATAATTTCAAGAAAAATGTCATGAAAGTACATCAAAATATTGGGTTGACATGATGGGTTGATAAGGAAAAGTAGTAGCCGTGGCTACTATGAGCGGTGGAGGAGAGTCCAGGCTCTACCCAATATTTCGATGAACTTGCATGACATTTCTCTTAAAATTATTATCCTGAGGAAGCCTTACAATAGAGACGAAACGTTGATGAATATATAAAAATATATCTTTTGGTTTTTCCTTTTTCATTTCCCATTACGTCGGATTACTCTCATCCTTCCTTTCTCATATATATATATATATATATATATATATATATATATATATATATATATATATATATATATATATATTAGTACTTCATGTATCCACATAAAATATTATAAGGAGATATAATTTTTTATGTGTCAGTTTTCAGTATTTACTTCAACAGTGCTCGATACGTAAGTAGAGCTAGGTAGTAAGCAATGAAAATATATATGGCAATGAAGCTACACAGAGGCTCCCGTGTTTTATCCCCGGGGGTAATCGTCAGGCTAAATGCATTTAGCCTGACGATTACCCCCGGGGATGAAACACGGGAGCCTCTGTGTAGCTTGGTTGCCATATATATTTTCATTGCTTACTACTGTATATATATATATATATATATATATATATATATATATATATATATATATATTTGTTAACTCTTAATGATGTACTCTTACGCAAAAAGCAATTTCAAAATGTGTATCACTAAACATTTGTTATATATATTCGGAATACTTACGTCACTTGTGATCGTGGATTGAAATATGGATTTGTCATAAACCCACGACGAACAGTTTGTCAGCGATTGATTTCCAAGTTCAGTTTTGTTGGTATACATATGGCATTTACTGTACATGGTTTTACCATTCTCGTCATTTTCAGGAATGTATTCTTTGATCAGATCCGCGTGAGCTTCACTTTGCACCTCGTAAGTGTCGTTTGGCAAACCGGGAATCGCACACCTTTAGAAAAAAAAAAACGAAAAACAATTGAAAAGAAAAGTTACTCAATAGTTTTTTTGTAGAGTTGCGGCTTCGAAGAACACCTGCGCAAAATGCAGGTGTGTTTCGGTGGTTATTGAAAGAAAATTAATACAAAACAAAATTGTAGCAGCCAACAAGATTACTCCTGCCTATGCACGAGTATTTATTTACTCATCTCCAGGAGTTAGGCACAAGGCCAGTTTTATCTTACTCCCACAAGTAAGATGTGACCCAAGGTCGGGTCGGGAAAGTGGGGTTTGAAAAGCCAGCGCTCGAGAAAGTGAGCACTCTGGCCATTAAAAATTGTCTGGGCAGCCCCGTCGGCATTCCCTGGTAGGGGCGCCTCAGGCAGTAAGCAATAAACTTACTCCTCCCCAAAGAGGGGAGGCGAAGCCTGGGAGGGTGAACTTCCTAGAACTTCACAAAACAGACCCATAGACAGCCGTAAATCAAGCCCCGAAGGCCAAGACAATACCAGTCTATTGGGTGCAGTATCCATCGGAACAGATACTACACTTTGATCTTAGCCAAAGCTAAAGTTTGGGTATCTGATATTTATATAAATATTTTAGATATTTTTTTATATATAAACATCTTCATAAAAAAAAATAAAAACAATTTTTAAAATGGTTACTCAATAGTTATTATAACGTTGCAGTTTTAAAAAAACGTATCTAGGTGTTGTACATGTGACCTTAGGTGGAGATTTACCGTCGATTACGTTTGTGAAATACATTCAACACGCAACAAAGTGTAACAGTCATAAAGTGTTGTCTTCCCTACAAACGAGGCGATGGGAGGGGGCAACTTAAAGCTAAAGTTTGGGTATCTGATGAGGTGCTGCTCCCTGATATCTTTGCCCTTTTCCCCACGCTTCTTTATATAGACACGGGTTCTTTGTTCTGTCAGCCGGAAGTGTACGAGTGGTCTCAGCCCATCCCGAACATGTACGTATCGGTCATTCGCTGAGTCCAATGTCAACAAATATCTGCTGAGTCATCTTGTAAATTAATCAAAGTTTTCAATCCGTACCTATTTATCATCCAACTGAAAAATCTCACTTATCCTCGAGTGGCTTTTGGCTTTAGTGAGTGGTGAACCATTAGTATTAAAAAACATCAAACATTATGTTTTGAGAATATATAATTGTAATCTTTTAAGTTTAGTAGTCGGCAAGTTTAGATTTCCTTACGAACGAGAGGATGGGATGGACGAGTTAAAGCTAAAGTTTGGGTATCTGGTATAATGGCCTCCCCCTGGCAGTTTTCCTTTTTTTCTCCTGGTTCTTTGTGTATTCGTTGTATAAAAGACGTTCTTCGTTTTGTCAGTCGCAATTGTACGGTTGGCCAAACTTGAATGTGTCTCTCATTCGCTGAGAGACGGTTATTAGATAACAATCAGTCAGAACCATCCCATCCGAGCTAGATCTACTCAGGGTGATCATAGTAAGGTGGTGTTGCCATCGTTACATTAGTAAACACTTGTAGAATTAAACATGCACGCCGAGTTAGTGTATTGGTGACCTAATGGATACCGGCGTAGACTATGAAATCGACTATGTCGATTTCAAACTATATAGGATCTATTTGTGATCGAACTGTGTTATCATCTAACATGATGTCTTTTGGAGTATAGAATTGCAATCTAAACTCTTGCAACCATAGAATTTAATTCATTTATCTTTTTTTATGGAAATCGTTTTTCAGTAGTTTTGTCCATGCGTTTAGTCGGTCTTATAAAGCATCGCTGTAGCTGCTTCTTTTTCCAATTTTGTTTTTTCTAATATTACTTGATGTAAAGAGCTAAAAAAATACTACTTCAAGGTCAAAAATTAGTTAACGATAAGTAACAGCAATTCTTCCCCATTTGTCAGAAACATAGCTCATGGAATGTGAGGACTAAAAAAAAACGCGAGACATCACCGGTAATAATTAATGTGCGAACTCCTAGTGCGTAAATAATTATAATGATAACGAATATAAAAAAATATATAATTAATATACGAATAAAAATAGCATGAAATAAAAATAATAAAAATTAATATCATAGTAGAATTAAATGTATACGCTGTCGACTTGAAACTATTGGACATATTACGCACTGACAGTGTTGGGAAACGCATGCGCCTACAATCCCTGAAGCTATGGGTGTGTGTACTTCTCCAACGCTCTGCACCCGAATGATGATACTGACTGCCTCTATGTAAAAAGAAAAGAAAGGGGGAAGAATACTGGTAAGTATAGAAGATTGTGTGAACGATGTAATTAAAAGACTAGAAAATACAGAGAGTATAACTAGCGCCACCATAAACATCGTGATGGTGAACAAAAAATAAAGAGTATTGATTTACTCCTCTCCAGGAGTTAGGGACAAGGCCAGTTTTTATCTTACTCCCACAAGTAAGATGTGACCCAAGGTCGGGTCGGGAAAGTGGGGTTTGAAAATTGTCTGGGCAGCCCCGTCGGCATTCCCCGGTAGGTGCGCCTCAGGCAGTAAGCAATAAACTTACTCCTTCCAAAAGAGGGGAGGCGAAGCCTGGGAGGGTGGACTTCCTAGAACTGCAAAGGACAGACCCATAGACCGGCGTAGGCGAAGGCCAAGACAATACCAGTCTATGGGGTGCAGTATCTATCGGAACAGATACTACACTATTTAAAACAGACATTTTCACCAATAGTCCACAACACCGGACGAGACACTTCACCAACACCAGGAAGTAAATTATGGAAAAAAAGGTTTTACTTTTATTTGTCTTCGCTCTGTCGAAGCTTGTTTTTATCAAGCGAAGTATTAGCTAAAAAAAAAATCAAGATGAAGAAAAAAAAAATGGAAGGTATTTTGAAATATTTTGTTAAATGTTTCGAAATATTTTTCTTTTTCTTTTGATTTAATTACTCGCATCTAATACATGGTTTTTGAAGGCATTTTTGCCTCTCTATTTATATTAACTTTCAAAAGATGCTTTATAAAATGAACTTTCCTAATTTGTAAGTAGCAGCGACCATTCGCAATCAAGTTCTATTCTATTTAAAAAAGACATTTTCACCAATATTCCACAACACCGGACGAGACACTTTACTAACACCATGAAGTTAATTATGGAAAAAAAGGTTATACCTTTATTTGTCTTCGCTCTGTCGAAGCTTGTTTTTATCAAGCGAAATATTAGCTAAAAAAAATCAAGATGAAGAAAAAAAAATAGAAGGTATTTAGAAATATTTTGATAAATGTTTCGAAATATTTTTATTTTTCTTTTGATTTAATTACTCGCATCTAATACATGGTTTTTGAAGGCATTTTTGCCTCTATATTTATATATGTAATCTAATTTAAATAAAACTATTCGTTATAAATCTATTGTATTTTTAAATACAATAGATTTATAAAGATATGTAATGTAATTTAAATGAACACTATTCGTTATTAATCTATTGTATTGTTAAATACGATAGATTTATAAATACTTGTAATGTAATTTAAATGAAAACTATTCGTAATGAATCTATTGTATTTTAAATACAATATACTTATAAAGATATGTAATGTAATTTAAATGAAAACTATTCGTTATCAATCTATTTTATTTTTAAATACAATAGATTTATAAAGATATGTAATGTAATTTAAATGAAAACTATTCGTTATAAATCTTTTGTATTTTTAAATACAATAGATTTATAAAGATATCTAATGTATTTTAAATGAAAACTATTCGTTATAAATCTTTTCTATTTTTAAATACAATAGATTTATAAATATATGTAATGTAATTTAAATGAAAACAATTCGTTATTAATCTATTGTATTTTTAATGCAATAGATTTATGAAGATATCTAATGTAATTTAAATGAAAACTATTCGTTATAAATCTTTTGTATTTTTAAATACGATAGATTTATAAAGATATGTAATGTAATTTAAATTAAAACTGTTCGTTATGAATCTATTGTATTTTAAATACAATATATTTATAAAGATATGTCATTTAATTTAAATAAAAACTATTCGTTATAAATCTATTGTATTTTTAAATACAATATATTTATAAAGATATGTCATTTAATTTAAATGAAAACTATTCGTTATAAATCTTTTGTATTTTTAAATACAATAGATTTATAAAGATATGTAATGTATTTTAAATGAAAACTATTCGTTATAAATCTTTTCTATTTTTAAATACAATAGATTTATAAAGATATGTAATTTGATTTAAATGAACACTATACGTTATAAATCTATTGTATTTTTAAATACAATAGATTTATAAAGATATTAAATGTAATTTAAAACAAAAGAATACTTTGAGGTAGATCAATATCCGTCGGATGGCCTGTAGTTTGTTGCTGTTATATTCTTTTATCACTAGTTTTCCCCGGAGCCAAGAATGATGGCGAACAAATTTAGAGGGGGGGCACAAGCAGAGAGCGACAGATCGATAGATAAACATAGGTGGAGCTCTAACTGATTTTAAAGGGGTAATTTATTTTAAAATGGTGGAATTAAATAATTAAAAAAAACCATAGGGTGAGTTATTTTGGTACTATTATAGCTGACGCACCATGTTTCCGTGACTTGGCGTCGTAAACGTTCGGGCAGGTCTCGGAATCGCCCGAGAGTCGACGAAACCAAGCAGCCGATAACTTTTGGAGGAAATTAATCGCGTTCAATAAAAAAAAAATGATATTTTATAATCCCTGTCAGCTCGTTGAATCCGCGAAGGAATAATTTAGTTTTTTGAAAAAGAATGTAAAAAAAACATTGAAAAAATGTTGTTTTTTTTTTTAATCATTGAGAAAAGGGTAAACAAACAAAAATTGCTTAACAAATCAAACAAAATCATCTTTTGATGAAACTTTCCGGTGCACAAACAAAAAACAAAACATTTTATTCAAAAACATTTAGTTAACAATGGTTCCTTTGACAAAAAATAAAAAAATAAATAAACATATAATTAATAACAGTTGTGTAGCTATGGTTTGTTCGTTCTTTATTTTTTATATATGTATTTTAGTTTGGTTTTCTTCGTCGTAATTTATCAGCTGCCAGTCTTCAATTTAGCGTTTGGCAGTTTTCGCCTCGTCAACTCTCGGGCGCTTCCGTAACCTGCCCGAACGTTGACGACACGAAGTCACGGAAACATGGTGCGTCATTTATAAGAGTACCATTATTTTATATATATATATATATATATATATATATATATATATATATATATATATATATATATACTAATGAGTTATCGCTTATCAAAGCCCGAAAGCCACTCGAGGATAAAGGTTAATTAGTTTGACAGGTTGACGGTAAGACTGGGAGGATTGGTAACGATGTTTTAAACTTGAAAGAATTTGATTATTTAAGACGACGACGACGAAAAAAGAATTTGCTTACATTGGACCTGAAAATGACCACGTTGTAGTCAACTGAGAAACAGTCTCGTGCTATTGTGTTCCAAAGACAGGTAGTTCTTGGAAAGAAACTTTGCTCATGGAAGTCCTGTTTAGTAGTAGGTACACAGAGAAAAATGATTTTTTTACAGCGGTTGTAGCTAGATGATTTTTTTGTACATGTTTTACAGGGCAAACCATTCATTGGAGCTCAGTCAAGCACCTACCACGAAAATAACGATAGAGTAGAGAGAGACTAGCAACCTCTTTTCTATGAGAAAAAGTTTGTAGGTTAGAAGAGAGGACATCCCTCACTAGATTTCGAAATCGGTATTAATTTAAAAAGATGTCTTTGAGAGGATTGGGTTAAATGGTCAGAATTTTATTGTTTATGTGGGCGGCTTGACAAGAATTTGTTAACATTGGAATCAAAACCGACCATGCTGTAGTCAGCTGGAAGTAGACCCGCGGTATTGCATTCCACAGATGAGAAGTTCTTAGAAAGAAACTTTGTTCATGATAGTTCCTGTTACTATTAGGTACACAAGAAGAAAGGAAAATTATTTACAGTGATTGTAGTTAGACGAGTTTTTGCTGCGAATATTTTGCAGAGAGGAGCGGCAGATATTTCCCAATCGAACACCAACCATGAAAATAACGATAGAGTAGAGAAAGACTGACGTTTAATGAGGAATTAAGGTGAGTGTGTACGATAGGATGATACTCTGTTGAGTAGTGACGAGTGCCGGTCGCGGCTTTTGTTCGCGTTGTTTTGTGTGCTTGTTAGCAGCGATACTGTTCCTCTTTTGAAGTGGCCTTGTCGCAGCCATGTTTTTTTTTTTCATGCGCAATCTCTATAAATTTTCTAATAAATAGTCCATGTAGTTGCTTTGTTCGTTTTTGTTGTTGTTAATAAGTCATCACTCATGAAGGCTAAAAGCCACTCGATGATAAGGGTTAATAAGATGTATTATCGGTTGAATGATGATTAATATGATGATTAATATTGTGATCAGATTGAAAATGATGAAAGAAATAAATTAAATTGGATTACTAATGAGGACAGTTTATGACAAGTGTGTATTAGCATTAGATTCGAAGATGACCATGTTGTAGCCCTCATGGAAGCAATCTTGTGGCAACGTGTTCTACAGATGGGAGGTTCTTGGACAGAAACTGTTCATGGAATTTGATGTAAGGCACGTGGGTAAGAAATATAAATTCTTTGCAGTGGTGGTAGGGAGGCGAGTTCTTGCTGTGAATGTTTGACAAGAATGAACCAGTGAGTGGAGCTCAGTCGAGCATTTTCTATGGAAATAACGATAGACGAGAGAAATACGAGCAACGTCTTTTCTGTGAGAAAGCGCCTGTAGAAAGTAGAAAGGAATCCTCCTCCCCCTCCTCACGAGAGTGCGAATTCGACCTTGAACTCTTGTCAAAACAAGAAACCGTTCTCTCATCAGCACCTCCCCACATGTGGCAGTAGTACTCCATCTGAGAACGTGGCTGAGTCTGGGTAGAAGATTGCATCGAGGTGGGAAGAGGGTATATTAAAATGTTTTAAAACGTTCTTAATAAACTTTCGTAATAAATTCACCAGTTTTAATTTTGTAACCTCATCACGTGCCTGACGACGATTCATGAGAGTCGAAAACATTTGCAAATATGGCGAGTTATTAATCACACTGGAGCACAACATTAGATCGTTGGTCCGCCAACTTGAAAAATTGGATAAAAAAGAAGCAGACAGGAACTTTCACTTCTGTTTAATCAAACATGTAACCAATATATATACATATATATATATATATATATATATATATATATATATATATGTGTGTGTGTGTGTGTGTGTGTGTGTGTGTGTGTGTGTGTGAAAAGAGACAAACGACAAACAGGTTAAAAAGCAGGAGAAAAACAAAAGCAAGAGATTTGACCGGTTTCGTTCGTATTAACGAACGTCTTCAGAAAAAGTCTGTTAATACGAACGAAACCGGTCAAATCACTTGTTTTGTGTTTCTCCTGCTTTTTAACCTGTTTCCTGTTTCCCGTTTGTTTCTTTTTTGACACATTTTGTCTACCACGGCATTTCATTTTCATGACTTATCGTGTACCTTACCCCATTATATATATATATATATATATATATATATATATATATATATATATATATATATATATATATATATGATTGCTTTTGTTCATTCCAAACAAGGAATTATTACAACTGAAGCAGTAGAGGATCCTGTGATGTATTTGTTCACATTGCATTTAAATTTGTCAATGCTGGTATAGTCGGGGAAACAGGTAGTAGGGAGGGAATTCCAAAAGAAATGTGGCCCGAGGAAAGGAGCTATCTTAGTAGAAAATCTCCCAGCACCTTAAAATCTCGACAGTGAAAGTTGGGGTCGTTTATCTTTATCTGATAAAAAATATATCATTATTAAAAACCGAAAAAAAATGTCTACGTAACATATTGTAAGATATTATTCTTTAAATTTAGATTAATTTAAATCTAAATAAAATAAGCTTAACTTAAAATCATCCCCATTTTTTAGATAAATATTAGCGACACCAGACATTTCTAGATAAAGCGGCCATCGTAATTTTTAAGTGAAGGGAAAGGTCGAAATACCCGACAGATCTCGTTTATTACTTTTCAGCGTGACGTCATTTTCCAAGTCACTGGACTAGTTACATTACGATTGTCGTGATCTAACCCGATGAGTCACCGATCTTGAATTCACTCATTTTTATTTCTGCACTAAAAGGACATGCCTTTAAATGTCTTTTCAATGCAAATAAAAATGATAGCAAACAAACTAATTAACTTAAGCTTAATATCGAAAATTAACCTATTTTATTTATTTTTAATTTTACAAAGTATCCTGTTTTCATTTTAGATGTAATTTAAAAACAACGATTATAAAATCTACACTTCATTATTTTTTTTCATTTCCGCTTTTTTTTTTTCGTAAATTATTTTGTGTCACTGGTGCTACCAGATCAGGCTGTCTGGAGATATCAGCTTCCTGACCCAAAATTCACCGAACATTGATGTTTTATTGTTTTGTTTTCTCATGTTTTCCAGAATCAAAAACAAAAAAAACAAAACAATTTCCCTCCCTCCCGTTTCCCGGGATAGATATAAATTAAATTAAAAATAAGATATAAATTAAATTAAAAATAAGATATAAATTAAATTTAAAATAAGATATAAATTAAATTGAAAATAAGATAGAATATAAATTTAAAATAAGATATAAATTAAATTTATAAGATATAAATTAAATTTATAAGATAAAAATTAAATTTAAAATAAGATATAAATTAAATTTAAAATAAGATATAAATTAAATTGAAAATAAGATATAAATTAAATTGAAAATAAGATAGAAATTAAATTGAAAATAAGATAGAAATTAAATTGAAAATAAGATGGAATATAAATTTAAAATAAGATATAAATTAAATTTATAAGATAAAAATTAAATTTAAAATAAGATATAAATTAAATTTATAAGATAAAAATTAAATTTAAAATAAGATATAAATTAAATTTATAAGATAGAAATTAAATTTAAAATAAGATATAAATTAAATTTATAAGATAGAAATTAAATTTAAAATAAGATAGAAATTAAATTAAAAATAAGATAGAAATTAAATTTATAAAATATAAATTAAATTTAAAATAAGATAGAAATTAAATTAAAAATAAGATAGAAATTAAATTTATAAGATAGAAATTAAATTAAAAAATATATAAGTATTGGGGCATTAATTCGTCAAAAAGCAGTTGAAAACTGCCCCCCTCTACGATTGTAAGTAGCGGGTTATTCGAAAAAATAAAAACCACTGCCCCCTCAAGTAAATATGACCCAAGAATATGCGCGAAGTTTTCCAAGGTCAGTGAAAGAAAAATATTTCTAGATTGATGCATTTTTTTAGCTAAACCCGGAGTGCCCATTTTGGTGGGAGATTGAATTTACCAACATTGAAAATCGACTTTTCGTCAAACTCTGGCCTTGATTCAAATATATGGCGATTGATTTAAGAAATTTGTTGTGTTTATTTTGTTTTTGATTTATCGACTGTTAACTAATCTGCACTTTTACCATTGAATATGTTGTTTCTATTTTGTTGCCTCCCCACGAGGGCGGATTTGTAAAATGAAGATGTTTAATGTGTGGAAAATCTATTTCCCGGGGAAATAAATAGTTAAATAAAGGGAAAGTAATAAAAAAAAATTGCCGCAGTGTAGAAAAATTTCTCCATCATTGACCGAGAAGAGAAAAGACAAAGTAACGGATACTGCACTTTAAGTTAAATTATATTTAGAAAAATAGAAATTAATATTTTTGTTAATATCAGTAGCAGTTTTAGCGTTGAAGAAAGTATGTAAAAAAGTTATGAAATAAATTTGAATAATGTTCGGTATGAAATAATGGGTGGTGACGGTGGATAAGTGGATATCGACACGGACTGAAGACCTGGGTGTTTCAAGTTCGAATCCAGCCGGTTCCACAGTACCACTGTCACTTAGGGATGTTGGCAAACTTCTCGTGGTCCTTCCTGTAAGTACCCGATGTCTTTCCAGAAAGATTTCTAACTAGAAAAACATCGGGGAAACTAATGCCAACACCAGAATCATCTGAGTCACACGAAAGAAGAAGGCATGAAATAATATCGAATAATGTTTGATGAATAGGAAAATGTAGATGAAAATAATGATGTTAACTGTTACGTCGGTCTGTGCTCGAAATTGATTTTGAAGCCTTTTAACTGTCGTTAATTAAACAAAAGATGTTATTTATAACAAACAGATCATACAAATATACTTAAATAAATCGACGAATGCTAATTTAAATCGAATGTGAGCAGGAAAATTCTACGTATCTGTTTAATGTGTATTGCCTCGAACCTACAGTTTTGTGCTGCGATTATTTAAATTGACGAAAATGTAAACACGTTTTTTTATAAATTGTTGCGAATGAATAGAGAAAGAGGGGGAAGAAGAGATAGAGAATGGACAGTTATAATAGGTAAATCTAAAGAAGAAAAGAAAACGTCTTACGTAAAATAACCCAGCCACCCCAAATAAAAGAGAAGAACACCTAACGGGAAAATGAAAACACGAACGTTGGATTAATGTTAGATATGTATGGATGGTCAAAAGTGAAACAATGAACTTGTGTTGTCTGTTAATTATTAGTGGAAGGTTAGTAGAGAATTATGTGCTTCCATGGAATTGGTATCAACAAATGAATGTTGTCGAAATGAATAAAGCAGTTCGTTTTACGTTGTAAGTATTTTGAAAAAGTTATTTAAGGCTTAAAGGTGTTATGCATTAAATTGTGTAACTGTTTAAGTTAAAAAAATAAAATTATACCTGAAGCAATCGAAGATAGCTAAGGGAAATGTCTGAAGTCGATTCGATTAAGAGATTGTAGCCCCCATTTTGAATCAATGTACAGTATAAGTGATTAAGTTCGTTAAATGTATTCCGTAAATACCGGAATGAGAGGAAGTCTATACGCAATAAGAAATAACGTAATCTGATATTCTCGAAAATCAGCGGAATGTGATGAAGCGTCTACTAAATGTGTGCAGAATGTATTGTATTATGTATTAAATTAATAGAAGATGAATAGAAAACGGTAACGGTTACGTTTTTCTAAAGTATCCGTTGTTTATTACTTCCCAGTTATGAAAGGAAGAGTGTTAGTATGAAAATATTAGAGGAAAAAGGTTTTGTTACCATCTCTATGGAGTATGTTTTTTGGAGAGTCTGTGATGATGGTCTAAAAGTATTAGTTATTGTTAGACGGAGAAAATAATCATAAATTTCTTCAAACACGCTCGAGTGAATAAGCTGAATAGAGCATTAAGTTTAGTAGCTTATGATGCATGATGTTATTTTCTTACTCTCGCAAATGTACAGGGGAAAATGTCTTCATTTTTACACCCCCCTCCACACACACACACACACACATATATATATATATATATATATATATATTGTTGAATATCTGGTTCTTGATTTCACCTACGAATTAAACATTAATAAAAAAAATCCTTTCTAGACGTTATAATAGACACTCATCACAATGAATTCTCTACATTTACCTATCAAAAACCCACTAACAAAAACTCCTGTACCCTTAATTTCCTTAGTGAATGCCCTTTTAGATATAAAATAGCCATTATTAAAAACTTACTAACTTGAGCAAAACTAATTGCCTCCTCCCCTACTATCTTCCAACATGAACTTATTAATATAAAAAACTCTAGTTTATAATGGTTTCCCAAACTACGTAATTGACCAACAAATTCGACTGTTTAAAAATAATTCCCACGATAATAATAATAATAAATCCAATTCTCCACTTAACACAACTATTAAACTATTTTATTGTAACCAGTTCCATCAGAACTATAAAATAGATGAACAAGTTCTAAGAAATATTATTAATGAGAACGTATTCCCTACTGACCCAAATAAAAAAGTAAAACGGATCATTTTCCACAATAAAGTAAAAACCACTAACCTTATAATCACAAATAATTCTCCCCCCTCGATTAGAGTTTTGGATAAGACAAACCGTGTTAATGAGTTTAAATGTCCTTTGGGAGACTGTGTCTCCGACAACCAAGAAAAAACATATACATAGGTTTGACTACAACGACTTTGTCGAGACGATTGACGACGCATTTGTCTGATACTAGCGCCATAGCCCAACACTTGACTAACGACCACTTCTGTCCCCGATCGGGATTCAGAAAACTCTTAGTAGAAAATACCAAAATCTTAGAATTTAGTACTAACAAACAAAAACTTCATATATTAGAAACCCTATATATAAAAACAAAAAAAAACCTAATTAATAGAATTAACTTTAATATCAGTAATAAAATTCTTAAATGTTTATAGCTCCAAATACAGTTTCGTACTTAGTACATAATTCCGCCAAAAACCTTCTATAAATACTAACACATGGTCTATACCTGATTAACCTCATTCCCTCGAAGATGGACCCAGATGGGTCCGAAAGTACTTGGGAGACAAATCCAAACTATGGCAAATTCATCAGCCAATTCCCCTCTGAAACTAAGATCCTAATTCGGACTATTGAAAGGATCTACCAAAGGATATCTAGACATGAGTTAGCTCTTATATGCAACAATACTTGCCTGCAAGAGAAGATGCTGCCTAAATATACATATATATATATATACATATATATATATATATAGATTTAGATTTTTCACTTATAAAATAGATCATTCAGTGAAGACCGGGGTTGTTCCAATAAAAAACAAACAAACTCGTCGTGTGTTTGTTTCGAAGGGTAATAAATCAACAATTGAAATACGACTCTTTGAACTCGGACGAACATTTGTGTTGACTTTTCTTTGTGAGAAGTTGGATTAAGAATTCCCATACTATCATTGGATTGGAATGGTAACTTGTGAGCGGTATCTTGAATGATTTAGTTCTTTTGTTTTCTTGTGTGGGGGGGGGGATTTATTCATCATTGTACCGGCCGACGTGAAAGTGTATTATCGCACATTGTTCCGGTTTTATGGTTTTATTGAATGTATTTGGGACCGATTATTTGCTTGTTGGCTTGTTGGAAGAAATAATGCACAGGCTACTTTTCTAAGACTTTTCTAGGACTTTCTTTTTTATCGTTGCTTTTTAAGTTTGACTTTTACTTTTATTTTTATTTTATTTTATTTTATTTTTTTTCTCCTCTTCTCTTCTTAAGTGACCTCAACTATTACAACGCCACATTGTGTTTTGTCGGCAGTTGAAACCAGTATTCCAGACATTTAATTTCCCTGATGATCTGCCAAGCAAGTAACTGCTTGGTAGTGAAACACGTGTAGGAAAAAACATTTAATTTGAATAAATAGTATTTGTAAGAAAAAATATCTTTAATGGTGATCATTGGTGTCCTGAAAGGAATGCTTTGGTAAGCCTTCATAAAATCACATATATATATATATATATATATATATATATATATATATATATATATATATATATATGATGATAATAATAATAATAATAATAATAATAATAATAATACAGGTAAAAAATCCACAGGGTAGTAATGAAAAGAATTTCAACCGGGTTTATAAAAAGTGATTCTTTCCAAATATGATCTAAGGTTAAGATCGGAGTCTAACTCTTCCTGATGAGATCTCAGTTATAATAGCTGTTGATCGATAACATCAACATGCCAGTGTCGCAGATTTTGTACATGTCTGTTTAAATTAAATATATATATATATATATATATATATATATATATATATATATATATATATATATATATATATATATATATATAAATAGCTGTATTGTTACGTTTTCGCTTGCTGATCGATCAGAAACAAAAAACCGGTATCATCTGGTGTGATATTAGCGCTGGTCGGGTTATGCTGCCTTCTACCGAAGGAGGAAGTTTACAATGAATATAAGCCGCATATATATCCATGTCATGGGAAGATGACATACAGCGACTAGCATTCCCAAATGGTCACACTTCTGGTACTGAACAGACTCCACGTCGCTTAACTTCGGTGATTTAACGAGAACCTGTGTGTTAAGGTGATTATGGAGGCGATAAGGGAGGCGTATATAAGGGATTATACACCAGTGTCGTCGTTGTTGTAAACTCAGGTTCTTGATCGTCTTTAGACAAAAACACTCGGACGCTGATGTTAATTTATAAGAAGGTTTATTAATGTAGATAATTTGAACCATTCATAAACCCAGTGTAGGAGGTGATAAAAAGACTAACATGTAAACAGCCACATCAGAGAGAGAGAGAGAGAGAGAGAGAGAGAGAGAAGGGGAGAGGGATGGAGAGAGGGGGTAGATTGGCAAATATTTAGCTTGTGTCACGTTTCACCTAGATACATTCTGCGTCCCCATCGGAGACGGCACGTTTTACGCGTCCGCTCCGTTGAAGTGTCGCTAGAAAGAGGAAGATCTCCCTTATTCCAGAAGCCACGTAGTTTTGCCAACTTTTATTAACTAACGGTTAAATTCAGATCTCCCATCCGTTATTCACTCCTCCATTCAAGTAACAGATTTCGTTATGTAGCAGTAGTAATTAATACGAAGTAGGCGGACACAGTGTGATACTAAAAAAATGGCTCGAATTAGAGTTTAGTTTTGAGGTATTTTATGTTAAGCCGACATAGCAAACTGGCCCCGACTTAAATTTCAAGAATTAATTCTTTTTTTTAATATTAGAATCTAGAAAATCTGGGGACTAATCGATGGTATTCTGAAGATTTTTAAAAAATCAGTAAACACCTGTCGAATATTTTATCCTTGAGATGGTTTAACCCTTAAATGAGTTTTGTTTCAAAATGACACATCCCAACAAAATGCCTATTTAATATTATATTAATAATATTCAACGAAAATGTGACAATCTGCAACTTGTTTCACATCTGCAACGAGCCTGTTGGTAAGTGTGAGTATTGATTTACTCCTCTCCAGGAGTTAGGCACAAGGCCAGTTTTTATCTTACTCCCACAAGTAAGATGTGACCCAAGGTCGGATCGGGAAAGTGGGGTTTAAAAATTACCTGGGCAGCCCCGTCGGCATTCCCCGGTAGGGGCGCCTCAGGCAATAAGCAATAAACTTACTCCTCCCCAAAGAGGGGAGGCAAAGCCTGGGAGGGTGGACCTCCTAGAACTGCACAGGACAGACCCATTGACCGGCGTAAATCAAGACCCGAAGGCCAAGACAACACCAGTATGGGATGCAGTATCCATCGGAACAGATACTACACCTTGATGTATTAGTATGATGTTGCATCAGCACACCCGCTAAATAGGTAATCAGTATATTCGATATCACGAGCGAATGACATCGGTGTGTTTTCTGCCTAATTCAAGAGCCTAAACTTTTAAATCTCGTCATTATAAAGGTAAGTAAAACTTATTTTATGATTCTCTAGTGTATTATGATTATTTAGATGCATATATTGTAGTGTTGCGTTAGACATGTCAAATTTTATGCCATTTGTTGCACATTTACAACATCATTTATTTTTGTTCAATATTTTTTTTTTCCAAAAATAATTTATACTACTTTCAAACCAATATAAAAAATAAAGCATTTAAGGGTTAATATTTCTTAATATTAACGTAAATCACATTTTTAATGACAATGAATTATGTATGTTCAATGGACATTTGAAGATCGATTTATTTATGTAAATCGCTCCGGACAAGGTATGAAGCCACTTGATGTAAAGAGCTAACAAGAACGAAATATGATTATCGCAAAGACAGGAGATGCCTATTGGCCTTAGTCTTGAAAAGACCAAGATTATAGGTAGGAGGAAAACAATCGGCAGAAAAATGGTTCTACAAGCCTGCAGTTCTTGGAAAGAAGCTACTGGAATAGGAAGCTGTATTACAATGAGGTATCAAAACAGCGAATTGATGAAGACCACTAGATCAACGAGTCAAACGAGCTGGAATAAAGGAAGCGGGGAATAGATCACATAATTCTGAAGAACACATGCCATAATAGTATTTATAGAAAAGACAGACAAGCAACATCATGTCTGTGAGAGAGAGGGTGCAGAGAAGAAGGAAGGGTGTAGTCAATCAAATTTGAGTATCTTTTTCCAAATAATAAAATAAATAGTTCAGATGACGGTGAAGAAATCTTCTGGGAATATAAACATTTTTGTGGTCAGATTACGTTAAACATGACGAACCGCCCCCTTTCCCGCTTAAATTTCAACAAGAAACTAAAAGAAAAAAATGTTATTATCTGAATAGTTTGTGCTTTATGGGTAATATTCTGAAGAATTATAAAATCAGTGAACATCGACTGAATATTTTATATTTGGTTTGGTTTTATTCATTTTATTAATTTAACCCAATTTTTCATTCAATTCCTTCATTACTAGCAAAAATATAGGTGCATGTGTAGAATAGCCATCTAAGAATGTCAGTACAAGCGAATATTCCCGCGTCTTGACGTACGTAGCTATTTGAACGTTCGGCAAACAAAACAAACTTATTTTTGCAAATAATGTATTGTATATTTTCCCGTATTGCTCAAAAGAAGGCAATGTTATTAACTATTTTTGTTTGTTTTATTTTTTCAGTTTTTTAGGAGTCTGAGGAAGGCTGCAAATAAAAGGAGGCCGATAATTTTTTTTTCGGGGGAGGGTCTGTTCTTACCTATACTTGGGGTTAGCTTAGGTTAGGGTTAGCGGTAGGGTTCGAGTGCTTTTCTGTGAGGGAAGGAAGACTGCAAATAGAAAGTGGGGATCTATAATTTTTAAAAAAAATTTTTATATATTATCCCTTATTATTCTTTCGGACTTTTTATGTATGATAGTCTGTTTCCATCTGGACTTATGGTTAGGGTTAGTGTTACGTTTAGGGTTAGTGATAAGGTTACAGTGCTTTTTGTGAGCGGAGGGAAGATTTAATTTTCTACAATAAAATTCCTTCGTAGAAGGCTTTTTTTTCTGGCATAAACTTATGCAACATTCTACGGAAGGCGAAATGGTATGAATTAAATCGTTGAAGTTCATTACATTCATCACTTTTATATACAGAATTTATTTTGTTTTCATTCGTATAGGATCGGTAACAATACAGAATAAGTAACACTCAAGAACTCGTAAACAAAAAAAAAGCATAATTTATATCAAACGCTTTAGAACGAAATTCTCTACCGAACCAGACTTAGTGTGAAAACGATTTGTTAGTTTTTTTTTTAAACAGTAAATGTTATGAATGGTTAACACTCGAGAACTAGTAAGAAAAAAGAAAAATGGCGGAACGCGGCGAGTTTAACCCGTAGAAACAATTTATAAAACTTTTTAAATGGTAAAAAAAACTTTACAAATCGTTGTCACACGTTAAAACAAGGCAGATAATTAGATAATTTTATTCTAATGCGTTTGATATAAATTATCTGTCGTTATCTTTTTTGTTTTTGGTTTACGAGTTCTCGAATGTTAACTATCTTGTACTTTTACCCCACTTTCTTTTCTGCCAAATTTATCGTCTGCATAACTCGGCAAAGTCCGGAATTTTTCGTCGAAAGTCGGAAATTTGCATTTGTACTAAAATATGAAACCGCAGGTAGCGTAGAGTCATTGTACATGTAGAAGTCGTTTCGCAACAGACAACGGTGCAGAATTCTGCAATCAGCACCCAGAAAATTACCACAATAAGGTGCACACAAATGCAGTTTTAAAAATACCCCACATAATTTGATACTCGTAAGATATAGGCATCCAGAGGAGTTTAGTTTTTATGGAGCCAGTTCCTTCAATTGACGAAGAATCTTTAATCAGTCCCGGAAATGAACGAAGCAGATTACGATTGGAAAACCGCTTAAAATATAAATAGGCAGACGGCACTAAGCATGCGTAATGTTAGATTGTTTTTTTGTTTTTTTAAGTTTAGCCCATAAAAAACTAAAATAAAGTGAATTAATAAATAAAAACTTCCTTAAAAAAGAAAAGGCATCGACTTTACGGCATATCAACCATTTTAGGTCATCTTTGTTGTATAGAGAAAGTTTGGAAGATAGTCTAGGAAGAAAAAATATAAATGGAGAAAGGTCCGATTAAGAGGTATTTCGAAATGGTAGTGTGATTGGGGGGGGGGAGACCTAACACAGGGGTGTCCGCTCGGGACAATTCAGTGAAAAAGAGTAAACGGTTCCAGGACAAACTGGGGATCTTCTATAAATACTCGGAATTGAATCCATAAGAACTGAAGTTGTCTGGGTGCCCATTCCTTACAAGTACCATACATTTGGTCGAGAAACAATATTAAAAAACAAACAAATATAAACATTTTTTTTCTGGTACGATATATATACTTCCCGCAACAAACAACGGCGCAGATTAGAAATCTATAATTACCAACACGGGAATTTCCACCAGAAGGTGCAGCCAATTGTTTTCTACAAATACACAACAAATTTGGACGAGAAATAATGCATTCTTCTTTGTAAGACATTCACAGCAAGAACCCGTCCTACTACCACAACGGAAAAAGTCTTTCTTTTTCCCCTACATCTGCCTAGCGTCAGGAGGAATTTCCATGGACATGAGTTTCTTTGCAAGGGCTTCGCACTTGTGGAACGCAATGCCGCAGAACTGCTTCCCTGAGGATTACAACTTTATCGTCAGCAAATCCAATGTCAACAAATTGCTGTCATTGACCACCCCATAAGTAATCAAACGAAGTTGATACCATTGAGCAATGTTAGTACTCCCATAGTGTTATTAATCTTTCGGATGGAATTCATCCCTGTCTCATTCACCCTTATACTCTAGTGACTCTTGGCTTTGATAAGCGGTTACCTCGAAAATAAAAAGAAATATATATATATATATATATATATATATATATATATATATTATTTTTATTTTATATTTGTAACTTATTCCTTTTTCTAATATTTGTCCCTGCGTCCATTCCTGTCAATAGATGGTCCTCTAACACGAACTTGTTATTTTTTTCCTTGAATTTTCTGTAAGATGTGCTGCTAAAGGCGCTGACGTTTTGGAATGGCTTTGTAAAAAAAAATGTTAAATAAAAAAAATTAAAAAATTAAAAAAATTAAAAATAAAGTATTTCCAGAATGTTTTTGAAACGACCGTACGCCATACTAGACTTGATGTTCTAATTCTTGGAACAATTGGAATGTTCTAATTCATTAAATCCTCTTTATATATATATATATATATATATATATATATATATATATATATATATTGGTACAGAAAAATTAGTACAACATTCGTACCGTCGGTTTCAAGCACAGAAGGACTTAGCCCTACGGCTATATTACAAAGAAGTTATATATATATATATATATATATATATATATATATATATATATATATATATATATATATAAACTTACCTGTGATTTATTTCTGGCACGATAAATACCATTGAACCAATTTGTAATCCATCAAACGCCGTGCAAATATACAGCAAATTCAGAGTGAATATTTGGTAGCGACCACACCCACCCACAGCTTGTATCACCTCTTCGTAATTCATGATGCTTATAACAGCTTGTGTGTGTGTGTGTGTGTGTGTTCCTCACTCTACGGCTCGTAAAAGTAGCGGTTTGTTAAGCGTTTAGACGCGATGTGAGGAAAAAAAAGGCAGACTGACGATCAGACAGGAAATCTCAACCGTTCGCCTGTTTCTCGTTTAATAAGTGCCGTATTATTTCCAACAGCTGACTATATATATGCGGAGAACGTGTCAGCTCGGATCTACTGAGTATGCGCAGACAAAACGTGACGCTCTGATAACGTCAGCCAATCAGAGTAGCCTTCACAATTGATCACGAATGGAGACGCTTTAATAAAAGATAGTCTCCATGGTAGAGTGGATCCCTGAACTAGGACCATTATATAATACTAGTGTCGCGAATAGATAATCACCTTGAAAATGGTGTTTGTTTTATTTTACGGCATATCAACCCGTTTTCGTGTTATTTGATGGTAAAAAGTAGGTTTCAATCTATTCATGTTTACTTAAGCTTTTTAATATCTTCAAATAATTACCGATGATGTACATGCGTTTTATATATGAAAAGTTTGTAAAGTTTCTTTTCGGATATTTTAGAAAATTAATAATCTGTTAATGATAAGTTTTACGGCATATCAACCATCTTGGGGTAATTTAAAGCCGAATCTAGTTATTTCAGTAAATATCTTTTTACTTTAAGTTGTTGGTATCTTCGGATATGTAGAGCTTAATTTGTTCTGTAGGCCTAAAGAAATAGTTGTAAAACGGTAGTTTCTATTAACCAATTTATGGAACCCTTACAGGTACTACCAGTCTAGGTCAGAATGGACTTTCAGCTAAGAGATGACTCTATACTCTCCAAAGTCCAAAATTGGGGCTCTTGGTATTTCGAGTACTTTTTTATGGAAATCGCTCCAGGCAAGGCATGAAGTCACTTGATGTAAGGAGCTAACAAGAACGAATATGATTATCGCAAAGACAGGGGATGCCTATTGGCCTTATTCTTGAAAAGACCAAGGCTATAGGTAAGAGGAAAACAGTCAGCGGGAAGAGAGTTCCACAAGCCTGTGGTTCTTGGAAAGAAGCTACTGGAATAGGAAGCTGTATTAGAATGAGGTATCAAAACAGTGAATTGATGGAGACCACTAGACCAACGAGTCAAACGAGCTGGAACAAAATAAAAGGGAATAAATCACATAATTCTGAAGAACACATGACATAATAGTATTTATAGAAAAGACTGAGACTACCAACATCACTGCCGAAGAGACTAGGTGCAATTGAATGTGAGCTCCATCGCACAATCAGCTTAATAAGTCACATCATCAAAATCATTTTAACAGTACTTCTACATAGACTAGGTAGAGCGATAAGACCGGAAATCTCAGAGGTTCAATGTAGCTCCGTAAAAGGCAAAGACATGCGGAACGCAGTCTTCTTCATTCTTAGGCTAGCTGAAAGATCGATTGAACATCAACAAGATCTATGTGTATGCTTCCTGGACTACAACAAAGCATTCAACAAAGTCCGACATGAACCTTTATTACAAATGCTAGAAGACTTCGATATTGATGGCAATGGCATTCAATTACTACGCAACTTGTACAGAGACCAGTAAACAGCTATTCGTATTGATGATGAAATGAGTCGATGGACAGGAATACAACGTGGAGTAAGAGGGGGCTGTGTATTTGCTTTATATACTGAAAATATCCTGAGGCATCTGAATGGTTTAGAGGGTGTTTCGATTGGAGGACGTCAGCTGAACAACATCTGATACGCTGATGATACCCTACTAATGACAACATTGAGTGAAGACTTGCAAAAAACTTCTTGACATAGTGGTTAAAGAAAGCGAAAGATACGGATTACAACTGAATGCTAAAAAGACCTTTTGAATGGCGATTTCTGGAAAACCGCGAATGCCCGCTTGTGAAATCGAGATTGGAGACACTGCAGTCTCGCAAGTACAATCATTTTTAACTACCTTTGGTCAGTGATAACATCAGATGGAAGGTGAAGGGCAGACGTACAATCTAGACTTGCCAAGTCAAAGAGTGCGTTAATGAAGCTGTCTTCTGTTCTTCAGTCTTGTAACATCTCGTTGGAGACCAGATTGAGGATACTTTGAGCGTATGTTTGGTTCATTCTGTTTTATGGATGCGAGACTTGGACAATATGTCCAAAATTAGAAACTAACCTTTTTTCTGTGGAGAAATGGTTTATTCGCCGGATGCTGAATATCAATTGGAAGCAGCATGTAACCAATGAGAAGGTGTGGAGGCGATCTGGATACAAACCTGGGTTGAGTCCTAGGAATTTCACCTTCCGAGGCCCCTACTGTTGAATGCCGACGGGGCTGCTCAGCCATTTTTGTATGTCTAAGTGCGCTTATCATAGGGTGTTGACTTTTCAAAACCACACTTCGCTTCCTAATAAAATGTATGTGTTTTTTCCTCCTGTTCCTTTAAAGAATTACAAACTCACTTCCGTAGTTAAATATTGGACCCGGAATTCCTGGATTAAAAAAAAAACCCCCAAAAAAAACCAAAAAAAAAACCGACAACAACAACAACAACAACAACAACAACAACAACAACAACAACAATCATCATCGACGACTATTCTAAAAAAATACCTTCATTTTGTGTCGTCATCCATTAAAGAGTGGGTAAAAGACATCAGGAAGAGATCTTTATAACGTCAGAAATGATGAACTAACAAAAAGATAATTTGATCCATTAAAACATCGATAACATTCTGATAGAAAAGATAAGCACCTTCTTTTTTTCTTATTTTATTCTTTATTTTTTATTTTTTTCATATTCTACTACTCACCATTGTTCTTGGCCTTTTGGCTAAGATCAAAGTGTAGTATCTGTTCCGATGGATATCGCACCCCATAGACTAGTATTATCTTGACCTTCGGGGCTTGATTTACGCCGATCTATGGTCTGTCCTGTGCAGTTCTAGGAGGTCCACCCTCCCAGGCTTCACCTCCCCTCTTTGGGGAGGAGTAAGTTTATTGCTTACTGCCTTAAGCGCCCCTACCGGGAAATGCCGACGGGGCTGCCCAGGCAATTTTTAAACCCCACTTTCCCAACCCGATCTTGGGTCACATCTTACTTGTAGGAGTAAGATAAAAACTGGCCTTGTGCCTAACTCCTGGAGAGGAGTAAATCAATACTCACCATTATCTCCAAATTTCAATGTGTCTTATATGAATGTACTTAATTCCGTGTTTGACTTAAATGTGTTTAATTATTGATATATACTGTCTTATTGCCTGTCTATTGATTTCCCACTGAAGAGATTCTTGAAATCCCACGCTGGCTGACTAATTATTTCATTAATCTAGTTCTTTCTAACGTATCAATACTAATAGACGAGGCAGGCAGTCGTAATAGTTTCTTTCACTATTTCAAAACATATATTCTAAACAATCCCTAAGTACTCGATCAATGATATGCGAACAATAATTTTTTTTTAAATATAGAAATGACGTCCTTACTATGGTAGCGAGAAAAAAAAGAAGCAAAATGTCTTCCCAACTGCTTGAAAAGAAGATACCCCCCTCCCGCCAAATTTCTTCCTCAAAAAAGTTGACTCTCCTATTTTCGGTAGTCATTTGAGACAAAACCGGCCGACCGATAAGCTTCTTCTCAATGTTAATCTGATGGAAAGATAGACACTTTCTTTTTTTTATTTCATTATTTTTTTTCAATATTCTACTACTTACCATTATCTCCAAATTTTAATGTGTCTTATATGAATGTACTTAATTCTGTGTTTGACTTAAATGTGTTTAATTATTGATATATACTGTCTTATTGCCTGTCTATTGATTTTCCACTGAAGAAATTCTTGAAATCCCACGCTGGCCTGAAATTTTCCTCTCTTTCTCATTTCTCTTATTTATACTTACTTACGAGAGGGACACCTATCTTCAACTTTCTGTTCCCTTTTTAGTATACAATGAACTTATTCTCTCTCTCCCTCTCTCTCTCTCTCTCTCTCTCTCTCTCTCTCTCTCTATATATATATATATATATATATATATATATATATATATATATATATATATATGGAAGTCTTTAAAAAAATTTAACCTGCGTTGGCTAGAAAATACCCAACTAGTACACGGGCGCAGGCTATCTAATTGGAGTGTTGGACTCGTAAGACCTCGTAAGGCCATCCATCTAAGAGAAGGAAATCTCTGACAAAATACCTTGCTACCAGCTACTTACACCGTGGCAGTAAACCGTTGGGGAGGGAGGCCTCCTAAATCCTGATCGACAACCTTCCTAGGGTTGGAATCTCGAACAAAATATCCGGTTTGCAAACCTACAATTGCTTAAGGAGTAGATAGGTTCTGCCTATCGCCGGCCCTTGCACTCCTTCTTTGTTTATTAGTCAAGCGCAGAGGTAACAGCGCTGGGACGCCTCTAAACACTCAGTGCCTAGCCTTGTTTCCTTACTAAGACAATGAACGCCGTTCTCTTTCTCTCTATTTGGGCAACTTGGGGAAAGTTTTTTCGTCACTAGGTCTTACATGACCAGTCTGGGTCTCTCTTGTTCCGACAGGTTGAGGGTACAGGTTAGACAGCTTGTCTGGCTGCTGTTTGCGACTGACAGGAAGGAGCCCAAACTCTTGGGTAGTGCCAAGAACGGCTGCTCCATCATCAGTTGCATAATACCGTGGGTAGTTGTATGTGCCATGTCGCGCATGGAAAGGGACCCTGCAATTATCTCCGGTGGGCTTTCCCGAAGCCACAACCCACATGAACCAGGTCGTGACTAATGGACTGGTTGTGTGAGCTCATTGGCACCAAACAAGTACCCACCTTGGCCAACCCACTCTATAATCAAAACAAACATGTCATTACAAAAAAATGAAAGCAAACCTAAACCAGACACTCAACAAAAAACACTTTCGCCTTGAGGCTCGCATTCACAAATATCCGGGGACTTAGAACCAACATCAACGACGTAGAAACCTTTCTCCTGACAAACTCCCCGGATATCCTAGCTCTAAGTCAAACTAACCTTCAATCCTCAATCTCCTATTACCACTTTGACATGACTGACTACCTCCCACTCTACCGTAAAGACTCTGACAAACATATGCACGAGCTAGGAGTTTATGTTCGGAACACCCTCCCCCTGACTAGAAAACATAGGTTAGAATACGATGACCACGACTACATGTGCTTTAGATTGTCTTTACATCACAGCGTCAGTTACTTATATTTCTTATACCGCTCCCTGTCGACCCAGGACTGTACTCTGCTAAACTTCTGTATCTGAAAGCATAGATAGAGCACTCTTAATTGACTCGAATGCCCAGATACATATATTTGGGGATTTTAATGCCCACCACCGCGACTGGTTGGGATTCTCCAGCCTTACTGACGCAGCCGGCAATTCTACGTATAATTTCTCCTTAGCTCACTCCCTCTCTCAGACTGTCGATTTTCCGACCCGCATCTCCGATCGAGTAGACTAGCAAGCCTCACTTCTAGACCTTTTCTTGACCTCAATGCCCGAGGCTTGTGTGACGAAAGCTAATAGCCCACTCGGGAATGCTGATCACATTGTGCTAATGATACATATCACCCTAAAAAGTCGTCCAAAAGCTGATGAACCGTTGCTCAAAACAAGATACTACGAGCAGGCTAATTTTGAGTCAATCAGAGATCACATCAGTGACGCCCCATGGAAGGAAACCTTCTCACTCTCTGCCGACCAGTGTGCAAACGAATTAACTGAATGGGGCAAAGCAGGTATTGAAGCCTATGTCCCTATAAACATATTTTACTGAGCAATTAAATAAATAAAAAACTAGCAAAATTATGCCTGTTATATATATAGTAGGCAGACCCGACGTTGCTCGGGATTGAATAGGGATCACTACTATGTACTTTATCACTATGGGCATAACATCATATTACTTTCTTTGTTTTTAATGCCCTCCTCCTCCCGTTTCGCCCTCCTCCCACCATAATATAGTGTGAAGAAGCTGAAATATTGGAAAACTTTCTGAATTAGTGTCTTTACACATGATTTTAATTTCATTAAAATCGAATATACGTATTCAAAGTTTTAAGGGGTTCTGCCTCTTTGGGTCACTTAGAGGTTGGGGCACATAGATATTTGGCACATAGATATTTGGCACATAGATATTTAGCACATAAAATGTAACGTTAAGATTCGGGGCCACTTCCATTGTCTTCCCCAGAGAATGTTATACATATGATATAAATTTCATGGAAATGGGATATTTTTTAAGTTATAAAAGAAGTTCGGTACCGATAGGATGGGTTAGAATGCCACTTTATGATTTGGGACCACTTCCATTGTTTTCCACAGAAAATGTTATACATATGATTTAGATTTCATAAAAATAGGATATATTTAAAGTTATAAGATGTTTATGTCCCTATAAACCTCTTACGAGAGCACTTCGAGATTCAGGAACACTTCCATTGTCTTCTCCGGTAAATTTACATAAGAATACACTTTTAAATTTTATGAAGATTCTCTGATATTTCTTTCTATAGGGAACACGCGCACACACATACACTCAGACACATTGAGTTAAATATATATATATATTAAAGTGAAATTTTTTTTTTTTAATTTTTTCGCGAATTTTCGTTGTAAAATACATATATATATATATATATATATATATATATATATATATATATATATATATATATATATTAAAGTGAAATATTTAAAAAAAATTTTTTTTCGCGAATTTTCGTTGTAAAATACATATATATATATATATATATATATATATATATATATATATATATATATATGAATTTAAATCGTCAGCGACGTACTGGAACAATGCGAAAACGTTCTCTGCGCGTTTCTCCGCTGTCTTTTTAAAATTCTCCTCTTTCTACAGCTTTTTTGTTCATTTGCTTTTGACACCTGAGGATAGTTCGAAGAGGAATCGAAAACGTTCGTGAAATCAGTGAAACCTATGGAACATTTATTAATTTTTTTGATTTTAATGCAAAAAATACCATCAGAAAAATTGAAGAATAAAAAAG
>OY744540.1:21419049-21551549 GCA_963556195.1 Sepiola atlantica | reverse complement strand
GTCGAGGCTAAACTACTGGGAAAGATGCACTCTCAGTCTTTATTGAGACACGCATCTAGGAGAAGGAAAACTCTAATGTAAAACCTGAGGTCTGATGTGCATGCTGTCTGTGGCAAACTTTTGTACCGACTGTGTTTCATCAGCAGTTCCAAGAAGTGTGGATGGTACTACACAAGCCTTCACTACTGAAAACAATACTTTGTTTCGCAATCTAACAGCAATACCCAGTTCGATCAATCCCACACACATTTTAAGCATTAAAAAAAACAGCTGATTTTGCTTATGGACACTGATATGTCGAAATCGACGGGATAGTCCATATATATATATATATATATATATATATATATATATATATATATATATATATATATATATATATATATATATATATATATATAGAAAAGAGGGTAGTGCAGTATTAGTGCAGTTCCAACGAGAGAAAAGTATATATGTAAAGGAGTAAGGCTACCAACATTTGTAGAATGTTTTTTTCAACATTTATTTATTATTTTGTTGTTTTTTTCAACATTTATTTATTATTTTGTTGTTTTATTATTTTATAATTTATAAATTATAAAATGGTAAAACAACAAAATAATAAATAAATGTTGAAAAAAACAACAAAATAATAAATAAATGTTGAAAAAAACATTCTACAAATGTCGGTAGCCTTACTGCTTTACATATATATATATATATATATATATATATATATATATATATATATATATATATATTTCAAGTTTATAGTTTCCATTTAAAATTCATATTTCAATAAACTTCAATTTATTATAATTTTTCTCGTTTTTTATTGCCTCAATTCTCATTTTTTCGATTTTTCATATTTCAAACTTGTTTTCGACCAAATTGATTCTTTCTTCAGTAGAGCAAGGGAAATAACTGGCAGATTTTTATCCTGGATTATCCCCCTTTTTTTTACCAATTCTTATGTTAAAAAAAATGTTGAATCGCTGTTGTAAGAAGATTCCCCCCCCCTCTTTTAATGTCTCTATTTACTTGCTTCCCCACGAGGACAGAGTTAGGCACAAGGTCAATTTTTTAATGTATGGGTGTGCAGGGGGAGGGGAATTCAGCTTTTCGAAAAGAAACACTCTGGATTGGGACAAAACATTAAAATTGCCTCAGTCTAGTAAGATTTCTCCTTCACTGACCGAGGATAGAAAAGATGAAGTATAGTATCAGAACAGATACTACTCTTTGATCTCAGCCAAATCCTGTCACTTCCTTCTTTTCTTCTATCTTTCGTAACTCGGATTTCTCCCCCCCCCCTAATTTATAGTTTCAAATCTGTTCTCCCTTCATCAGTAAAATTTATGTGTAATTTAAACGTCCCCTAATGCAGTCAGTCTTGATTGTAGCATTTAGGTAATAATGGCACAAGAAAAAATGGCACATGTAAAACTGACACCGTAAAAATGGCACATGTAACATTGACACAGTAAAATTGCACATGTAAAACTGACACAGTAAAAATGGCACATGTAAAACTGACACAGGTAAAAATGGCACTAGTAAAACTGTCACCGTAAAAATGGCACATGTAAAACTGACACAATAAAAATGGCACATGTAAAACAGACACAGTAAAAATGGCACATGTAACATTGACACAGTAAAATTGCACATGTAAAACTGACACAGTAACAATGGCACATGTAAAACTGACGCAGTAAAAATAACACTAGTAAAACTGTCACGGTAAAAATGGCACATGTAAAACTGACAGAGTAAAAATGGCACATGTAAAACTGACACAGTAAAAATGGCACATGTAACATTGACACAGTAAAATTGCACATGTAAATCTGACACAGTAAAAATGGCACATGTAACATTGACACAGTAAAATAACACATGTAAAACTGACACAGTAAAAATGGCACATGTAAAACTGACACAGTAAAAATAACACTAGTAAAACTGACACGGTAAAAAATGGCACCTGTAAAACTGACACAGGTAAAAATGGCACATGTAAACCTGACACAGTAAAAATGGCACATGTAAAACCGACACAGTAAAAATGGTACATGTAAAACTGACACAGTAAAAATAACACTTGTAAAACTGACACGGTAAAAATGGCACAAGTGGATTAATAGGAAAAAAATCTCACGATAAGTTTATAAAAATTCAAAATACAATACATACAGAGAAAATATTCAAAAGTTAGTCAACTTAAACAAATATATATATACCTACATTCAAAATTAAAAAAATTAAACATTAATCCTAACACTATTTTTTTAATAAATTCAATCTGTGGTTTATTTATTATGCTTGTACCTTACTTATACAGTCAAAAACTACTAATATATAAAAACACATATGCAACTAAAAGTAGTACACGATTGGGGTCGCCTGGGAAAAAGGTTGGGAACAACTGCTCTATGTCCTTGCTTGGTGCCATTTTCTCCTATTTATTCACTTGTGCCATTTTTAATCACGTCAATTTTACCTGTGCTATGATATATATATATATATATATATTTAAATATATATATATATACATGTATATATATATATATATATATATATATATATATATATATATATATATATATTAATTGATCAAGTTCAAATGTGTTAATAAAGTGAACATAAAACCAAGTTTTTCAAGAAATGTTGTTCTTACATATATATATATATATATATATATATATATATATATATATATATATATATATATATAGGCTTGGTAGTTTTTTTAAAACCTTCAAAACTGGACAAAAAAAATTGTTGAAAGATTTATGTCTAGTAAGTCAATCAATCTACTGCAATCACTATATTAGTTAACTTCCAAGAATTTACTCTAATATAAATATATTTTTATATATGTTTTTATATAAGGGATCATCAGTTATTTACCATGAAAACTGTTTCGTGATATTAAAAACAAAACAGTATTTCTTTATCATGGCATCCCAGCGGTGTTGATCAGACACCACCTCCCTATTTAATAATTATTTTTTAGTTAAAATGTTTAAATATTTGATTTAGTATATATATATATATATATATATATATATATATATATATATATGAAAGAACAACATTTCTTATTACAATTAGCATAGCCACGTGCCGTTCTTGACTAAAGAGACTCTCGTTCCAAATTCGTTTCAACATCACACGGATTGATAACACACCAAAAACGAGATGAAGAAAAGAAAAAAAATATATATTTTAATATATCTTTACTTGAAATCCTGACGAGGAAGTATATCTTCGAAAATTAAATTGGAAAAAAAAGTTAATAAAACTAAAATGCATTGTATAGCGTTATAATTGCTCATTATTATTTTTAATAATCCATATTATATATATATATATATATATATATATATATATATATATATATATATATATATATATATACATTTAAAAAGAATACGCGGAAATCTCTCAAAGGCCCTTTCGACTATCATCTCGTCAGGAGAAAATCGATAGTTTTAATTAATAATAACGTCGAAAGAAAGAGCAAAATGGGGAAATTGAGTGTGCCAAAATTAACGTTAAAGCGATTAAAATTCAATTTAATGATTTCGTTAAAAGTCGATTAAAAGGCACTACGTTAGGGGATAAAAAAATAATAATAAATTTGGTAATTTCTTTCCATTTTTATAGGTGTTTTGAAATTGATGCAAAATTCACAAGGTGTTTCGATTATTTTGTCCACCTCCTGTAGATATATATATATACGAAAAAGTAGAGCACTGTAATGGTAGTATTAACACAGCATGACGTCACTTGCTTTATAATGCATCGTTCCTTCCCTTAAAAGAAGTAGAATGCTTAGACGTTAAGCCGCCGATAAAAGTGTTAAAATTATCATTGTTTATTAGCTATTTAAAATTGGTTGAGTGGTTGAAGACGTCGGATTTGAGTTGAAAAATACTTATAGTCCGAGGTTTCGAATCGCATGACCGGTAGTGAATAGTCATATCTCTATGCTGATGAGTCCCGGTTTAAGGACGAAACGTATACGTACATAGATAATAAACAATAACAAATATTATATATACATATATATATATATATATATATATATATATATATATATATATATATATATATATATATGTGTGTGTGTGTGTGTGTGCATTCCATTCTGTCATGAGTGCCACTAGTTTTTTTTAAAAAGAACACATTCTCCAACACATTAATGAAAGATAGCATGCAGATAACAAACGAAATGATTTCATGATAGAGAACTCCCCATACGAAGAACTTCATTCAATATTAACAAATTAAACTGAGAAAAAATACAATTTTTAAGTTTACGTTAATGAATTTTGCTGAACATTTAAGTATTTCTCTATTCAAGGGAAGTAACTCACTACAAAATTTTAAGTGATTAACTCCCTTTATTAAAATTAAATTTTTTTTTTTAAATGGTTATCGGGTTTAATTTTGAATTTGAACATTGGAATGAACTAATATAATAACAATTTACTATAACCAATCAAACACACTAGATGATTCAGAAATAAATAAATGATAAATAAATATAACAATTCAAACTAAATGTAGCGAGAACCATTCCATCATTTAAATTTTTTATTTTATTTCATTTGCTGTGGGTCACAGTGAGATTTGCTGCAGTATGGCCATAAAAACAAGATTACCAGTCCACACTCAACAGATTTGAAACACGCACGATTTGATGAAGAGGTTTTGCTTCGAAATATATTATGGAACACGGTCACACACATTCGATCACTATGGAGAAGTTTTGAGTACTATAGAAAAATAATTAAAAATTTGTAACTTCGTTCTTTTCTTTATTCTGAACACCGACATATTTCCATTTCTTGCATTGTGATAGCCTTTTAATACCTTCTCTCTCTGTGTTAGTCTCTGTATCTCTCTTTATATATATATATATATATATATATATATATATATATATATATATATATATATATATATATATATATATATATATATACAGGGTGGGCCAAAATAAGGGTCCTATCTTTAAATTTGAATAACTTGAATTTGAATAACTTCCACAAAATAAAAGTTAAACTCACCAAACTTTATGTGTGTGTAGACTGACCCTTACGAGATTTTTTGAAATAAACAAAACAAATTTTAGCCGAAAAACACTTCTTAAAACTTACAAAAACTAAAGTATTGTTTTTTACACTGTTTTGAGTTTTTTAAGCAAAAATAATGTTTTCTAAATGAGGGTACGTTCCTTAGGGCTAATACGGCTCATGCTTACTTCGGAAGGGGTCCTTTACTTATTCTAAAAAAAAAAAATCAATAAATAAATAAGTTATGAATTTTTAAAAATAGGACCCTTATTTTTGCCCACCCTGTATATATATATATAACAAATACTGAGCCAACGGGTCACGCGTCGTCTATTGTTTACTTAAAACGAGGCTGAATAAATAGACAACTAAACGTGCCCATCTGAACTCACCAATCAGGAGAGAAATAACTCAATTTGATACTTTAAAGCACAAATAGTGTGACAAGTATAGTGACTTTTTGTGGGAGCTAGAGATCCTCACATTTAAAAGCCTTGCACCAGACATTCTTTGTACTCGGAACGAGTTACTTAGAATCGAAAAGATGTTATTGTGGCATTAAACATGGCGAATGCAATTCAGGATTGTTATAATTTTGTGGGTGCGAGTATGACGTCAACTTAAATATCAACAATCGAAAACTGTCACCCGGGATATGTTGAAACTGGGAACAGCAATGAGTGTATTATTTCTCTGTCTCTTTCTTTTTATGATGTATACTTGTTCTCTCTCTCTCTCTCTCTCTCAATTTTATTGCAGCGAGAGAAATTTTTAAACAGTTTGAGTTTTGAATACGACTGCGACGAATGTCGCTCCAAAACTCAGCGACTTTCGAGTTTTTATTATGGTTCCTCGGTAAAAATAAATAAATATATTTTTATATATAAAGTATGCTTGTCTGTTTCATCATTACAAGCCTTTAATTCCAGCTGATGGTTAATTCTCAGGAGAGAATTAATAATGGTCACAGCCAGATGGTTCATTCTCAGGAGAGAATTAATGATGGTCACAGCCAGATGGTTAATTCTCAGGAGAGAATTAATGATGACTAATAACACCGTGTCCAGACAAAATACCCGACCGGGTATAACCCCATTCGTTTAAGACGAATTTAGTTCAGAGAGCTGGTGTAGTGCCGTGTCCAAGACGTAATAGATCTTCCAAAGACACACCAAGTTACTTCCCCCTCCGGCAAACGATCATGTTATAATAGTACTTTGAAAAAAAAACAACTTGAAAATATTAAACATATTGCGATGACACCAACTTTTCAACAAACATTAATTAAGAAATGCTCTGTTGAGCTGGTCCCTGTCTTTTCTAAACTTTACAACAAATGCGTTGCCGAATCCTGTTCTACTGATAGCTGGAAAATTGCTTCTGTGGTAAGCAGTGTTGAAGAATTCTAATGAAAAAATTGACCCGTAAAAGTATGGCCCCATCAGTTTCCCCCGCTCTTCACCAAACTCTTTGAGTCACGAATCAATCCAGCGATAGTCAACCATCTCGTTAATGCTAAACTTCTTTCTGACCATCAGTATGGATTTAGGAAAGCTCATTCTACTGCAGATATCTTAATGGTTATCTCTGAACGCATATACCATACACTGGACAAGGTAGGTTAAACTAGGGCGGTAGTGCTTTATATATCAAAGCGTTTGACATGAAGGCGTTGTCATAAAAAAATCAATTCGTACGGTATTACTGTTGTGCGCCTGAAAAGAAAACACGAACTTGGAGTTTAGAGAAAGAAGTGTATTGAAAAAAGTATTGCACAACATAAAGCAAGAGTAGCTGTACGTCTGTCTTGACTGCCAGTATATATTTGTTTCCTTCTCACCACAGGAAGGTATGACACAAGGCCGGAATGTGAGAAGAGTCAAGCCAGCGCTCCTAAAGAAGGAGCACTCTGGACTCTTAGAATTGCCTAGGCCGTCCTGTCGGCATTTCTCGGCTGGGAGAAGCAGACAGTAAGCAATAAACTTACTTTACTCCAAGGAGGGGAGGCAATGCTTGGGAGAGTGGACCTCCTAGGACTACCCAGAACTAATGCCCCAGTCCGACAGATAAAAAGCCAATAAAATGGCCCAGTTCTTGCCGGGTGGGGTGGATCCGACACTGAGAAGCAGGTGCTCCCAATATTTATAGGTGAGTGGAAAAGGTCAAGTAGTCCGTATAGATAAGGTACCGTAACAATTACTGAACGAATATTTAACATAATGAGATCCTTCCCACCCAAAGAACAATCCATGTTGTGCCCTATGGCCGTACATCCAAACAACATGACTTTAATCCGGGTGTACCCCAGGCGTCGACTTTTGGACCATTATTATTCTTGATGCAATTGTGTCTAAGGTGGGTATATTTGTCGATGACACCATGCTTTATTCTTGACATGTAGGTAAAACGAACGCGCGCATATCTAAGGCAATGGTTGATTCCTTAAAATATTACCTTCAATCCAGACGCATAAATGGATAGTAACTCGTTTCCTTTAACAGTTACAAGAAACCCATTCAACCACCGATTGTTATGGCAAATAACACCCTACTTGAGAGTTCATCATTCAAACTCCTCAGTCTAACTTTCACAGATAACATGAATTGGAATAAATACATAGAAGATACTGCCAAGACTGCTGCAGAAAAAGTGGGCTCCCTCTACCATGCTAGAAAACTTCTCACACCTGCCAGTATCCTATATCTCTACAAAGTATTGTTGTCACATCTGGGCTAGTGCACCAACCACTAGTCTCTCCCTTTTAGACACGGTTAAAAAAAAAGAGCCTCTGATCTAATAAGTCCTACACTATCTACCAAGCTCCAGCCTCTGTCCTATCGCCGAAGTGTTGCATCCCTGTGCTTGTCTTACAAGTACTTCAATGGAATGTGCTCCGAAGAACTTGGTGCTCTGGTGCTCCCCTCGACGTAAATACACCTGACCAACTCGACAATCAGCTAAATCCCACCCCTTCACTGTCGAGGTCCCCAAATGCCGGAGGGCTTTCTACAGTAATAGCTTCTTTTCTTCCGACTGCTAGCCTGTGGAATTCCCTCTCTGCTCCATATGTCCCTGACTGCACCAACATACTGAAGCTTAAATGTAATATGAACAAACATCTCGCTGCACAACTCCCCACTTAGGATGCCCCTATGGACATTACTCGAAATTTTCAGTAGCCCCTTAGGTCTCAGTGGCGATGTGCCCCTTTGTTAGGAGTGAATTAAAGTAAAAAGAATATATATATAATCTATAGAAGATATTGTGATGATCTCCACCTTCCTGACCTCGTACCTTTCTGGGGATCTTCTGTAAAAATAAGAAATAAATAAAACATTGTCTCTCACAAACTGATTTGATTTTTGGAATACATTTACTACATGATCTGTAAATGCTATGAACAAGGATCGTACTAATTATAATCTGTTCATACGATTTTCGACTAATTAAAAATTTAAATAAAAATGTTTGATGCGAAATATTTCTGAGAAGTGTTCACGTTGAAGTGTTCACGTTGAAGTGTTCACGTTGAAGTGTTCACGTTGAAGTGTTCAATGCAGTGTGAGCTTCTAGTTCATGTTCGTCTTTTTCCCTGGAAAAAATAAAAAAAATAGGAACGCAATTAACTAAAAAGTTATAGGAGAAGCCATTAAAGGTTTTGTTATAACCCGAGTATCAAGTTTTACATAGAAAACAATAGCGAAAATATTGACAAGCATTACGAATTTCTATTTGCTTCTGTCGTAGAAGTGGATTCGATGGGAGAGTTAACAGCAAAATACACAAAAAGAAATGCAATTTATCTCTGTTTCTCTCCTCTTACTTTTTGACTTTTTTGTTCAGTTGACCAAAAGATATACTAATATGGTTTTATGAATCGATAATAATTAAGCAATATGCTTAACACATAAATAACTGTCTCTCTTTCTCTCTCTTTCTCTTCCCCTCTCCTTTTCAGCTTTAGTTGAGAAAAGACGTTCTAAATATTGTTTTATGAATAGATAATAATAAAGCAATATGCTTAAAACATAAATAACTCTCTCTTTTATGTTCCTCTTTCCTTTTGACTTTACAGCTTCAGCTTAGGAAAGGCGTACTAAATATGGTTTTACGAATCGATAATAATTAAGCAATATGCTTAAAACATAAATAAGTTTCTCTCTCCCACTTTCTCTCTGTTTTTCTCTACATTTTTTTACTTTTCAGCTTCAGTTCAGGAAAAACGTGCTAATATAGTTTAATGAATCGATTATAATTAAGCAATATGCTTAAAACATAAATAACTCTCTCTCTTCTCCGTCTGTCATTTCCCTTTGATCTTTCAGATATGATGCGATTATCTGTCAGAATAATACTTTATTCGTCGTGGAACATATTGCTTGAATTAATTAGTTGACTATACTAAGGAAGCATGGCATATGGCTGTTGTTTCAGCTAACAGAATCAGCCTTGGTTCTTGAAGAAAGATGACGCAGATACACGTTTGACAATGCCGACCAGCGACAAAGGTATGGATTTTAAAGTTGATTGAAATATTAATGATATGGGGTACTTTTGGGGAATTAAATAATAACATAGGATCGTATTAATAATGCTCCTATGTCTATGTTTGGTAGGTTTGGTAGTTTTGTTTTACGGCATATCAACCCTTTTTGGGTTATTTAATGCCGAATCTGGTCTTGTTTTCTCTTCTTTTTTGTTTCTTTCCCTTTTTAATATCTGTTTCTATTTAACCCATAGTTGGGACCCTAACAGGTACTACCACTCCGGGTCAGGGTGAACCTGGGAGCAATGGTAATTAAGAGGAGGCTCCACATTCCCCAAAGTCCGTAAGCCGGATCTCACCATCGGATGTAGTTTAAGGTCATATCCAGGACCGGGAGTAGGGTAGGAAAAATAAAAATAAAAAAGGGGAGGGAGAAAGGGAGAGGGGCTGTTGTTTTTGGTTTTGGTTTTGGTTTTGTAGAACATAATTAAGTTTTACAAACAAAAAAAAAAAAAAAAAAAAAAACGTCAATGTAGGTGAATTTCGTCTCAGGGAGCCACAGGGCAGCCTGATCTGGTATCACCAGCTTATGTCTATGTAGTAAGATAATTTAAATCATTTTTCGTGTTTACAATACAATTATGAATAAAATGTTTATTATTTAAATACGACAAAATAGAACCACAATAGACGAATACAACTGTTAATTACTATTTTTGTTTGTTCTTTTAAAGCAAAATCTTAGGATTTTATTAATGTTCATCTTTAGTGACGAAAGTGTTCGGCAAACTCGAAAAGGAAGATGTGTTAATCATCCAAAGATGATAGCATCAGGAGCTGCTGAAACTTGAGCAAAAATGTATCAGTTTAACTTTAACACGGTATGTCAGAGTACAAAATCTCCATATTGCATTTCAATATATATTTGTAATATTGCAGAGGCATATATTTTCTGCACTTCTGATTGGCTGAAATAGTATGGCTTATATTACGATTGAAAAAGTTTATATCTTTAAACAATATGTTCTTACTTCAGTTGCTTATCGAATCAAAATTCAACTGTTTAGATTCAAAAAGTTATGTCAATCAATTTTGCATTTCTATATAATTTTTTGAGGTACTGCAGTGACATATATTTTCTGCACTTCTGATTGGCTGAGATATTATAGTTTATATTAAAAATTATCATCCAATCAAGAGTTGGTATTTTTAGACAATATTTTCATGCTTCTTCTGCTTATTGAACCATGATTCAACAGTTTAGATTCAAAAAGTTATGCAAGAATACAACATCTCAATATTGCATTCCAATATTATTTTCTTAAAATACTGCGGAGGTATATGTTTTCTGCACTTCTGATTGGCTGAAATATGGTTTATATTAAGATTCTTATCCAATCAAGAAAAAATAATGGCATTAATGATAACTCTACATCTAAAGAATTCAAACAGCAAATTATGTTGTTACCTTGTCGACTTGGTCTTTAAAACATCGTCGAAAGTGTCCTTCATTGGTCTGTTGTTGGTTTCAGGAAGAAATAAATACGAAAGGCCTCCTAATATGCAGACCAATCCCATCAACAACAGAGGTAAACTGTCACCGAACTTCCCAGGAGCAAGATGTCGCTAAAAAAAGAAAAATTTACACCGGGTTACTTTGAAATTAAAATTTCTTCGTATCACTAAACAAATAACATTGGTCGATAATTAAGGTTTTTCGGAAATGACAAATTTAAGACTACGAGATAGAAAAGAGATTTGGGTTTTTTAATAACCTACTGACACGGACACATCATGTACTCCTTGATCTTTGCGCTAGGATCAAAGTTTATTTCTTTTGCTTCCACTTAAGTCTTACTACTACTTAGAGATTGACCTGCTTGTTATCGGTGCTAAACTAACCGGAAAACAGCGTGCGGTTTACTCTTAGAAATGGTTGGAAGGATCTTACTAACCTGTCCTTCATTTCATTTGGTTTCTTTGTTTTTTCTTTTGTTTTATTTTTTGTCCCAAACCCCTCTCTTTTTTTCTAATGAAATTGTGAACGATTTGTAAATAAAATGAATTTGAAACCATCGCTGATATTTTAAGTAGAGTGATCCATAGAGTAAATGTGGTATTGTGGTGATTGCTGAAGTGAAAGTGATGCACAAATTATGATTTGGTATGGTTTGGTAGTTTTGTTTTACGGCATATCAACCCTTTTTGGGTTATTTAATGCCGAATCTGGTCATTATAGTAAAAGTTTTTATGCTTCAAGTTCTTTATATCTTCAAATGTTTAATCATCGTTTTTGGTTTGGTAGTTTTGTTTTACGGCATATCAACCCTTTTCGGGCCATCTAATGCCGAATCCGGTCATTATAGTAAAAGATTTATGCTTCAAGTTCTGAAAATAAAATAAAAAAGGGGAGGGAGAAAGGGAGAGGGGCTGTTGTTTTTGTTTTTGGTTTTGTAGAACATAATTAAGTTTTACAAAAAAAAAAAAAAAAAAAAAAAAAAAACGTCAATGTAGGTGAATTTCGTCTCAGGGAGCCACAGGGCAGCCTGATCTGGTATCACCAGGCACAAATTATGAAAGAAAAAAAAGGTGGGAAAAATTGGATCAAAAGATGAATTTAGCCTTTTGGCCAGGAGAAAAATGTAGTATCTGTTCTGATACTACACGTCATCTTTTCTGTCCCCGGTCAGTAAAGGAGAAATACTTCTAGACTGAAGCAATTTTAATTTTGTTTCTCAATCCAGAGTACCCTTTTTGGGGAGCTGGATTTTCCCCACATTAAATACTGACCATGTGTCTAACTCTTCCATCGTGGGGAGGCAAGTAAATAGTGTCCGAGAATTAACATTGTCGATCCCACTCCTCATAATTTTGAAGGACTTGTGCTATATTTGTAAGAGAATAATATTGTTTATTTGCGAATAATTTATAATTGAAAGTTTGGTCAAAATGAATGGGTTTGTTCTCAGTGACTGTCTTCTGTTGGCTTTGTCGCAATGCTGTCAACCGATGTCCAGAGTAGTAAAAGAGGAAAATAGGCCGGTTCCCAGGGTGTTTGTGTTTATATGGACTGGCTTTCGTGCTCCCTAATGGTCCATCAATTCTGGCTCTTTTCAGGAAAGGATGAAGGTAGAGGCTTTTTCCATGCGAACCGTCTTGGTGGGTTTCTGTCGCAATACAGTCAGGCCGATAACAACCAAGGTTGGGAATCTGGGAAAAGAGTAATGCTTATATTCGAACTGCCGTCTGGAAGCTTCGTCAAGATGTTGTCAATCCTTGCTGAAGATAGTGGGTAACAAGGAATGTGAATAAACAGTGGGGTTGGCTCTCAGTGACTGTTCTCAAGGGCGTCTGTCACGAAGATGTCAACCATTGTCAGGCTGAGGTTGAAAGAAGGTTTTTGTAGGCTGGCTCACGTTACAACTGGGGGGAAAGTGATTGGGTTACCTGTTGGCAAATCCACGCTACCCTTAAAGGGACAAAGGAGGCAATTTCTGACCAGTAAATGAGTGGCTTATGCATTCCAAATATATTTAAAGTTAAAAACGCCCTGGCCCTTCTTGTTGGTAAATGTAACCCCTCACTTGAATGCATGTCAACTCGGACCCACTATAAAAAGCTCCCCATTATGAGGGGAGTGTGCTTCTTTGAGCACCCTTTCTTGCCTTGACAGAGTACAAAATCGACTTCTAAATCTAGTGGGGGATGATCTTCCCTACAGCCTCTTTGGGGAATTATCTCCTTCGTCTCTACAACCTCTTTCACACAGAAGTGATGTTGCTAGTCTCTCTCTACTCTATCGTTATGTTCATAGTAGGTGCTCGACTGAGCTCCAATCCCCGGTCTCCTCCCCTGTAAAACATTCACAGCAAGAACTCGACTAGCTACAACCACAGCTAAAAAACTTTCCTTTCTCTTTCTATAGCAAAAAACAACCGGAACTTCCAAAAAGAAACTTTATTTTCTAGAAAATCCCATCTGCGGAACAAGATACCAGAGTACCCTTTTTGGGGAGCTGGATTTTCCCCACATTAAATACTGACACTGTGTCTAACTCTTCCCTAGAAAATCCCATCTGTGAAACAAGATACCACGAGTCTGCTTCCCAACCGACTACAACATGGTCGTCTTCAAGTCTAATATAATCAGACATTTGTTGAGCCGTATTTTCGGGTAATTAATTCTTCTTAAGTCATCTGCCCATTCCACCCATTGTTTCAAATCCTCTTGTGGTGGCGACCATCGTCCAACTTACAATCTCTTTAACCCTTATCCTTGAGTGTATCGTGGGCCTTGATAAGCGGTGAACCATTATTACATAAAGATAACAAGCAGCTTTCGATAAAACGCAATTTAATCTATTATATAAAGGGAAATGTCTGTGTGTATACGTGTGTATATATCCAGCTAAAAGTAGAAAAACTACCATAGAAACACTCACAAAGTTAATATTTTCTTGATCAGCATTGCCCTGGATGAATAATATCTCACATTCAGAAAATAATATTAATCTCGTGAGGGTAAACTGACCACGATTTTCTTAAGGGAGTAGGTTTTTCATCTTTTTACACAATAACAAAATTACTGATTTTTTTCTAATAAGTTATTTCCCTTACATCGACTCATTCCTCAAGTAATCTATAAAAGTGTATGCGTATGTCCAGAGAGAGGAATGGACTGGGTGGAGAAGAAAGAGCAGGTGCGGAGGGGGAACGGGAAAGGAGGGAAAGAGAGATATATAGAAGTTTTAATAGAAATATGTTACACTTTTGCCCCGGGCAACGCCGTGTAGCCATGCTAGTTTTAAATGTTAAGTCAATTACGAGTAAGAGGATCATAAATAGCAATTACTAATGATTAATTAATAATGGTTGACATTAACTAGTAAAGAATATTCTTAGGGTGCGTCTATTTAATTTTAGTAAAATTTCCAACAGTTTTACTAAAATGTAATTTTGCAAATAAAGCTGAATCTCAGAAACGTGCGTACATTCAAAGAACATATTGAGTATTTATTTCTGGAACTCGATTTGAATAGTTGAAATTTTTATTAGTATATTTTGCGATTTTTGAATGGTTCCCTATTAATATGCATCAAGATTGTAAATATCTTTTAAAATAAAATTGATTTTAAACCATTGGGAATATTTTAATTAGAGTAAATGTGGTATTGTGGCGACTATTTAGGTGGACGTTATACTATTTTTTCTCTGGTATAACTGCAAACAAATGGCGAAAGAGTAACAGGAACAGTGCTTATACGAATAGTTCAATGTGTCTAGTTAAGAGTAGGGTAGACAGAGGATGACCAACGACCCTATAAATTCCCCACATTTTTTATAGCCTTGTGCCTAATTTATAAGCTAAATTGACGTTTTTTTCCAATTGTGTAGAATAGTCAACAGAAAAAAGGGGTGAAAAAAACAAAAACAACAACAGCAACAAAAGCAAATAGTCAACAAATAACTGTTACCAAAGTCAATAAAAGTTACTTTTCTACCTACCTGCCTATTTTTTAAAAAAAGTCTTAGCTTTTTTGGTTCGGTCAAATATATTACGTTAGACTCAAAATTAAAAATGGCCTACAGACGCTTGCCGAACATCTTCTAAGGCTGATTACTTTTTCTTTTTCGTCATTTTCTCCTTTAAATTAAGAAGGATAGTAAATTTGGTGCTTCTTCACTTTCACGACGACATGAAAATATTTAAAGAAATGTATAAATTTTTTTATATACTTATGTGTTAGCTGAAAATAAGATTGTACAGAAAAAATCACGCAGATTCATCCAGTATTTATTAAACTATAAGAAAAAAAACATTACATTACGATCTTACATATCCGTAAAATTGATTGTAAACCATTGGGAATATTTTAATTCGGGTAGTTCATAGAGTAAATGTGGTATTGTGGTGATGGCTGAAATTTTAACATCTGCGATTAAAATTTGTGAAACTTGACTTACTAAATGCATAATAAATGGAGCTATGACGCCACCTAACCGAGCAAACGTAGAGTGGGCTCCCAGGGCTCCGTTTCTCACGACTGTCGGGTACAGTTCACAGGTGTGAAGATAGATAATCCCAAAGGTACCGGTGATTGAAAGTTTGCTGAGGATAGCAAACGTCGTTGTAATCCATTGCAAATCTGTATGAAATCAAATGAAAAGAAAACAAAAATGTATGAAATCATTCAGTTTGTTTGTTTCATCATTGTCGACCAAGAGAAGAGTCTATTAAGCATGTGTATGCAGTGTGATGATGTATGGAAGTGACATCTGGCCAGTGAGGGTTGAGGACATGTGTTTCATAGAGAGAAATGATATGAGAATGATACGATGGGTGTGTAATGTGAGTCTTAAAGACAGGCTTAGAACTGATGACCTCAGAGGAAGATTAAATCTGGACAGTATAGACAGATGTGTGCAGAAGAAGAGACTTTGATGGGATGGCCATGTTGAAAGAATGGATGAGAGTTTTGGGGTTAGTAGATGTAGAACAGTTGAGATAGCAGGTTCAGTCCACAGGGGAAGGCCAAGGAAAATATGAGAGAAAGTGATGAAAATGGACTTGAGAGAACGAGGGATAAATAATGTCCTGGCAGAGATGATGATGATCATCATCATCATCATCATGGTGGTGGTGGTGGTGATGATGGTTGTGGTGGTGATGATGATGGTGATGATGATGATGATGATCATCATCATCATCATCATCATCATCATCACGATTAAGTGTTTGTAAGATTCGAACAACTCGGTTGTTCCTAGAACGTTTCGGCCCATGTGACATCAAAGAAAGATATTCATGCGTGGTCCCCCTCTGTATGTGACTCGATGTGGCGAGTGTAAAATGCAATACATTTGGGCAATTTGGGGCATTTTTGACCTCCCTTTGACCCCCTGGGGTCGCGAATCAGAATTTTCTGAGGTCAAGGATGCTCATTTTATATCCAGAACAATTGCCTCTACATTTTGGCCAAGTCTCAGAAAAATTGAATGGATGGATCAAACGTTATGGAAGAAAAGGGTTATTTTTTTGCCATTTTGGGGGACTTTGAGCCCCTGGAGGCGCGAACCAGATTTTTTCCAAGGTCAGCGATACTTAGTTTCTATTAGGAACAATTGCCTCCACATTTTGACCAAGTTTCAGAGAAATTAAATGGATGGATTAAAAGTTATGGGGCAAAAAATGTCATTTTTGCCATTTCGGGGCGTTTTGACGCCCCTGGGTGGCTAACCAGATTTTTTTTCAAAAATCGGAGAATGTCACTTTCTAACCTGACCAAAGTTACAACTTTATGCAAAATTTCAGAGAAATTCAATGGATCGTTGCGGAGAAAAATCCGGACGGACGGACGGACGGATGGACAGACGGACGGACAGACGGACGGACGGACGGAAATGCCTAAAAACATAAGTCCCCCGATTTTATAAATCGGGGGACCAATAATAAAAAAGATGAAATCGAACCGAAAATCGAAGTGGGAATGAAAAAAGAAAACAAACAATACCAAAACTAGAATTGGTATACCACCCAACCCTAACCACCCAACCCTAACCACCCCACACACACACACAAATTGTATTTATCACGCTCCTATATAAAGAGTTTGTCCGTCTGTCTATCATAATATTTCTGTCAGTCGCAATTTTTTTAAACGTAATAAATACATTGTGGCATTTTTCTCATTTCAAAATATCAGACATCTTAGCTACAATAAATAAAACGTTTTTCATGACCGGAAATCGAAACCTTAATATTTCCAGTCTGAAGTTTTACCAACTAAGCTATTTAGACTAATTTTATAAATAGAACTTTAAACATTATCATAGCAAAATAATTATAGCTTCGGTGTGTGACGTCATAGATTTATGATTTACGTCATGTTTCAAAACATGAATTAAAAACATAAACGATAATAAAAAATTAAAAAATGAATGGGTAAACATTATCAATGGCGTTGGAAATTATTTTCATAGTCCAAAACAAGTGATTTTGTTTTAACTACGTATTGGCATTAAAAACAATTTAATATTTAATATTTAATATAGAATTTGGACCTGTAGGGCCCATAATTGCAGTTGCATTAAATGCTAATAAACACAAACTTTGGTTTCAGAATTATTTAAATGAGGATTGACAATTAGGATTATTTGGATTATTTGGACTGCTATTCTCATCTTGGATGTTATTCTCACAACGTTTCGGCCAATGTGACATCCGCCTTTCTTCAGGTGTATCTTCTCAAACTGTAGAATAATCATGTTTAAATCGGGAACCTATACAGAATTTCCAAACTGAACCCTTTATTTAATCCACGGGGGTAGATTGCTCTCGTTTCGTCAGCCATCAATTGTTGTAACTGATGAATTGGCTACTCTGGTGCCCCATCGACGTAAATTCACTAGACTAACTCGACACTCAACTAAATCTCATTCATTCACTGTGGAGGTCCTCAGATGTCGGAGAGCCTTCTACTCAAATAGCTTCTTTCCTCGTACTGCTGGCCTCTGGAATTCCCTCCCTGCCCCCTGTTTCCCCGACAGAACAGACATGCAGAAATTTAAAACTAATGTAAACAGACATCTCGCTGCGCAGATCCCAATTTAAGTTGACCCCCCTACCTTCTCCTCTCTTTTTTTTTCTCAGTAGCCCTTTACGTCTACAGTGGCGTCCTGCCTTGTTTGGGGTGAACTATGTTAAAAAAAAAAAGAAAAAAAACTAATAACGTCCCTCCCTAAGTGACCTAACAACTCCAAAATGGTTGACCAACCTTAATCCAATTGAATCTCTGACTGCTCATTCGAGTCTTAGAAACATTAACGAAGAATTATGAAGTCTTATAACTGTTGTATTTCTGCTGTGCTCAAAATAATGGCAACAAAATAAAAACTACGATGATAGATCTTTATTGTTGGTGGCGGTGAACGACTGTGGGTTAGTGATAAACTCAATCGCTAGTCGACTCTCGATTTTAATTTCGGGTTAGTTGATATAATAATTTAGAACACCCACCTGTAAACGTCCATTCTGGGATTTCGCCTTTGCTATCACTGTAGTCACACTCCCTAGGGCGTTTATTTAACAACAAAATATTCCCATCTGCAGGTAACATTTTGCAGATGGTTTTGAATCAATCAACAATTATTTTACTTCTGAAAAATTGTGTTTCCATGTCAATTAACCATATTTTGTTTATTCTGCTTGGTGCGTATCTGTGTCAAATACGTTTTATTCCTATCAGGTGACATTTCTGCCAGACCAGGCCTGATATTCAACATAATAAAGAAAAAACTGTTTATCCTTACCATCTGCAGCATACATGGATGGAAATATTGTCAGGATTCCAAAGAGCCCTCCTGATGCCATGAAGATAAGGTATAACTTCTTTCTACCAATCCTATTCAGTAGAAGGATGCATAGAATGTAGGCGGGGATTTCGACTAGGGCTCCGAAGAAGAAATTCAGGTAGATGTCTCCACTTAGATGTTCACTGTTCAGTACCAATCCGAAATAGACAAAGCTCACAATACACCTATAGGATTATAGCGCATAAAAAATAGAAAAACAGATAACTTAACATTGATTAAACCATAAATGCTGAAAGTTTTTTTGTAATTTTGAACGTAAATTTTTATTTTTATTTTAATAGAATTATTAGACAATAACCTGCGTGTCTATGTCTTTCTCGCATCAACGTAATTTTGATAATAATGCATTAAATGATTATTTATTTTATTTACTCTTAATCAAATATTGGCAATAGTGTAGAATAGTAAACAGAAAAAGGGTGAAAAAAAGAAATAGTCAAAAAATAACTGTTACCAAAAGCAATGAAAGCTGTTTTTTCTACTTACCTGCCAATTTTTTAGTGTTTTAAAGTCTGTGCCAGCGTTTCTTTTGTTCTAATAAAAAAGTTCGGTCGAATATATTGCGTTAGACTCAAAATAAAAAAATGGAGGACAGACGCTCGCCCAACATCTCCGAAGTATGATTACTTTTTTTTTGTCATTTTCTCCTTTAAATTAAGAAGAAAAGTAACTTTCATTGCGTTCAGTACAGTTTGTTGTTGTATATTTGTTTGTTTTTTTACTAGAAAGAAAAAGTAATTAGACTTTGGAGATGTTCGGCGAGCGTCCGTCCGCCATTTTTGATTTTGAGTCTAACGCAATATATTTGACCGAACTTTTTTATTGCAAAATAAAGAATTAAAAACGCTTGTATAAACTTTAAAACACAAAAATAATTGGGCAGGTAGGTAGAAAAGTAATTTTTATTGCCTTTGTTATCAGTTATTTGTTGACTATTTGTTTTTTTTTAACCCCTTTTTTCTCTGTTAACTATTCTACATAATTGGCAGAAACTCATTCTTCCATTAGTGGAAGGACTCATCTACAAAAGACGCAAGGGGCCACTTGGAAGGTCAGAGGTCGAAATCCACTTTTACGTAGCTCTGTATTAGCTTGAACACAGACCAACGAGGATAGTGTTTCAGTACGCCACACAAGAAAGACATTGAGTTCAAGGTATTTTCTCAAACCTACTCGACAGAAAGGTGGAGGTAATTCATAAGATAATACCATAAAATCCTACCAGTTTAACATCATGATGAGTGTAATCTTTAGAAGTTTTGGAACGATGAATATCTTCCATAGTCTGACAGTTCGATCTTTGGTTCCCGATATTTCAATTTCTTCATTGTTTAAATTGAAATCACGCTTGTTGATCACGGCTATTCTATTCAAAACAATTTCTGCTTTCTCGTTCTTGTTCGTGGCAAGGAGCCATCGGGGTGACTCTGGTATGGCCCTGAAATAAAAGCAATTATCAGAGATCGTTCAAATCAAATTAAGATCAATTTAAAAAAATATTCAAATACATTTCCCAAAAAATTCAAATTCAAAACTGAGTTTTACGTTTTCTACTCAAGTATATTTCAACATACGGCACAATCACGGTGATCTACCGGTTCCCGTTAGATCACCGAAGTTAAGTGACGTTGATCTATAAGTGCTGACTCTTTAGCAGGGGCGGGAAACTCCCAGCTCGCAGGCCACATCCGGTCCGTGAAAGCTTAGCGTCCGGCCCGCCACCCTGCTATGCTTTATTATTGCAATCTGGCCCGCGGACCTCCCAGTAAAACTCATCTCATTTTGTGACATAGACGTAAAAGTAAGTTTCAATTAAGATTTACAGTGGGATAAAAATGTATAAATATCAGCGAGCGGTGATGCATGTATATTTCATTTTTCTTTAACTATTAAGAGATAAAAATAGAAAAAGAGAAAGAGAGAGGCAAAGAGGAAACGAGAGACAAGAAAGGGCATGAAACATAGAACCTATGTGAGGTGTGTCAAAACGAATGCTGGATCAACTTGCTACTTCTCCCGTCATTATTTTTTATGATTTCAAAATGGCTCTTCGTCGGCGCCTTTTATAACATCACATACAGAATTCTCTTGAGAAAAAATATCAGATTTGTAGAGTGTTCAATGCAATTTTTGTATAATTTATTCATGTAAACAAAATATAGTAATTCTGAGATTTCGTTTTTCACTCCGGCCCGCGATCTTCTTCCAAAAGTCTCATCTGGCCCTCACTCTGAAAAGGTTGGCCGCCCCTGCTCTTTAGTAATCATTGCAATAAAGCAAATTAATGCAAACTCCAAATGTTGAATACAATCAGAAGATGGTTTCCGTGACTAGTTTGTGTTGATCACTGGAGTCCGCCAACGATGTTTGCTTTCTCTATTACTCTTTGCTATAGCCATTGATTATGTATTAAAAAAGACAACCAAGGATCAGGGTATAACGTAGGTCAAAGATCATAACCTTCCTGATCTAGACTTTGTAGATGATATTATTGCACTAGCAATGAATACCATTAACCTACAAGGCATTGTCAACAAGGTCAAAGCTGAAGAAGAGGACATTGGTCATTATATCAGTGCTAAAAAAACCTCAAAACATGATCTCTGGGGCACATCGACCACCAACAAACGTCTTTATGGACCAAAAAGAAACAAGCTGCGCATGCGTGGTCTCCCTTTGTATATGACTCGATGTGGCGAGTGTAAAATTCAATAAATTTGGGCAATTTGGGGCATTTTTGACCCCCCTTTGACCCCCTAGGGGCGCGAACCAGAAATTTTCTGAGGTCAAGGATGCTCATTTTATATCCAGAACAATTGCCTTTATATTTTGGCCAAGTTTCAGAAAAATTGAATGGATGGATCAAACGTTATGGGAGAAAAGGGTCATTTTTTGCCATTTTGGGGGCTTTGACCCCCTGGGGGCGCGAACCAGATTTTTTCCAAGGTCAGCGATACTTATTTTCTATTAGGAACAATTGCCTCCACATTTTGGCCAAGTTTCAGAGAAATTGAATGGATGGATTAAAAGTTATGGGGCAAAAAATGTCATTTTTTGCCATTTCGGGGCTTTTTGACCCCCTGGGGGGCTAACCAGAGGTTTTTTCAAAAATCGGAGAATGTCACTTGCTAACCTGACAAAAGTTACAACTTCATGCAAAATTTCAGAGAAATTCAATGGATGGTTGCGGAGAAAAATCCGGACGGACGGACGGACAGATGGACGGACAGACGGACGGACAGACGGACGGACAGAAATGCCTCGAAACATAAGTCCCCCGATTTTATAAATCAGGGGACCAATAACTATAATTGACAACTTCAATCACATAGGAAGCTCTTTAAACAAAGAAGGCAATATGGATCACGATAGGATAGGAAAAGTTTCAGCAGTATTTAATCAGCTCTGCAAGATCTGGAAAAATAAAAACAATCACCTCAGATCAAAATTAAGATTTTATAACATCAACATTTTGTTCACACTGCAATATGGAAGTGAAACTTGGCATCTCAAAATCAGCCAAGAAAGGACATTAGACGCATTTGATTCCAAATATCTTAGAACGATTCTAGTGGATCAAATGGAGCGATAGAATTACCAACCAAGAAGTCAGAGACCGCACTAACTAACAGGTCACATCGTCAATATTCTGCAAACGACGTCTAGGCTGATGCGGACATGCCCTAAGATTGGCCCAAGAGAGATTTGCAAGCCAAGTGCTTCAGTGGAACCCTGATGGAAAAAGAAGAGACCCCCCCCCCCCCAAGAGAGATTTGATCGCAACGGCAAGAAGCTGGAGGGACGGTGGATCTGGCTTCATACCGAAAACGATGGTTTACTTTGACTGACTCATGTGTCACAGGATGCGGGAGTTCCTGAGTCTGACTCAGAGTCTTTAGTGAAAAAAAAAATAAAATCTCTTACCAAAGATACACAAGAGCAGCTGGTATGGAAGGCAGAGACACAATTAGGACAACCAGTTTCCACTGTCGTACAAAGTAAGCCAATAATGTGATAAGAAAGAGCCCACCGGTGTAGTAAATCTGGATACCGATCGACGCATTTGTTCGGTGTTTCAGGGAAGAAATCTCTGATCCTGTTAAATAGAAATAGTTAAAAGAAAATATTGCACATTTTTGTTCATGTTGAGATCTATTTTCGTTTGTTTTTACATGTAATCACTCGCGTAATGATTAATATGTGATTCGGTTGGTTCAGACAGACATGTCCAAACTCGCGTAGAAATACATCAGGTGATGCTAACTCCCCTCCCCCCATCGTTTCCACCCAAACAGTTTGGCATGCCAATATAGACGTTTCCAGCCGAGATGCCAACCTCATAAGACGTGAAATCTTTCGCTCGCCCCCTCATTATGGCTTAGACGCGAGGTGAGGACAAAGACGAGAACTGACACCAACAGATCTGGACTCAATTATATTTCTATAGCTACATGCTGGTAAACGAACCTATCTTATGTTCTTGTGTTTCTAACTCCTTCTTGTTTCCTTTCTGTTTGATGAAACTGCAAAATAAAAATTAGTTTATTTCAGAGAAGATGGTATTTTAATATGGAACTCTGGTGATACTATTCTTCTTCATCCCAAGTGCAGCCGAGTCACATGAATACAGACACAGCTGCTTTTACAGAATGACTATCTCCAACAAACATCTTATCACACCAATAACCTCTACAATATAATCTACATTGGCCCATGACGCAACAGATAAAAGCATTGTTTAACAATCTGTTCTACATGACAGTTTCCTGAAATATCTAGGTTACATCCTAACGACAGGCGATAATAACAAAGAATAACTAGACAATTAATTAACAATCCTACCAGATCATGGGTGACAGAACGAGAACAATCTACCAGATCATGGGTGACAGAACGAGAACAATCTACCAGATCATGGGTGAAAGAACGAGAACAATCTACCAGATCATGGGTGACAGAACGAGAACAATCTACCAGATCATGGGTGACAGAACGAGAACAATCTACCAGATCATGGGTGAAAGAACGAGAACAATCTACCAGATCATGGGTGACAGAACGAGAACAATCTACCAGATCATGGGTGACAGAACGAGAACAATCTACCAGATCATGGGTGAAAGAACGAGAACAATCTACCAGATCATGGGTGAAAGAACGAGAACAATCTACCAGATCATGGGTGACAGAACGAGAACAATCTACCAGATCATGGGTGACAGAACGAGAACAATCTACCAGATCATGGGTGAAAGAACGAGAACAATCTACCAGATCATGGGTGAAAGAACGAGAACAATCTACCAGATCATGGGTGACAGAACGAGAACAATCTACCAGATCATGGGTGACAGAACGAGAACAATCCTACCAGATCATGGGTGACAGAACGAGAACAATCTACTAGATCATGGGTGAAAGAACGAGAACAATCTACCAGATCATGGGTGACAGAACGAGAACAATCTACCAGATCATGGGTGACAGAACGAGAACAATCTACCAGATCATGGGTGAAAGAACGAGAACAATCTACCAGATCATGGGTGAAAGAACGAGAACAATCTACCAGATCATGGGTGACAGATCGAGAACCATCTACCAGATCATGGGTGACAGAACGAGAACAATCTACCAGATCATGGGTGACAGAACGAGAACAATCTACCAGATCATGGGTGAAAGAACGAGAACAATCTACCAGATCATGGGTGACAGAACGAGAACAATCTACCAGATCATGGGTGACAGAACGAGAACAATCTACCAGATCATGGGTGAAAGAACGAGAACAATCTACCAGATCATGGGTGAAAGAACGAGAACAATCTACCAGATCATGGGTGACAGATCGAGAACCATCTACCAGATCATGGGTGAAAGAACGAGAACAATCTACCAGATCATGGGTGACAGAACGAGAACAATCTACCAGATCATGGGTGACAGAACGAGAACAATCTACCAGATCATGGGTGACAGAACGAGAACAATCTACCAGATCATGGGTGAAAGAACGAGAACAATCTACCAGATCATGGGTGAAAGAACGAGAACAATCTACCAGATCATGGGTGAAAGAACGAGAACAATCTACCAGATCATGGGTGACAGAACGAGAACAATCTACCAGATCATGGGTGACAGAACGAGAACAATCTACCAGATCATGGGTGACAGAACGAGAACAATCTACCAGATCATGGGTGACAGAACGAGAACAATCTACCAGATCATGGGTGACAGAACGAGAACAATCTACCAGATCATGGGTGAAAGAACGAGAACAATCTACCAGATCATAGGTGAAAGAACGAGAACAATCTACCAGATCATGGGTGAAAGAACGAGAACAATCTACCAGATCATGGGTGACAGAACGAGAACAATCTACCAGATCATAGGTGAAAGAACGAGAACAATCTACCAGATCATGGGTGACAGAACGAGAAACATTCTACCCGATCATAGGTGAAAGAACGAGAACAATCTACCAGATCATGGGTGAAAGAACGAGAACAATCTACCAGATCATGGGTGACAGAACGAGAACAATCTACCAGATCATGGGTGAAAGAACGAGAACAATCTACCAGATCATGGGTGACAGAACGAGAACAATCTACCAGATCATGGGTGAAAGAACGAGAACAATCTACCAGATCATGGGTGACAGAACGAGAACAATCCTACCAGATCATGGGTGACAGAACGAGAACAATCTACCAGATCATGGGTGAAAGAACGAGAACAATCTACCAGATCATGGGTGAAAGAACGAGAACAATCTACCAGATCATGGGTGAAAGAACGAGAACAATCTACCAGATCATGGGTGACAGAACGAGAACAATCTACCAGATCATGGGTGACAGAACGAGAACAATCCTACCAGATCATGGGTGACAGAACGAGAACAATCTACCAGATCATGGGTGAAAGAACGAGAACAATCTACCAGATCATGGGTGACAGAACGAGAACAATCTACCAGATCATGGGTGACAGAACGAGAACAATCTACCAGATCATGGGTGACAGAACGAGAACAATCTACCAGATCATGGGTGAAAGAACGAGAACAATCTACCAGATCATGGGTGACAGAACGAGAACAATCTACCAGATCATGGGTGACAGAACGAGAACAATCTACCAGATCATGGGTGAAAGAACAAGAACAATCTACCAGATCATGGGTGAAAGAACGAGAACAATCTACCAGATCATGGGTGAAAGAACGAGAACAATCTACCAGATCATGGGTGACAGAACGAGAACAATCTACCAGATCATGGGTGACAGAACGAGAACAATCTACCAGATCATGGGTGACAGAACGAGAACAATCTACCAGATCATGGGTGAAAGAACGAGAACAATCTACCAGATCATGGGTGACAGAACGAGAACAATCTACCAGATCATGGGTGACAGACCGAGAACAATCTACCAGATCATGGGTAACAGAACGAGAACAATCTACCAGATCATGGGTGAAAGAACGAGAACAATCTACCAGATCATGAGTGACAGAACGAGAACAATCTACCAGATCATGGGTGAAAGAACGAGAACAATCTACCAGATCATGGGTGAAAGAACGAGAACAATCTACCAGATCGTGGGTGACAGAACGAGAACAATCTACCAGATCATAGGTGAAAGAACGAGAACAATCTACCAGATCATAGGTGAAAGAACGAGAACAATCTACCAGATCATGGGTGACAGAACGAGAACAATCTACCAGATCATGGGTGACAGAACGAGAACAATCTACCAGATCATGGGTGAAAGAACGAGAACAATCTACCAGATCATGGGTGACAGAACGAGAACAATCTACCAGATCATGGGTGAAAGAACGAGAACAATCTACCAGATCATGGGTGAAAGAACGAGAACAATCTACCAGATCATGGGTGACAGAACGAGAACAATCTACCAGATCATGGGTGAAAGAACGAGAACAATCTACCAGATCATGGGTGAAAGAACGAGAACAATCTACCAGATCATGGGTGAAAGAACGAGAACAATCTACCAGATCATGGGTGACAGAACGAGAACAATCTACCAGATCATAGGTGAAAGAACGAGAACAATCTACCAGATCATAGGTGAAAGAACGAGAACAATCTACCAGATCATGGGTGACAGAACGAGAACAATCTACCAGATCATGGGTGACAGAACGAGAACAATCCTTCCAGATCATGGGTGACAGAACGAGAACAATCTACCAGATCATGGGTGACAGAACGAGAACAATCTACCAGATCATGGGTGACAGAACGAGAACAATCTACCAGATCATGGGTGAAAGAACGAGAACAATCTACCAGATCATGGGTGAAAGAACGAGAACAATCTACCAGATCATGGGTGACAGAACGAGAACAATCTACCAGATCATGGGTGAAAGAACGAGAACAATCTACCAGATCATGGGTGACAGAACGAGAACAATCTACCAGATCATGGGTGAAAGAACGAGAACAATCTACCAGATCATGGGTGAAAGAACGAGAACAATCTACCAGATCATGGGTGACAGAACGAGAACAATCTACCAGATCATGGGTGACAGAACGAGAACAATCTACCAGATCATGGGTGAAAGAACGAGAACAATCTACCAGATCATGGGTGACAGAACGAGAACAATCTACCAGATCATGGGTGAAAGAACGAGAACAATCTACCAGATCATGGGTGAAAGAACGAGAACAATCTACCAGATCATGGGTGACAGAACGAGAACAATCTACCAGATCATAGGTGAAAGAACGAGAACAATCTACCAGATCATAGGTGAAAGAACGAGAACAATCTACCAGATCATGGGTGACAGAACGAGAACAATCTACCAGATCATGGGTGACAGAACGAGAACAATCCTTCCAGATCATGGGTGACAGAACGAGAACAATCTACCAGATCATGGGTGACAGAACGAGAACAATCTACCAGATCATGGGTGACAGAACGAGAACAATCTACCAGATCATGGGTGAAAGAACGAGAACAATCTACCAGATCATGGGTGACAGAACGAGAACAATCTACCAGATCATGGGTGACAGAACGAGAACAATCTACCAGATCATAGGTGAAAGAACGAGAACAATCTACCAGATCATAGGTGAAAGAACGAGAACAATCTACCAGATCATGGGTGACAGAACGAGAACAATCTACCAGATCATGAGTGACTGAACAAGAACAATCAACCAGATTATAGGTGACAGAACAAGAAAAATCTACAGATCATGGGTGACAGAACGAGAACAATCTACCAGATCATAGGTGAAAGAACGAGAACAATCTACCAGATCATAGGTGAAAGAACGAGAACAATCTACCAGATCATGGGTGACAGAACGAGAACAATCTACCAGATCATGGGTGACAGAACGAGAACAATCCTTCCAGATCATGGGTGACAGAACGAGAACAATCTACCAGATCATGGGTGAAAGAACGAGAACAATCTACCAGATCATGGGTGACAGAACGAGAACAATCTACCAGATCATGGGTGAAAGAACGAGAACAATCTACCAGATCATGGGTGAAAGAACGAGAACAATCTACCAGATCATGGGTTACAGAACGAGAACAATCTACCAGATCATGGGTGAAAGAACGAGAACAATCTACCAGATCATGGGTGACAGAACGAGAACAATCTACCAGATCATGGGTGACAGAACGAGAACAATCTACCAGATCATAGGTGAAAGAACGAGAACAATCTACCAGATCATAGGTGAAAGAACGAGAACAATCTACCAGATCATGGGTGACAGAACGAGAACAATCTACCAGATCATGAGTGACTGAACAAGAACAATCAACCAGATTATAGGTGACAGAACAAGAAAAATCTACAGATCATGGGTGACAGAAAAAGAACAATCTACCAGAGAATGGGTGACAGAAAAAAAACAATCTACCAGATCATGGGTGACAGAACAAGAACAATCTACCAGATCATAGGTGACAGAACAAGAACAATCTACCAGATCATGGGTGACAGAACAAGAACAATCTAACAGCTCATGGCTGACAGACCAAGAACAATCTTCCAAATATTAGGTTACAGAACAAGAACAATCGAACAGCTCATAGCTGACAGACCAAGAACAATCAATGAAATAATAGGTGACAGAACAAGAACAATCAAACAGATCATGGGTGACAGCCCAAGAACAATCTACCAGATTATGGGTGACAGAAAAGAACAATCTACCAGACATTGGTGACAGAAGAAGAACAATCTACCAAACATGGGTGACAGAAGAAGAACAATCTACCAGACATGGGTAAAAGAACAAGAACAATCTACCAGACAATGGGTGACAGAACAAGCACAATCTACCAGACTATCGGTGACAGAACAAGAACAATCTACAAGATCATAGGTGACAGAACAAGAACAATCTATCAGATCATGGGTAAAAGAACAAGAACAATCTACCAGCTCATGGCTGACAGAATTAGAACAATCTACCAGATCATGGGTGACAGAACAAGAACAATCTACCATATCATGGCTGACAGAACAAGAACAATTTATCAGATAATGGGTGACAGAACAAGAACAATCTACCAGACATGGGTGACAGAACAAGAACAATCTACCAGATCATGAGTTACAGAACAAGAACAATCTACCAGATCATGGGTGACAGAACAAGAACAATCTACCAGACATGGGTGACAGAACAAGAACAATCTACCAGATCATGGGTGACAGATCAAGAATAATCTACCAGATCATGGCTGACAGACCAAGAACAATCTACCAGATCATAGGTGACAGAACAAGAACAATCTACCAAATCATGGGTGACAGAACAAGAACAATCTATCAGATAATGGGTAACAGAACAAGAACAACATACCAAATCATAGGTGACAGAATAAGAACAACCTACCAGCTCATGGCTGACAGACCAAGAACAATCTACCAAATCATAGGTGACAGAACAAGAACAATCTAACAGCTCATGGCTGACAGACCAAGAACATTCTACCAGATTATGGGTGACAGAACAAGAACAATCTACCAGATCATGAGTTACAGAACAAGAACAATCTACCAGACATGGGTGACAGAACAAGAACAATCTACCAGACATGGGTGACAGAACAAGAACAATCTACCAGACATGGGTGACAGAACATGAACTATCTACCAGATCATGAGTTACAGAACAAGAACAATCTACCAGATCGTAAGTGACAGAACAAGAACAATCTACCAGACATGGGTGACAGAACAAGAACAATCTACCAGATCATGAGTTACAGAACAAGAACAATCTACCAGACATGGGTGACAGAACAAGAACAATCTACCAGACATGGGTGACAGAACAAGAACAATCTACCAGATCATGAGTTACAGAACAAGAACAATCTACCAGATCATGAGTTACAGAACAAGATCAATCTACCAAACATGGGTGACAGAACAAGAACAATCTAACAGATCATGGGTGACAGAACAAGAACAATCTACCAGATCATGGGTGACAGAACAAGAACAATCTACCAAATCATAGGTGACAGAACAAGAACAATCTAACAGCTCAATGCTGACAGAACAAGAACAATCTACCAGATCATGGGTTACAGAACAAGAACAATCTACCAGATCATGGGTTACAGAACAAGAACAATCTACCAGATCGTAAGTGACAGAAAAAGAACAATCTACCAGATCATGGGTGACAGAACAAGAACAATCTACCAGATCATAGATGACAGAACAAGAACAATCTACCAAATTATGGTTGACAGAACAAGAACAACTTACCAGATCATGGGTGACAGAATAAGAACAATATACTCCTGTGAATTAAATAAAGGGTCCTATTCGGAAGTTGTTATAGATTTCCAAGTTCAACATCAAGATTCTCAAGTTTGAAGGTATAACTGCAGGCGATACTAACAAAGAATAAAATAAATATTAATAATAAAGCTAATAGTTTTATTTGTTTAATAACACTAAAGTAATAGATTCCGAAACCAATTAAAAAAATTTTAAATACTCGAAAATATCTTTATAAAAACCGAGCAACCTACAATTAATAACATTATGTATGAAACCAGTAACAGCAACTTAAAATGCTTAATGTTATACAATTTTATCCTGTGATACTAATTTGATTTTTTTAAAGTCTTTCCTGGTACTGTGTGAGTTCGTTCCTCAGGTGTTTAACTGACTTCACATGCGCGTTCTCAGCTGCCATTTGAAATTCTCTTCTTTTCTCCAGCTTTTTTGTTCATTTGTTTTTGTTACCTGAAGATAATTCGACGAAGAATCGAAAACGTTTGTGATACATATAGGACATACGTTATTTCTTTTAAATTTAACCCCAAACAGATCATTATAAGAATTGAATAAATATAAAAGGTATAATTAAACAGAGGAATTTTGTTATTTTAAACAATGTTGGCTTAAAGGAAAGAATACTGCCTAAATACACACACACTATATATATATAAAGGGTGACCCCCTAAAAAACGGGCCCCAAATCTAATCAGGCCCCGTTTCTTAGTGTTTCGTCCGAATGAAATGAATTTTGGGGCATCACTAGTTTATTATATTCACAACATCATATCAAAACACTAGGGTCTTTGGACTTTTTTTTTCTCCGTTCTACAGCATGTGTTCTAGATGGACTCCTTTTAGCTCAGTGCATTTCTTGAGGCGCAGAACGAAGTTGTCCATGACGTTCTTACAGACTGAATTGGGAATGACTCTCATCTCCTCCCTGATGGCTTCCTTGAGTTCCGTGATGGTTCTGGGTTTCCTTGCGTACATTCTGCCTTTAAGATAGCCCCAAAGAAAATAATCTGGGGGGCTTAGGTCCTAGCTATGGGGTGGGCACTCAAAATTAGTCTTGAAGTTCTCTTTCAGCCAATCTCGGGACAGGTTTGAGTTGTGAGAACTTGCTCCGTCTTGCTGGAACCAGAACTTGCTCATGAGCGACGGTAAAGGGTCTGGAGCTCACTCTTGAAGGTTTTGAGGACCTCCACATATCGCTCCTTGGTGACTGTCACTGCTGCGCCAGATTCTTCGATGAAGATTGGTCCGATGATGCCTCTGACCGAGATTGCAGCCCACACCGTGCAATTAGGAGAGTGCAGGGGCTTGGTGGCTACTTCATTGGGTCTAGAGGACCCCCAGCAGACATTTGTCTTGGAGTTCGCCTTTCCGTCAAGATGGAAGTGGGCTTCATCTGAGGTCCAAAGGAGGTTAAGGAAACCTGGTGTCTGCTCGATCTTATCGAGCATCTTGACTGCCATAGCGCTCCTCTGCTTCTTGTCTGAGGCTGTAAGGGTCTGCAGCATCTATATTCTGTATGGGTAAGCCCTGATATTGTTCACCAGCACTCTCCTGCAAGTCTCACGAGAGATACCGAGGGACTGACTTCACTTACGCACAGAGCGTTTCGGACTCTCCTGGAGAGACTCTCTCACACTTTCGACCAGCTCGGCTGTCCGCTTCTTGGGACGTGCCGAGTGACTTGGACGGTTCTCACTGGCAGCGTTGAAGTTCTCCACGGTCCCATACTTCTCAAAGTGGTCCACCCAGTTCTGAATTCTACTTTTGGGTGGAGCCTTTTCACATCCGAACTGATGCATGAAACTGTCCTGGATTTTTTTAAACGAGTCTGTCTTGTAGTAAAATTTAACACAGTGTATTTTTTGTCCCAGCTCCCACTGAGAGCTTGGTGTACTCACGGTCATTGATTCTGCCATGTCCTGTAAAATAAGGGCAATCGGTGAATAAATAAAGGAGATATCACATAAAGTGTACACGGGGCCCGTTTTTTTTGAGTCACCCATTATATATATATATATATATATATATATATAAAATATTTGTTATTGTTTATTATCTATGTACATATACGTTTCGTCCCTTTTCAATCGAGACTCATCAGCATAGATATATGACTATTCACTACTGGTCATACGATTCGAACCCTGGATTACAAGTATTTTTCAACTTAAATCCAACGTCGCTAACCGCGCGGCCAATATTTTAATAGCCGATAAACAATGATAATTTAACACATTTAAAAGCGGCTTGATGTCCAGGTATTCTACTTCTATTAATAAAGGAATGATGCATTATAAAGCAAGTGACGTCATGCCATGTTTGTACTACCATTAGAGTGCTCAACTTATTTTACGAGGAGCGACAAATATAAAATATTTGTTATTGTTTATTATCTATGTACGTATACGTTTCGTCCCTTTTCAATCGAGACTCATCAGCATAGAGATATGACTATTCACTACCGAGTAAGATATAAATAATATCTGTAACCAGTAGGCTATCAGTATAAAAACAAAGCTCAATATAATGTATAGAGCAATAATATTAATTGAATGACATAATAAAATGAGAAATTAATAAGATTTTATTAAAGTTCAAAAACAAGGAATGATACTGCGTCCTTAACTCATGAGTTAAGGACGCAGTATCACTCCTTGTTTTTGAACTTTAATAAAATCTTATTAATTTCTAATTTTATTACATCATTCAATTAATATACATTATATATATATATATATATATATATATATATATATATATAGTCTCGGAAGTTTCTCAACCATTAAAACTATATAAAAAAAATATAAAAAATAAAATAAAAACTTATAGTCTCAAGTCTTCCAGTGGAAAATCACTCATGTAAGTCAATTTATTTTTTACAGTTATTATATTAGTTAGTTTCTAACACTATTTTAAGGGATCATCAGTTGTTTACCATGAAAAACTGTTTCGGGAATTTAAAAACAAGACAGTATTTAATTTCATGGCTTTCCAGCAGAGTTGATCAGACCCCACTTCCCTTAAAAGACAAAAACATAAACGTTCCTTATACTAAATCTACGTTTTGTTCCATATAAATGTTTTGCTAACTTATATTAGTTATTTAAGACACAAAAAAAATAAATAAATAAAAAAAAAATTCTTTACCTGTGCTGTTCGTCTGTCTAATAAAATTTATCCGTTACTCACAAAAATGCTGTTGCATTTTAAAGTGTTTGGACGAATCCATGACACTATTATTTAAGTGATTAATGTATTATTTTTAGTTTTATATTATAAATATAAAAAACATCAACACATCAAAAAATAAAAGATAAATAAATAAATATGTATATATATATATATATATATATATATATATATATATATATATATATATATGTATATATATATATATACATACACACATACATATATATACCTTTAGTTCCTCCTTTTCTCCCTCGTCCTACTTTGTTGTCCATCTCCCCGTTGTTGTCAACCTCAAATAAATATTAATCTTCCTTGTTCACTTTAGTTTTTCTAATCTGCGTTCACAACTGTCGACTTTTTTCTTTTCTCATTGTTTCAAATCTGCGTCTATAAGTTAACCGTTAATTTGTTCTCTTTTTCTTTTTTTTTCTTCTTCTTCTTTGCCAACTCCCGGTGTTTAAAATCGGCGTTCATAACTGTCGGTTTTCTTCTTCTTCTTCTACTTCTTCTTTTTTAACATTTCTTTCTTTCTTTCTACTGTTTTTTTATTGTTTTTCTTATTATAATTAGCAGATGTGTTATATATACGTTTATTCATATTATATTATCTCTATTTATATATACTATGATTTGTTCTATCAGTTTATTTTGATTAATTTGATAAGATTTAAAAGCATCAGGATGGCGAGTAATTGCCTTATTTAATTGTCCAAATATTTTATTTTGATCGCCACCTTGGTTAATCATTCTTATTATTAGATCAGAAATTGGGGGCATGAAATCTACTAATTTTAAGGTAACACGAGCAATTCTCAGAAATTCAGACATAATACTCCCATAAAATATATACACAGGGCTAGTACTATTTTTATATGGCATTCGCACGATACGAAAAGGGAATGAATTTCTTTTATCAAACAGTTTATAGATAAATATTTTATCTTCAATTTTTATATCCAAATCAAGAAAAGTAGCTTGTGTTCCCTTATGTTCACAGTTTAATTTTAACTCTTTAGGATATATTAAATGTTTAGTATTTGCAAACTCTTCGCTATCATTAATGCAAACAAGGTCGTCAATATATCGCCTACATCCATGATAACTATACGCTCTAGATATATGATTTTTTATTAATGATGACATATATATATATTCCAGTCTATGTAAATATAGATCTGCCCAAAATGGAGACGGATCCAAACCCATTGGAATACCTATTGTTTGGAGCAATAATTTATTCCCTATTTGAAAGTAACTCTCTTTTATAAGGTGACTTATAAGCATTATCAGACCAGTTTTGGATACACTCGTCTTACCATTTTTATTTTTACACCAAAAGGCTTTAGATTTTGCAAAGTCTATGTATTTACCTTTTCCTCCTGCAAAAGCTAAATCTACAGTATTACCTAATTCTTTAATAAGTTCTTTATGGGGTATTTTTGTATATAATGTACTAAAATCGTATGTCGAGATTGATTTAGCCTGTTTACGAGAATTAATACGATCTAATTTTTCTTTTACTAGATCGGAATTATTTACCACCCAAAATAGGTTTATATTACTATAGAATTTACTTTTTTTATGAAAATTATTTATTTGGTTTATAATTAATTTAAAGATTTTAGACACAGCCTTACTTAAAGGTTTAGTGATGCACATGTTTGAGGCAACAATGAAACGGGCGCCAACTGGTGTTTTATGCATTTTAGGTATCCAATACATAGATGGAAGTTTTTTGTATTTTTCTTCTAATTTTAATCCTAATTTTTCACAAATAACAGTATTGTTTATAATAATGTTATCGCTTTTATTATTACTTAATTTATAAGTATCTGAAACTTCACCTATTATTCCTACTTCTAGCAATAAGCGTTGTATATAATACTTTTTACAGATAAAAGCTATATTATTTGTCGCCTTATCAATAGGAACTATTACAAACCTATTTTGAAGCATTTCAAGCTCTGTAGTTATTTGTGGATTTCTAAGGAGGGGATTCGTTCTTTTAGGGTGTTTAAATTCTTTTAAACGTTCTACTTTTTTATTTACGAATCTAAGTATATTATTTTTCCATGCGTCAAATGTAGAGTGTAATAGTTTATGTTTTTTAGCCATGGATGCAGTGAAATTATCTAACGCTTTATTTATTTCCTTAACACATTTCGCATAATTTAAACATTTAGGTTCTCTATAGTTTGGGCCTTTACTTAAGAGTTTTCTTAATTTAGAATTTTTAACTATTGCTAGATTACCGGTAATTATATGCCCTATGTCAGTATTACGTAAAGGGGAGGATTCACATTCACATGATGGTATATACATTTCATCATTATCATTAATATTTAAATTCTCTACAGTTTTTTTATAGTTAAAAACCTTATTCCGGATAGTTTGCCCTAGTTTATATGTTACTATTGGTTTCTGTTCCTCTTTTTTAAGTTCATTGGGCAGTGACTGAATGATTTCTGGATTATTAAATATTTTAGCCAGATTTATATCATCAAATCCTTTATTTTCATATAGGACTACACAAACATTTCGAGGTTTATTTTTTATACCCTCAGCAGGTGGCTTGTATAATTTTGTATCGATTATATCCATGATATACTCATACCATTGAGGAAGTTCTTCTATCCTATATATCCTATCCGGGTTTAATAATATCTTAGATGCTATGTCTTTTAATACCTTTTTCTTGGTTTTATTAAGAAGTTTTCTAATGTAATTAAAAGACTCGGAAATATTATTCATGATAATCTCTTTAGTTTTCTTAAAAAATTCTTCGCATGAAACGGCAGATTCTCTATTGTTCCTATTTACATGTGTTCTATCTCTAGTACCGTAGCGAGGCAAAGCTGGATACAATCGCCCTATGTGTGTGTGTGTGTGTGTGTGTGTATATAAAGATTTATGATAGCATTTAAATCAAGTTTCGAAATGAAAAGTAAAAATAGAAGCAGTTTAGGAAGAGTCGAAACAGACAGCTGACAGTATATGCACTATTGTTAAGAAAAAACATTTTTATGTAAAGTGTTTTTATTCATTTTTAGGCAAAGTTATTGGAGAAAAAACATTGAATTTTAAAATGATGTTGAACTCATCAAAAACATGTTGCCATTTCGAAGACGTTTGACAGAGTGTGGCAATGATTTTGGTGGTGAGGTTCTTGACATTATAAGCCGTTTTCTTACTGATCAAAGCTTGCAAGTAACTTGGGGGGGGGGGAGTCTCTTCATCCTCTTTTCATATCAATGCTGATGTTCTTCAGGGCTTTATTCTAGGTTCAACACTGTTTCTTCTCTATATCAATGATCTTCCAGAGAATATTATTCAGAAAATTAACATCTATGCTGATGATACCACTTTCTTTACTGGTTTTGCTTCTCGCCCATCTTCCTCAGCTGATCTAGACCTTGTTCCGTTTCAGCTCATGTCTTTCAATCGTAGGCGTGCCCCTTTTCTTCCTGAGATTCACATGGATTGCTCTGCTCTTGAGGAGAAATCGACTCTGAAGCTTATTGGTCTTTCTTTCTTATCAAATCTTTCCTGGAGTTCATATAATAGACCCATTGCTCTTTCTGCTCTTCGTAAAGTCGGTTCTTTCTATCGCTCCAAACACGTTTTCATACGTGAGGCTATTCTCTACCTCTACAAATCTACAATCAGACCATGTATGGAGTACTGTTGTCATATTTGGGCTGATACATCTCTGTCCCATTTGTGGGCTATTGATAAGGTGCAGAAATGTATCTGTAATTTGATTGGCCCCACCCTTTTTTCTCCTTTGCCTCCTCTCTCTAACAGACGTGATGTTGCTAGTCTCAGTCTTTTCTATAAATACTATTATGGCATGTGTTCTTCAGAATTGTCTGATCTATTCCCGCTTCCTTTGTTCCAGCTCGTTTGACACGTTGGTCTAGTGGTCTCCATCAATTCACTGTTTTAATACCTCATTGTATTACAGCTTCCTATTCCAGTAGATTCTTTCCAAGAACTGCGAACATGTGGAACTCTCTTCCTGCTGACTGTTTTCCTCTTACCTATAGCCTTGGTCTTTCCAAGACTAAGGCCAATAGGCATCTCCCGTCTTTGCGATAATCATCTTTCGTTCTTGTTCGCTCCTTACATCAAGTGGCTTGATGCATTGTCTGGAGCGATTTCCATAAAAAAAGTTCTGAAAAAAATATTGAACAGATACAGGGCTACTGTATCCTGTTTTGTGTAAATTTCTACATGGCAACTGAAATATACTTGTTTTATTTTTGCCAAATCAATTGAATTGAATTGAATTTGATGTGCGAGCAAGATAAACTTTAGATATGATGTTCGTATCAGTGAAATTAATAACAAAATTAATATATGAAAAATCAATGATACGATAGAAAATAAATCATCATCATCATCATCATCATCATCATCATCATCATCGTCATCATCGTCATCATCGTCATCGTCATCGTCGTCATCGTCGTCATCGTCATCGTCGTCATCGTCATCGTCATCATCATCGTCATCATCATCATCATCATCGTCATCATAATCATCGTCATTGTCATCATCGTCATCGTCATCGTCATCGTCATCGTCATCGTCATCGTCATCGTCATCATTATCATCATCATCATCATCGTCATCATCGTCATCATCATCGTCATCATCATCATCATCATCATCATCATCGTCATCATCGTCATCATCATTCAGTTTTACTATTTAAGGTGTTGTGAGTGTCCCGGACTCTGAAGTGAGCAATGTCTCACACCTACTCACCATGCAGTCCGATCCAAATGGTTGACATCAGTCAGGTTGCATGCAATCAAGTCAATTCTTACGCACTCAAGCTAGGTCTTCCTCGGTCCGCCATGCTTCCTAGTGCCTGGGATATTCAGCCGTTTTATGGAATTGATGCAAGAGGTGGCCCGCTTCAAATGACCAAACCATTTGAGATGGCGAGAGCATAAGTCATCCATAATCCCACCAATACCAAGTTTCTGACGAAGCACAGTCGAAGGGATCCATTTCTCTAGTTTGCAGCCGCATCTCCATCTGGTCATGGCATGGTCATTACACCGAAGCCATTGCAGATCAGAAGTGTTTGGAGCCCATGTCCCTATTTATTAACTTCCCACGGAGCAGAATGTGACACAAGGTCGGAAAGTGAGAGTTGAGAAGTCAGGGACTTTTAAAAATTGCCTGGTAGGGGCGCCTCAGACAGTAAGCAATAAACTTACTCCTCCCCTCTTTGGAGAGGCGAAGCCTGGGAGGGTGGACCTCCTAGAAATGCACAGGACAGAACCATAGACTGGCGTAAATCAAGCCCCGAAGGCCAATACAATACCAGTCTATGGGGTGCAGTATCCATCAGAACAGATACTACACTTTGATCTTGGCCGAAAGGCCGGAGCCCATGTTTCACTGCATCTTGTTATCTTGTTTTTTTTTATTTCTTCCTGTGCACAATAGATGACGTCATCCACGTTTGAGAAAGATCCTTTGTGACATCATAAATCGCTTGCTTATTTGTTGGTAGTCTTGTCCTTCATGCCGTCATAAATTATGATGTCATACATTAAAACACAGAGAAGGGTGGGGAGTGAACAAGATCGCATAGTGAACACAGGCTGAAAAGACTTTGCGTCTAACCTCAAAAGAAAATGTGGCAGCAGCTACTTGAACCTTTCCCCAAGCAACACAACAACGAGCAGTGATAAAGCGTTCACAACCACTACTAGCACTCAACATGTCGCCCAACTAGCAGACGGTGGCGTCAGCATCAAGTCGGGCGCCATCTACATCCACATGGGCCACAGTTCGAGCATCGATTGAAAAAATGAAAAAGAAAATGTTAGTATAATATACATAGGAGGTGTATCCGAAAATAACAACACTGTGTTCTTTATTCTTGGGTCACCATTTATAAAGGCCAAGAGCCACTCGAGGATAATGAGGTGCAATGATGGTCAGCTGAAAGATAAGGAACCAGATAAGGAATAAGTTTGATTACTTGTGGGACAGTTAATGACAAGTATTTGTTTACATTGAATTTGAAGATAACCATGTTGTAATCTGAAGGAAGTAGTCCCATGGTAATGTTTTCCAGGCAGGAAAGAATGTTCTGAGCGGCACCTCCCCAGATGTGGCAGCAGTACCTCCCCATCTTAGGGCGTGTTAGCACGGATATCCGCATAGTTGCCGAAACGCTCATGTACCCCTTGAAGAAAGATTAAGAAAAATATTCGCCGGCCGATTTTTGCTGAATCATGTTTACAAAAATGGCGATTAAAATTGGGTTTTTCCAATCTTCTATTTATAACGTTAACGCACAGGGAGCAGCCAGTACATTTCCATGGAAAAGGGTTAAGAGAAAAATAGCTGCTGCTGATGTCCAGATCGTGGCAAAACAAACAGTGAACTACTGCTTCTGCTAGTTTTTCCAAGATGGCGTGTTTTCCAAAAATAAACAAACGTCGCGGTGTTGTTGGACCGCGACAGACGTATCCGACTCTTATATTAGTAGAGGATTGTATCTGGAAGGAGGTACTTTCTGAAGCGATAGAATGAACACACTAGTTTTCCAGCGATCGACTCCTTTACTTTGCCTATAAAAACGAATTCTCTTCTATTTGTCGTCCAACATACAATCACAACGATGAGGTGAGTAGGAGGCAAGAGAATCGTATTTGTACTGATCGACGAGTCTCTATCGATTCTTGTCTGCCCGGTTTCGCTTCTTCTCGCTACTCTAAATTATCATTTAACAAATCCCTTTTTCGTTCTCTTATAACGTAATTCCCTATTCGTTTCTCGTCTGCTATCTTGTTTCCCACATTCGTCTGATTTTACCTTTGGCTTCCACCAGACAGTTCTGCCTTAAACACTTTACACTGTTATTCAAAACTAGTTAACACACCAACACTCAATTTCTTAAATAATCATAAATATAAACATCGAGGAGAATAATCCAAAGAAAAACAATGTAAACATGTTAAATGTTAAACTTAAACGTCGCTGTTAATTTATTATTATGCTTATGTCATCGTGTGTTCTTTATACGATCTGCAAATATTCTAAATGCTTTAACTGACTGGATATTGCTGAGTGAGCTATAGGCAAAAGGGGGATAATCGGATTGTATTATCATTTAACATGATAACTGTAATCTTGACTTCTGCAAATGTTTTTGTACATGCTTTTGTTTTAAGCTGCTCTTCTTCACCACGATAATGCACCTGCTCACAGTGATTAAAGGATACGGCTGCTCGTGGCCGAGAAGAACGAAAACAACCTTTTTATATACTTGATGCGTGAGTCTATTTCATAGGTACCCGTTTTGAAGGCCTGGAGGCAACTGAGAAGGCCATAACGAGAAGTGTTTCAAAAAGAATCCCACATTACTAGACGATTAGAGATCATCATCATATTCATCATCAGACGAGAGTCAAGTCAAAGCATCGTGCCAACTTGCACTTGCTAACCTTCACCGATGCAACATCCCAGAAGAATCGTTCTAGTGTAGAGAAGGTTGGGAAAGTCCATGAGACTTGATAGGGATTATTTCGAAGAGGGAAATGTAGTTTGCGGTTTGGAATTGAAGGAAATTGTATGTGGCACCAGTCCCGTAGTGTATCTGCAAGACTTTAGAAAAGAAATGAACCATCTTCAAGTTTCACTGACCTCCGTGAACTTTGTTGAATAATTTCTCTTCTACTCTCCCTGGCCTTTTGGCTAAGATCAAAGTGTAGTATCTGTTCTGATGGCTACTGTACCCCATAGACTGGTATTGTCTTGGCCTTCGGGGCTTGATTTACGCCGATCTATGAGTATGTCCTGTGCAGTTCTAAGAGGTCCACCCTCCCAGGCTTCGCCTCCCCTCTTTGGGGAGGAGTAAGTTTATTGCTTACTGCCTGAGGCGCCCCTACCGGGGAATGCCGACGGGGCTGCCCAGGCAATTTTTAAACCCCACTTTCCCGACCCGACCTTGGGTCACATCTTACTTGTGGGAGTAAGATAAAAACTGGCCTTGTGCCTAACTCCTGGAGAGGAGTAAATCAATACTCTCCTAGATCTTGTGATCACCAATTGAAATTGTATGTGGCACCAGTCCCGTAGTGTATCTGCAAGACTTTAGAAAAGAAATGAACCATCTTCAAGTTTCACTGACCTCCGTGAACTTTGTTGAATAATCTCTCTTCTACTCTCCTTGATCTTGTGATCACCACTCTAGTGTCTACTACCATATTGTACACAAATTCCCCATCATGATGTGTGTAACCGTCATGTTATCTGGTGGATTCTCTATTGGGGGCCCTAATTATAATAGATACAAAGGCACCCATAACACTTCCATAGTATTCCACGATTTCTAGGCCAACTAGACATAAAAATGCTCCTCAATTGCAGATATGTCAGTTTTATGAAGAATACCCGTTCCAGGACAGTTTTTGTTACGAATATTAAAATCAAGACAAAATGCTAGTGAATCTTATGTCTGGAATCCTTATTTTAATTTTAATTAAAATTCATACATAAATTTGATTCTAGAAATTTAAGGCTTAAGATTTAGAGGTCTTAAGAATGAATTGAAATTAAGGGAGTTTTGCTGAATAGCACTTTTTTCCTTCTTCATTTGTGACCGTTTTTTTGGCGATTTCTTCTTTCAAACAGATCAATAACGCTATTGATAGTCTATTTCCTTTCTCAATGTGATCGATGAACAAAAGTCTTTTGCTAAGGTTGCTCGATCATTCTATCTTCCAAGAAAGTATCTGACTCCGGATACAATCCTCTCCCTATAAAAGAGTCAGGTACGTCTTAAGATGAAGTTTTGCTGCCACATCTGTAGAGGTGGCGCCCAGAGAACCGTTTCTTGCTTTAACAGAATACAAGATCAACTTCACAATCGAGTGGGTGAACATCTCTTCTCTTCCCTACAGCCCATTTCTCACAGAATAAACGTTGCTAGTCTCTCTCTACTCAATCCTTATTTCCATTGAAGATGCTCGACTGAGCTCCAATCTCTTGTTCCTCATTGTAAGACATTCACAAGAATTCGTCTTTCTAGTAAAACTGAAGAGAACTTCCCCTTCTTCCTCGATATCGCTAGAGCCAAGCTGAATTTCCATGAACAGAGTTTCTTTCCAAAAAACTTCCCGTCTCTGGAAACATTGCCACTGTAATGCTTGCCTTCAGACTATAACATGGTCATTTTCAAATCCAATGTCAACAAATACTTGCCATAAACCGTCTTCATAAGTAATTAAGCTTTGTTCATAGTATTCCTCATTTTCAATCCTCTCATAATATTCGTCATCATTCAACTGACAATCCATCCATATCGTTAACCTTTATCCTCGAGTGGCCTTTGGCCTAGATAAGTGATTAACGATTAGTAAAAAACTAAAATAAAATAGGTACTTATGCAGTTTACGGACCGGGTTGAAATAATCATGTTATTATTTAGAAAGCCATTCTTCAGATGGGGGAAGGGCCGACTTTGTTAATTATTCTTTGCTTTCACCTAACAATTTAATAAACAAAAGATATAGTAAATATTGAGTTTAACTTGAAAATCCTATCTAAAAAATAGCCTGGTCTGTAAACTGCATAAGTACCATAAAATAAAACGTAAAAAAATTTAAAATAATAATAATGATAATGATGATTGTGGTGGTGGTGGTGGTGGTGGTGGTGGTGGTGGTGGTGGTGATGATGATGATGATGATGATGATGATGATGATGATGATGACCTTACCAAATACAACAGATGGAACGTATGATCCAGCTCCTCCGATGGCGGTAATAAATCGGAAAATGAGGATCGCGGTGTAGTTCTTGATTTGCGATGATAGGATTCCGGCTGAACCTTGCAATATTAAGGCAGCGATAATGATGGTCTTGCGTCCCAATCTGGAAAAGGCGGAAAAATACATCGACTGGTTTAAAACCAGATAAACTCAAGTTCAGAGAAGAAAAAATAGGGATATATTAAAAACTAGCAAGACCACCCGGCGTTGTCCGGGGGAGTAGTATGTAATTTATTTTTTATCAATAACAATTTATTTCTCACTGTCGGAACACGCGAAGTAACTCTTGCTGTAAAAACACAGAACCACTAATCAAAATAAAACTTACCAAAATAAAAACAATACGCGAGTTAAATCTTATTTAAAGAACAAATACGCGAGTAAAGTTATACGAAAAAAAAAAGAAATGCGCTTATTTGGTCTTTTGGCTGAGATCAGAGTGTAGTATCTGTTCCGTTGGATCCTCACTCTGTAGACCGGTATAGTCTTGGCCTTTTGGCCTTGATTCCGCCGGTCTGAGGTACTGTTCTGTGCAGTACTAGGAGGTCCACCCTCCCAGGCTTCGCCTCCCCTCTTTGGGGAGGAGTAAGTTTATTTCTTACTGCTTGAAGCACCCCTACCGGGGAATGCCGACGGGGCTGCCCAGGCAATTTTTAATGGCCAGAATGTTCACCTTCTAAGGCGCTGGCTTTTCAAGCCCCACTTTCCCAACCCGACCGTGGGTCACATCTTACCTTGTGGGAGTAAGATAAAACTGCCCTTGTGCCTAACCTCCTGGGGAGGTAAATAAAAGAAAGAAATGCGCTTATTTGGCCTTTTGGCTAAGATCACAGTGTAGCATCTGTTCCGATGGATACTGCACCCCACAGACCGGTATCGTCTTGGCCTTCGGGGCTTGATTCCGCCGGTCTGTGGGTTTGTCCTGTGCAGTTTTAGGAAATCCACCCTCCCAGGCTTTGCCTTCTCACCCTTTCAGAAGTTTATTGCTAATCGCCTGAGGCGCCCCTACCGGGGAATGCCGACGGGGTTGCCCAGGCATATTTTGTAGGCCAGAGTGCTCTCCCTTCTTGAGGACGCTGGATTTTCAAATCCCACTTTCCCGACCTTGTGTCACATCTTACCGCTGTGGGAGGAAGATAAATACCTACACGACATAAGTTTTACTAAACAATAAACTTATACCCCCTCTCTCTCTCTCGCTCTCTCGCTCTCGCTCTCTCGCTCTCGCTCTCTCGCTCTCTCGCTCTCTCTCTCGCTCTCGCTCTCTCGCTCTCGCTCTCTCGCTCTCTCGCTCTCTCGCTCTCTCGCTCTCGCTCTCTCGCTCTCTCGCTCTCTCGCTCTCTCGCTCTCTCTGTCTCTTGGATTTGTAAATAAAGTACATGTGTGCCCGTAGATTAATTTCTATTTAGTCACAAAAATATTAAGCACACTGGAATATATTTTTGTGTCAATTAAAAAGTAAAAAAAATTAGTTCCTTTATTTTTATTATCAGATATGAGGAGTAAGCTTCCCCTTCTTTGCTCATAAAATCAAATTTTCATACGTGATTATTCTTTCCTTTCTGTATTATTAACAGTCATTATTAAGTTTAAGATGAAGCCTCCTTACTTTGCCCATAAAAATTCTTCTTCTTTCCTTTTAGTATTATTAATAGTTATGATTAAGTTTAAGATGAAGCCTCCTTACTTTGCCCATAAAAATTCTTCTTCTTTCCTTTTAGTATTATTAATAGTTATGATTAAGATTAAGATGAAGCCTTCCTTTCTTTGCCCATAAAAATTCTTCTTCTTTCCTTTTTGTATTATTAATAGTTATTATTAAGATTAAGATGAAGCCTCCCTTTCTTTGACCATAAAATTCTTCTTCTTTCCTTTTAGTATTATTAATAGTTCTGATTAAGTTTAAGATGAAGCCTCCTTACTTTGCCCATAAAAATTCTTCTTCTTTCCTTTTAGTATTATTAATAGTTATGATTAAGATTAAGATGAAGCCTTCCTTTCTTTGCCCATAAAAATTCTTCTTCTTTCCTTTTTGTATTATTAATAGTTATTATTAAGATTAAGATGAAGCCTCCCTTTCTTTGACCATAAAATTCTTCTTCTTTCCTTTTAGTATTATTAATAGTTATTATTAAGATTAAGATGAAGCCTCCCTTTCTTTGCCCATAAAAATTCTTCTTCTTTCCTTTTTGTATTATTAACAGTTATTATTAAGATTAAGATGAAGCCTCCCTTTCTTTGACCATAAAAATTCTTCTTCTTTCCTTTTAGTATTATTAATAGTTATGATTAAGATTAAGATGAAGCCTTCCTGTCTTTGCCCATAAAAATTCTTCTTCTTTCCTTTTAGTATTATTAATAGTTATGATTAAGATTAAGATGAAGCCTTCCTTTCTTTGCCCATAAAAATTCTTCTTCTTTCCTTTTAGTATTATTAATAGTTATGATTAAGATTAAGATGAAGCCTTCCTTTCTTTGCCCATAAAAATTCTTCTTCTTTCCTTTTAGTATTATTAATAGTTATGATTAAGATTAAGATGAAGCCTTCCTTTCTTTGCCCATAAAAATTCTTCTTCTTTCCTTTTTGTATTATTAACAGTTATTATTAAGATTAAGATGAAGCCCCCCTTTCTTTGTCCATAAAAATTCTTCCTTCCTTTTTGTATTATTAACAGTTATTATTAAGATTAAGATGAAGCCTCCCTTTCTTTGTCTATTAAAAAAATAAACATATGTGATTATTGAAGCAAGCCGGACACACGTACGTTCACTTTTATGATATAGATTAACTGAAATTTCTGATATATGTGTTATTTCTCGTATACAGGGAAAATGTACAAAACCCTACGATAATACCCTGACATACAGGGTTTACAGTCAAAATCAAATTCGTAACAGAAACCGATGTAACCAGTCAAGTGTAACCAAGTCTAGCTTTATCAGTCATGTGCGACGATTTTTTCCTGTTGGGGCATCACTTATCAAGGCCAAGCGCTATTCGAGGATAAGGAGTAATGGGATGGAACGATTGTCAGGCGAAATTGAACAATGCAATAAACTAAGTGTTATTAATATTTAACTAATTTAAATATTTTGTTAGTTGGTCCACCGATTTATAAAATCGGGTGACTTATGTTTTGAGGCATGTCCGTCCGTCCGTCCGTCCGGATTTTTCTCCACAACCATCCATTGAATTTCTCTGAAATTTTGCATGAAGTTGTAACTTTGGTCAGGTTAGAAAGTGACAGTCTCCGATTTTTGAAAATAATCTGGTTAGCCCCCCCCAGGGGGTCAAAAAGCCCTGAAATAGCAAAATATGACATTTTTTGCCCCATAACTTTTCATCCATCCATTCAATTTCTCTGAAACTTGGCCAAAATGTGGAGGCAATTGTTCCTAATGGAAAATAAGTATCGCTGACCTTGGAAAAAATCTGGTTCACGCCCCTAGGGGGGCAAAAGCCCCCAAAATGGCAAAAAATGACCCTTTTCTCCCATAACGTTTGATCCATCCATTCAATTTTTCTGAAACTTGGCCAAAATGTAGAGGAAATTGTTCTAAATATAAAATGAGCATCCTTAACCTCAGAAAAATACTGGTTCGTACCTCCAGGGGGTCAAAGAGGGGTCAAAAATGCCTCAAATTGCCCAAATTTATTGCATTTTACACTCGCTACATCGAGTCACATACAGAGGGGGACCACACATGCGCGGCTTGTTTAATTTTGTTTCTTTTGTATGCCGATGGAAAGGCAAAGATCATTTCAGTTTACGAGAGATGAACGACATCAAGAATATTAAAAGAAAAAGAAAGAGGGAGATTGAGTAAAGGAGCGAACGAGCTATCTCATATATTACCCCTATATACCATGTTCCCCATGAGGGCCGAGTGTGACTTAAAGGTGGGGGTTGAAAAGCCAGCGCCCGAGAGGTGAGCACTCTGACCATCACAAATTGCCTGGGCAGCCCCGTCGGCATTCCCCGGTAGGGGCGCCTCAGGCAGTAAGCAATAAACTTACTCCTCCCCAAAGAGGGGAGGCGAAGCCTGGGAGGGTGGACTTCCTAGAACTGCACAGGACAGACCCATAGACCGGAGTAAATCAAGCCCCGAAGGCCAAGACTATACCAGTCTATGGGGTGTAGTATCCATCGGAACAGATACTACACTTTGATCTTAGCAAACGATCGGATAGTACGAAGATGGTTCCAGAATTTCTTTAGTGGAGATTAAAGCCTTGAAGATGAAGAAGGTAGAGGACGGCCGTGTAATCTTTACAATGAACAATTGCAAATACTTGTTCAGCAAAATCCACGTTAAAGTGTCAAAGAAGTGTCTCAGACATTTGCTGTCAGTTTCACGTCATTTACAGAATATTGGAAAGGTGAAAACATTTTAATGAATTAATGTATGTTTCTAAAATCGGCCATTATTTTTATAACGACCTTATATATTAATAAACGTAATGGTAAATCGTCCATTCTTTAGATCAAAAGGAGGAAAGATGGCTGCATTCTTTTTGAAGTGATTGTTCCATTAAAATGGCAAAATTGTGTATTAAAACAATTTCTGTTTGGACATCAAGGTATTAGCCGGGTGAACGCATTAACATGTTGCTATATCTACTGGCCAAACATGGACAAGCAAATAGAAAATCTGAGTCATAACTGTACAAAATGTCAGTTAACAGCAAAACGCATACTTTCTGAAAACACGCATCAAGAATTGACCTAAATTGCTGGCGAAACAAATTCGTGTATAAAGGTTTTGGTTCTAAAGCTATAATTGTCAATGAAATAGACTTTACTTCATTATAAAAACGAGAGACGATTTATCTTTTACTGGCAATGTTAAAAAGACATAAGGTAAATCAAGGCGTTAATCGCAACAGCCACCTACCAACGATTTCTCGCTGATAATGGCCATTGGTCTCCTCTGGGGCCCGAGTGGCAACAAGCCTTCCCAAGGTCCCAGAGCTGTCCGCGCTCTTCCAGTGGAGGTCTGGTTTTGCGCTTTCCCTCCTCGACCCTCTGTCCATAATTTTTGTGGCGTCAGCCTATGCTTGCGCCTCTCTCGTTCGGTTGTATTTTCCCCGGTTCTGTTGTTTTGTGCTTCCATGTGTTTGTTCTCCATTCGTTGCTTATGTGGGTTGGTTTCCGCATTCGAGGACATTTCTCAGGATTGTAGCTGTTTTGATCATTACTGTCCTTTGTATTGTCTCAGTTATCCCTTTGATTCCTATTTCTCCTAGTCTTTTCTCCATGTTTTTGGGGACTGTTCCTAGTGCTCCTATGATTATTGGTGTTATACTGACTTTCTTCATGTTCCATATTCCTTTCAATTCTCTGGCAAGTTCAGTATATTTGCTTCTCTTTTCCGTCTCTTTGATCTTCACTCTGTGGTCTGCTGGAACGGCAAAGTCCACGATTTTGCAGGATTTTTCTTTCTTGTTGATTATTATCATATCCGGTCTCCTTGCTGTTATGGGTTTGTCTGTTTGTACATTCATATCCCATATGATTTTGTGTTTTTCGTTTTCTAGTACAGTTTCTGGTTTGTGTTTGTACCGTTTTCTTGCATATTCGAAATTCAGTTGTTTGCACATTTCCCGGTGTACTTCTTTCCCCATGCTGTCATGTCTGTTCTTGTATTCCCTTTGTGCTAGCTTGCTGCATTCACTTATTATATGATTTATCGTTTCGTCTCTTTGTCCACACAATCTGCATTTGCTGTTTTCCTGGGTTTTATCTATCTTTGCTTTAATAAAGTTTGTCCTAATCGCATTGTTCTGTGCAGCCGTCAGCAGAGATTCCGTTTCTCTGTTCAGGTTTCCTTTTCTTAGCCATGCCCAGCTGTTTTCATTGGCTTCATCGCTTGTCAGTCTTATAAAGCGTCCATGTAGTTGTTTTTCTTCCCACTTTTCCTTTCTTGTCTTTTTGTTTCTGGGTTCAGTGCTTCCGGGGTTGTTTGTTGGGCTGGTGTCTCTTGCTGTGGTGATCAGTCTTTCCGTGTTCTGGGTTACATATTTCTCCAGCTCTTTTTTGGTGTCTTCCACACAGTCTTCTATACTTACCAGTCCTCTACCTCCTTCATTTCTTTTCACGTAGAGTCTGTCCGTGTCGTCTTTTGGGTGCAGTGCATTGTGCATAGTCATTAGTTTTCTAGTTCTTTGGTCAAGGTGCCTGAGTTCTTCTTTGGTCCAGCTTATGAATGGTCCAGAGTATCTTATAAGTGATACAGCCCATGTGTTTATCCCTTTTACTAGATTTCTGCTATATAGTTTAGTTTCTAAGAGTTTCCTTGTTCTTCGTAGATATTCTTTTCCAATCTTCTCTTTCATTTCTGTATATTTGATTGTGTCTGCTTCCAGAACTCCCAGGTATTTGTAACTATCTTGTTCTCCTAGCGCCCTCATCTTCTCTTGGTTGGGGAGTTCTATACCTTCTGTCTTTTCCAGTTTTCCTCTTTTGATCTCTAGCAGTGCACATTTTTCTATTCCAAACTCCATTTGGATATCCTGGCTGAATATCCTGGTTGTGTTTATCAGCTTTTCCAGTTCTGTTTTGTTTTTTGCAAACAGTTTAAGGTCATCCATGTACATCAGGTGGTTTATTCTTTGTTCTGTATCAGTAAACCTGTATCCGGCATCACACTTTCTGAGTATGTAGTTGAGTGGCATCATGGCTATTATAAACAGTAGTGGTGATAGAGAGTCTCCTTGAAAAATGCCTCTCTGTATTTTTATCTCAGACAGGTATTGTCCTCCGGCTGTCAGTTTTAGTCTCCATGTTTCCATTGCTTTCTGGATGAGATTAATAATCCTGTCTGGTATCTTGTATATTTTTAAGCATTCAATTATCCATGTTTGGGGGATTCTGTCGTAGGCTTTCTTGTAGTCAATCCATGCCATGGTTATGTTCTTTTGTCTGCTCTTCACCTCCTTCAGAGTCTTTTGATCAATGTATAGTAGATCATGTGCCCCTCTTTGTCCTTTCCGGCATCCTTTTTGTTCCTCGGGGAGCAGTCCACGTTTGTCCAGGGATTGGTAGATTTGTTCTCTCAGTTGTGCTGTGAGAATTTTCCACATTATTGGTAGACATGTTATCGGTCTGTAGTTGCTGGGGGTCGTTCCCTTTTTGGGGTCTTTTTGTATTAGTGTTGTTCTTCCTTCCGTCATCCATTCTGGTATGTCTGTTTTGCGGATACATCCGCTCAGTTTCTGCGCTATTCTTTCATGCAGGGTCGTGAATTTTTTAAACCAGTATGCAGTATGCATTATTATTATTATTATTATTATTATTATTATTATTATTATTATTATTATTATTATTATTATTATTTACTCACTAGGAGTTATCACACTGGTCATCGTCAGTGGTCACCCACTGCCGACAACCTGTGGTATTCCCTGGAGTCTGAGTGACAACAAGTCTCCTCAGGCCTCCAGTATGCTCCACCTCTTTTCGTTCATCACCGCTGATGATCTTGCGTTAATCGCAACAGCCACCTACCAACGATTTCTCGCTGATAATGGCCATTGGTCTCCTCTGGGGCCCGAGTGGCAACAAGCCTTCCCAAGGTCCCAGAGCTGTCCGCGCTCTTCCAGTGGAGGTCTGGTTTTGCGCTTTCCCTCCTCGACCCTCTGTCCATAATTTTTGTGGCGTCAGCCTATGCTTGCGCCTCTCTCGTTCGGTTGTATTTTCCCCGGTTCTGTTGTTTTGTGCTTCCATGTGTTTGTTCTCCATTCGTTGCTTATGTGGGTTGGTTTCCGCATTCGAGGACATTTCTCAGGATTGTAGCTGTTTTGATCATTACTGTCCTTTGTATTGTCTCAGTTATCCCTTTGATTCCTATTTCTCCTAGTCTTTTCTCCATGTTTTTGGGGACTGTTCCTAGTGCTCCTATGATTATTGGTGTTATACTGACTTTCTTCATGTTCCATATTCCTTTCAATTCTCTGGCAAGTTCAGTATATTTGCTTCTCTTTTCCGTCTCTTTGATCTTCACTCTGTGGTCTGCTGGAACGGCAAAGTCCACGATTTTGCAGGATTTTTCTTTCTTGTTGATTATTATCATATCCGGTCTCCTTGCTGTTATGGGTTTGTCTGTTTGTACATTCATATCCCATATGATTTTGTGTTTTTCGTTTTCTAGTACAGTTTCTGGTTTGTGTTTGTACCGTTTTCTTGCATATTCGAAATTCAGTTGTTTGCACATTTCCCGGTGTACTTCTTTCCCCATGCTGTCATGTCTGTTCTTGTATTCCCTTTGTGCTAGCTTGCTGCATTCACTTATTATATGATTTATCGTTTCGTCTCTTTGTCCACACAATCTGCATTTGCTGTTTTCCTGGGTTTTATCTATCTTTGCTTTAATAAAGTTTGTCCTAATCGCATTGTTCTGTGCAGCCGTCAGCAGAGATTCCGTTTCTCTGTTCAGGTTTCCTTTTCTTAGCCATGCCCAGCTGTTTTCATTGGCTTCATCGCTTGTCAGTCTTATAAAGCGTCCATGTAGTTGTTTTTCTTCCCACTTTTCCTTTCTTGTCTTTTTGTTTCTGGGTTCAGTGCTTCCGGGGTTGTTTGTTGGGCTGGTGTCTCTTGCTGTGGTGATCAGTCTTTCCGTGTTCTGGGTTACATATTTCTCCAGCTCTTTTTTGGTGTCTTCCACACAGTCTTCTATACTTACCAGTCCTCTACCTCCTTCATTTCTTTTCACGTAGAGTCTGTCCGTGTCGTCTTTTGGGTGCAGTGCATTGTGCATAGTCATTAGTTTTCTAGTTCTTTGGTCAAGGTGCCTGAGTTCTTCTTTGGTCCAGCTTATGAATGGTCCAGAGTATCTTATAAGTGATACAGCCCATGTGTTTATCCCTTTTACTAGATTTCTGCTATATAGTTTAGTTTCTAAGAGTTTCCTTGTTCTTCGTAGATATTCTTTTCCAATCTTCTCTTTCATTTCTGTATATTTGATTGTGTCTGCTTCCAGAACTCCCAGGTATTTGTAACTATCTTGTTCTCCTAGCGCCCTCATCTTCTCTTGGTTGGGGAGTTCTATACCTTCTGTCTTTTCCAGTTTTCCTCTTTTGATCTCTAGCAGTGCACATTTTTCTATTCCAAACTCCATTTGGATATCCTGGCTGAATATCCTGGTTGTGTTTATCAGCTTTTCCAGTTCTGTTTTGTTTTTTGCAAACAGTTTAAGGTCATCCATGTACATCAGGTGGTTTATTCTTTGTTCTGTATCAGTAAACCTGTATCCGGCATCACACTTTCTGAGTATGTAGTTGAGTGGCATCATGGCTATTATAAACAGTAGTGGTGATAGAGAGTCTCCTTGAAAAATGCCTCTCTGTATTTTTATCTCAGACAGGTATTGTCCTCCGGCTGTCAGTTTTAGTCTCCATGTTTCCATTGCTTTCTGGATGAGATTAATAATCCTGTCTGGTATCTTGTATATTTTTAAGCATTCAATTATCCATGTTTGGGGGATTCTGTCGTAGGCTTTCTTGTAGTCAATCCATGCCATGGTTATGTTCTTTTGTCTGCTCTTCACCTCCTTCAGAGTCTTTTGATCAATGTATAGTAGATCATGTGCCACTCTTTGTCCTTTCCGGCATCCTTTTTGTTCCTCGGGGAGCAGTCCACGTTTGTCCAGGGATTGGTAGATTTGTTCTCTCAGTTGTGCTGTGAGAATTTTCCACATTATTGGTAGACCTGTTATCGGTCTGTAGTTGCTGGGGGTCGTTCCCTTTTTGGGGTCTTTTTGTATTAGTGTTGTTCTTCCTTCCGTCATCCATTCTGGTATGTCTGTTTTGCGGATACATCCGCTCAGTTTCTGCGCTATTCTTTCATGCAGGGTCGTGAATTTTTTAAACCAGTATGCAGTATGCATTATTATTATTATTATTATTATTATTATTATTATTATTATTATTATTATTATTATTATTATTATTATTATTATTATTATTATTATTATTTACTCACTAGGAGTTATCACACTGGTCATCGTCAGTGGTCACCCACTGCCGACAACCTGTGGTATTCCCTGGAGTCTGAGTGACAACAAGTCTCCTCAGGCCTCCAGTATGCTCCACCTCTTTTCGTTCATCACCGCTGATGATCTTGCGTTAATCGCAACAGCCACCTACCAACGATTTCTCGCTGATAATGGCCATTGGTCTCCTCTGGGGCCCGAGTGGCAACAAGCCTTCCCAAGGTCCCAGAGCTGTCCGCGCTCTTCCAGTGGAGGTCTGGTTTTGCGCTTTCCCTCCTCGACCCTCTGTCCATAATTTTTGTGGCGTCAGCCTATGCTTGCGCCTCTCTCGTTCGGTTGTATTTTCCCCGGTTCTGTTGTTTTGTGCTTCCATGTGTTTGTTCTCCATTCGTTGCTTATGTGGGTTGGTTTCCGCATTCGAGGACATTTCTCAGGATTGTAGCTGTTTTGATCATTACTGTCCTTTGTATTGTCTCAGTTATCCCTTTGATTCCTATTTCTCCTAGTCTTTTCTCCATGTTTTTGGGGACTGTTCCTAGTGCTCCTATGATTATTGGTGTTATACTGACTTTCTTCATGTTCCATATTCCTTTCAATTCTCTGGCAAGTTCAGTATATTTGCTTCTCTTTTCCGTCTCTTTGATCTTCACTCTGTGGTCTGCTGGAACGGCAAAGTCCACGATTTTGCAGGATTTTTCTTTCTTGTTGATTATTATCATATCCGGTCTCCTTGCTGTTATGGGTTTGTCTGTTTGTACATTCATATCCCATATGATTTTGTGTTTTTCGTTTTCTAGTACAGTTTCTGGTTTGTGTTTGTACCGTTTTCTTGCATATTCGAAATTCAGTTGTTTGCACATTTCCCGGTGTACTTCTTTCCCCATGCTGTCATGTCTGTTCTTGTATTCCCTTTGTGCTAGCTTGCTGCATTCACTTATTATATGATTTATCGTTTCGTCTCTTTGTCCACACAATCTGCATTTGCTGTTTTCCTGGGTTTTATCTATCTTTGCTTTAATAAAGTTTGTCCTAATCGCATTGTTCTGTGCAGCCGTCAGCAGAGATTCCGTTTCTCTGTTCAGGTTTCCGTTTCTTAGCCATGCCCAGCTGTTTTCATTGGCTTCATCGCTTGTCAGTCTTATAAAGCGTCCATGTAGTTGTTTTTCTTCCCACTTTTCCTTTCTTGTCTTTTTGTTTCTGGGTTCAGTGCTTCCGGGGTTGTTTGTTGGGCTGGTGTCTCTTGCTGTGGTGATCAGTCTTTCCGTGTTCTGGGTTACATATTTCTCCAGCTCTTTTTTGGTGTCTTCCACACAGTCTTCTATACTTACCAGTCCTCTACCTCCTTCATTTCTTTTCACGTAGAGTCTGTCCGTGTCGTCTTTTGGGTGCAGTGCATTGTGCATAGTCATTAGTTTTCTAGTTCTTTGGTCAAGGTGCCTGAGTTCTTCTTTGGTCCAGCTTATGAATGGTCCAGAGTATCTTATAAGTGATACAGCCCATGTGTTTATCCCTTTTACTAGATTTCTGCTATATAGTTTAGTTTCTAAGAGTTTCCTTGTTCTTCGTAGATATTCTTTTCCAATCTTCTCTTTCATTTCTGTATATTTGATTGTGTCTGCTTCCAGAACTCCCAGGTATTTGTAACTATCTTGTTCTCCTAGCGCCCTCATCTTCTCTTGGTTGGGGAGTTCTATACCTTCTGTCTTTTCCAGTTTTCCTCTTTTGATCTCTAGCAGTGCACATTTTTCTATTCCAAACTCCATTTGGATATCCTGGCTGAATATCCTGGTTGTGTTTATCAGCTTTTCCAGTTCTGTTTTGTTTTTTGCAAACAGTTTAAGGTCATCCATGTACATCAGGTGGTTTATTCTTTGTTCTGTATCAGTAAACCTGTATCCGGCATCACACTTTCTGAGTATGTAGTTGAGTGGCATCATGGCTATTATAAACAGTAGTGGTGATAGAGAGTCTCCTTGAAAAATGCCTCTCTGTATTTTTATCTCAGACAGGTATTGTCCTCCGGCTGTCAGTTTTAGTCTCCATGTTTCCATTGCTTTCTGGATGAGATTAATAATCCTGTCTGGTATCTTGTATATTTTTAAGCATTCAATTATCCATGTTTGGGGGATTCTGTCGTAGGCTTTCTTGTAGTCAATCCATGCCATGGTTATGTTCTTTTGTCTGCTCTTCACCTCCTTCAGAGTCTTTTGATCAATGTATAGTAGATCATGTGCCCCTCTTTGTCCTTTCCGGCATCCTTTTTGTTCCTCGGGGAGCAGTCCACGTTTGTCCAGGGATTGGTAGATTTGTTCTCTCAGTTGTGCTGTGAGAATTTTCCACATTATTGGTAGACATGTTATCGGTCTGTAGTTGCTGGGGGTCGTTCCCTTTTTGGGGTCTTTTTGTATTAGTGTTGTTCTTCCTTCCGTCATCCATTCTGGTATGTCTGTTTTGCGGATACATCCGCTCAGTTTCTGCGCTATTCTTTCATGCAGGGTCGTGAATTTTTTAAACCAGTATGCATGTATGTATGCATCATCATCATCATCATCATCATCATCATCATCATCATCATCATCATCATCATCATCATCATCATCATCATCATCATCATCATCATCATCATCATCATCATCATCATCATCATCATCATCATCATCATCATCATCATCATCACCATCATCATCATCATCATCATCATCATCATCATCATCATCATCATCATCATCATCATCATCATCATCATCATCATCATCATCATCATCATCATCATCATCATCATCATCATTATTATTATTATTATTATTATTATTATTATTATTATGCGTGTAAGTATATATCTTCTCTCCCACAGCGGTAAGATGTGACACAAGGTCTGAAAGTGAGATTAGATAAGTCAGCCCCCTAGAGGAAGAGCACTTATGACCCTCAAAAATGCCTGGACGGCCGGTAGGGGCGCCTCAGGCGATTAGCAATAAACAAACCCCTTCTCAAAGGGTGAGAAGGCAAAGCCTGGGTGGGTGGACCTCCTAGAACTGCACAGGACAAACCCACTAACCGGCGGAATCAAGCCCCGAAGGTCAAGTCGATACCGGTCTGTAGGGTGTAGTATCCATCGGAACAGATACTACACTCTTAGCCAAAAGGCCGACACGTAATATGCGTGTACCTTCAATCGTTCATACGTTATCACACATCACACATATATAAAAAGATGAGCTCATCCGATCGCCGAATACGAAATGCAAAAGTTCTGGGTATCTATTATTGCTGGTAACCCCAAATATACATTTAACCTAGTTCAAAAACAACTGTTACAAAATCGAATAAGACATCATACATGGAATTATGTCATCACTGACTACTTAAAATTGCACCAACACCACTTAAAGAGCGCGTATAAACTAGTAAATATTAAAAAAAGATTGCAAGAGGTTCTCGCCGGTGGAACACACTTGCGCGGTACTGCTTTCCTACTAGTTACCACTTGGTCGTTTTCAAATCCAGTGTCAAACAAATTCTTGTCATAATCCACCCCATAAGTAATAATCGATGTATACCATTGCTCAAAGTTAGTACTCCCATAATGTTCATCATCTTTTAGCTGACAATCATTTCAGTCTCATTGACCCTTATCCTAGTGTGGCTCTTGGTCTTTGTAAGGGGATGACTCTATAGTATACACATCTACAATTGTATTATATAGACATAAGTAAATAGAGAGAGATGGAGAGAGATGGAGAGAGAGAAAGAGAGTGTAAGTAAATAGATATAAACAGAGAGAGATAGAGAGAGAGAGAGAGAGAGAGTGTAAGTAAATAGATGTAAACAGAGAGAGATGGAGAGATAGAGAGAGTGTAAGTAAATAGATGTAAAAAGAGAGAGATGGAGAGAGAGAGAGTGTAAGTAAATAGATGTAAAAAGAGAGAGATGGAGAGAGAGAAAGAGAGTGTAAGTAAATAGATGTAAAAAGAGAGAGATGGAGAGAGAGAAGGAGAGAGTAAGTAAATAGATGTAAAAAGAGAGAGACGGAGAGAGAGAAGGAGAGAGTAAGTAAATAGATGTAAAAAGAGAGAGACGGAGAGAGAGAAGGAGAGAGTAAGTAAATAGATGTAAAAAGAGAGAGAAGGAGAGAGTAAGTAAATAGATGTAAAAAGAGAGAGACGGGGAGAGAGAAGGAGAGAGTAAGTAAATAGATGTAAAAAGAGAGAGATGGAGAGAGAGAAAGAGAGAGTAAGTAAATAGATGTAAAAAGAGAGAGATGGAGAGAGTAAGTAAATAGATGTAAAAAGAGAGAGACGGGAAGAGAGAAGGAGAGAGTAAGTAAATAGATGTAAAAAGAGAGAGACGGGGAGAGAGAAGGAGAGAGTAAGTAAATAGATGTAAAAAGAGAGAGATGGAGAGAGAGAAAGAGAGAGTAAGTAAATAGATGTAAAAAGAGAGAGATGGAGAGAGATTAAGAAAGATGGAGAGAGATTAAGTAAATAGATGCAAAAGAAAGAGGTGGATAGAGATGTGGAAAGAAAGAAAGAGAGAGTAAGTAAATAGATGTGAAAAAAGAGAGAGATAGATAGAGCGAAAGAGAGATGGAAAAGGAGAGAGTAAGTAAATAGATGTAAAAGAGAGAGAAAGAAAGATAGATGTAAAAAAGATAACTATTATTGTTATTCATTTCGATCGATTTTATCTTCATATAAATTGCTACAGATTTAAATGTTATAAAAATGATTTTATACTTACCGGTCAGAAAGCCAACCGCAGCACAACATGGCAACGAGGTAACCAGCAAAATACACGGTAAAGATTTGATCGCCAAGCCATTCCCGATGACACACAAGATTAAACTAAAAAGAAACATTGAAATTTAGTTGAGTGAGTTAGTCCCTGATACAATGCAGTCGTTAATAAAATGCAAAGTTTCAATTGCTGTGAACAATATATATATATATATATATATATATATATATATATATATATATATATATATATATATATATATATATATATATATGTAAAAATAAAAATGGAATAAAGAATAAGCAATTCAACAACTAACAAAAATAAACTCAAAAACTCATGTTGTAAAGTTCCACCGAGATATTTCGGCCGTAGATACGACCATTTTCGATCAGTTAATAAACTTTATTTCAAAACGGAAAAGTTTTCAAATTTATACAGAGAATGCGATTGGAAGAAAATGTCACGTGCAGAGAACGAGAAAAAGGAATGCAAGGAATGTTATGAAAAGAGAAAGAAAAAGAAGATTTCTCTCTCTTTTTTTCCTTCTTTAATAGTTTTCGACAAGAAAATGTCGATTTCCTTTTCTCACGTTTGCTCTCGCTTTCTCTTCTTCTTCGTTTCGTCTTCTTCAACTGACGTTCTAAAGATACTGGTTGATTGGTATCTCTTTCTTCTTCTTCCTCTTCTTCATTTTCTTTTTCTTTCTCTTTTCATAACATTCCTCGCATTCCTTTTTCTCCCCTTTTTGTTGCTCTCTGCACGTGAAATTTTCTTCCAATCGCATTCTCTGTATAAATTTGAAAACTTTTCCGTTTTGAAATAAAGTTTATTAACTGATCGAAAATGGTCGTATCTACGGCCGAAATATCTCGGTGGAACTTTACAACATGAGTTTTTGAGTTTATTTTTGTTAGTTGTTGAATTGCTTATTCTTTATTCCATTTTTATTTTTACATATTGTCTGAAACATTGTTTCTTTTTTCCCATATATATATATATATATATATATATATATATATATATATATATATATATATATATAGTAATCCAGGTAGAGTAAAAATCCACAGGGTAGAAATCCAAAGGGAATCAAACCGGGCTTATAAAAGAGTGCTCAATAAATATATAGAGCTGTATTGTGAATTCTTTTATTCGAACATGTACAAGGTCTGCTACACTGGCATGTCGAGGTTATCGATCTACAGCTATCAAGAGCTGAGGTTTCATCAGGCAGAAAGTTTTTTTGTGATCCGACCAGGTCGGTTAAGTCCAGGAAGAATGGAGTCAAGCAAAGAAGAAGAAGAACAAATGATAGTCATGTGACCAATTATTTAAAAAAATTATTGGCCGTTAGAAAAGTTTAATTTACAGTAATTCATATTTTTATTTTTATCCAACGCTGAGCTGGGGTAGAGGGGGGCTGAGGGAAAGGAAAAGAAAGGGAAAGAGAAGAGAAAGAAAGAGAGGTAGGTAGGGTGTTAGGGGTGGGTGTCTGTAGCCATTTAAAAGTTGTCGTGGGCTGGAGAGGGTTGATGTGTCTAGTTAGGTGTCATGGCACGCGACCGGCATTTGGCAAGTGTTGTTCCGTGTCAAGGGGATGTTTCAACCTATTTAATGCAAATGTTTAAATTTTCGCGGCAAAAAAGCTTAAAGTGATATTTAGTTTAAATTATTACTGGTGATAAATAAATTTAATTTTGTGTAGTATTTGACAATGTATTAATAAACTATAATGGTGATTATTTTTAGTAAAATCGTATATAGATTTATGACATTAGTATTAATAAATTTTACCATTATATTTTGATCAATTGATATTTAGTTTTAATTATTTTGATCGATAAATAAATGTATTTTAATTCTAAGTAATATTTAGTAGTTAATTAATAAAACATATCGGTAATTGCTTTTATTTTTAGTAAGAGTCATATATGAATTAATGGCAGTGGTATTAATAAATTTAATTCTAGATAATATTTGATAATGAGTTAATAAAATATAATGGGGATTATTTTTAGTAAGAATCGTATATAAATTGATGACATTGGTATTAATGAATTATACTATTATATTTAGTTTTAATTATTTTGGAGTATAAATAAATGTATTTTGATCCTGAATAATAGTTAGTAATGAATTAATAAAATATAGTGGTAATTACTTTTATTTTTAGTGAAAGTCATATATGAATTAATTGCATTGGTATTAATAGATTTTATTATTCGTTGTAATTGTATTAAGAATGGTGGGGTTAAAACCTGTCAGAAGATTAAAGATAATATTGGCGGTAGGGTGTTTTAGTTAAAGTTGTTAAAAATAATTTATTGTCCATGAGTGGGGGGACTAGAAATGTTGGGGGCCAGTACTTTTGAGTAAAGTAAGCAATGTATAATTTTAAAAGATGATTTTGGTAATATGTGGTTGACTTTTGTTGGATTTTGTAAATTAAATATTAAATATTTATGGCCAAGGTTAAGTATATGGGGAATATCTATACACACATATAGACGCATACACGCACTCACATATACATAAATATACATATATATGCATGCATACATAGAGACTCATACGTGCACTCATCTGCATACATATATACATGAACCCATAGATACATATACATACGTACACATACACACGCACACACATACATACACAAGCACATACACATACATACAAATAGTTACAAATTTCATATTTTCACACATATGCATATACATACATCCACAAAATACACCTACACATACATATCCAAAAGTTTTACTTGAAGGTGTTCTAATATTTATTCCAAAAAGGGGGGTAATTATATTATACTTGTAATTGAGGGTTAGAGTTATCTGGTTTGGAGATGTTTATAAGTGTTAATTTTAGGGGGTTGGTGGGTATTGGGATTTTTTTGTTTTAATGGTATTATTTAGGGAGTATTGTACAAATTAATAAGGAAATGTGATCTGTTATGCCTACAATTGATCGATGTTTCCTGTGTAATTCCTCTGATGATAAGATTTTAATCTTTGAAAAGTCTTGGCTTAAGGAAAGAATAATAAACATGTTTTACCGAGTACACCTTGCATTGAACAATCGAAGTTGAAATAAATTTGTCATTCGCACATGTGTATCCCTCTTCTTTCATCTATCTTTATATATATATATATATATATATATATATATATATATATATATATATATATAATGACAGGTCAGAGTTGTATGATACTGTGATTTAATATGAGTTTCGCATCTTACACGTCTCTGGAGAAAAATTCAGAAAATACTTGAAGAAATCCAAGTTGCAAGAATAAAGCCAATACTTGAAACTAAAAAAAAAGTCTAATGTTCAGAAAAAACTCGGATGCATATCAAAACGACTCCCGGATAAGCTCTTCAGAAATTAAGACACACTGAGTTGAAATAATAAAGAAATTACCCAAAGGAACATTTACATGGAGTCTGTAAAGTCGAAAATTCCTTCCATATCGGCAGACTTTTCAAACTCTTCAAAGGTTAAAATATTGAGCTTCATTTTGCTTTGGAAATTGATTCTTATAAGTATCGATCTGAACTATAGAAAATATTTTTTTTAAAATGTTATCATATACATATATATTTATATTTATTTATATATTTCTATTTATTCATATATGTATTACAGAAGATAAGAACAGCATTGATACCGCCGATTTCAAATCTGTTGTCCGGATATTCTGTAATACATATATAAATAAATATTACGTTTTATTTTTTTATTTTTCTTCATAATAGAGCACTCTATCTTTGAATAATCTTACAAATATTATATATATATAAATTTACGTATGTGTATATGTTTAGATATGTGTATGTACAGAATTTACTGCTCAACTAATTAACCGATCGTTATGGATTCTGTAACACAGCTGCTAGACGTAAAGGGGCGTAATGTGGGCTATATTTAGTTTCATTTAGTCTTATGTAAAGAAATGTGGAATCCTTTCGTGAAAATTCAGATACCTCCGATGTTTGTGGTAAAATACATCAATTAATAAATATTCCCTAAATGTCAGTATCTTTGCTTTATTTTGAAGGGGTTGACGAAAAATAGTAAGGGCCCAACATCCAATTCGAAAATTCAAATATATCAGATTTACATTGAATTCAATCCATAGTCAAATTAGCAAAATTCCTCGAATTTCAATTTCTTCTCAAACCCTTCAACTTAAAGCTTGAACTTTAGACATTTTCTAGAATCAAAATAATGTAATGAATCTTGATCAAAATTGGAATAAGTATTCTAGACATAAGGTTTAATCTTTGTGAAAGGATATAAAAGTGGTGAAGAACTGTTGTGTTTGAGGAATTAATTTTAACTGTCTTTGTATTCTTCGAGTAAATATATAGAAATTACATTTTTTCACTGTTCATTTTACAGTGGAAAACAGTCTGCTTCAGAAAATCTTTATATTTCACACAAAAATAAGATATTCAATCGTAGCATTTCGTATAAAATGACAGCTCATAATTTTATTTGTTTAATTTTATTTGTTTATTTTTATATGTTTATTTATTTATTTATTTTACTAAAGTTCTTTTTATACTGGTTGTCGCACTGATCTGCGAGATGCTATGAAGCGGTGTATTTGAAACAGTCGTTAGATAAAAAAAAAAAATAACGGCGCATTGCATGTCGGGAAATATATAAAATGAGCTTTTGTTGGATGTTTATTTATGCATTTATAAAATGACAGCTCATAATTTTATTTGTTTATTTTTATATATTTATTTATTTATTTATTTTACTAAAGTTCTTTTTAATACTGGTTGTTGTCCTGATAGGCTAGAATTTGAAACAGTCGTTAGATAAAAAAAAATAACGGCGCATTGCATGTCGGGAAATATATAAAATGAGTTTTTGTGGGATGTTTATTTATGCATGTTCTGTCTGTGAACTGATGTATTTGATTTAAATATTATATAACTTTATAGTCTAAGTTTACCTTGACGTACGAGATATTGGTTATTTTGTGTCATTTAGAAGTGTAAACAATTATTTATCTGATTTTATTTTTTTTAAATCTAATTATTTATCATCATTGTATTGTATTTTATTTTATTTCGTATCTGTCAACTAAAAATATGTCAGATATACTTACATCAGTCGTGAGCGTTGTTTGAAATATTGATCTGTCATAGACCCAAGCGGTACAGACATTAAGTGTCTGATTTCCCTGTAGAGTTGTATTACCAAACAGGTGGCATTTTTTGTAGACGTTTTTCCCATCCACCGTCTCTTCGGGAATGTATTCTTTGATGAGGTTTGCGTGAGCTTCACTTTGCACTTGGTAAGTATCGTTTGGTAAACCAGGAATGGCACATCTAGAAAAAAAGAACCTGTTAATATCATACGTGTATATAACTGAAACACGAATCTTCAAAAATTATTGACGAAGTTTTCCGGAAATAAACGAACAAATACATTTTTAAACAAATAACGCCGCATGTTCAAAAACAGCAAAGACGTTTGATAAACGAGGAATAGTACTACTGCAAAAAGAACAGTTTAATATCATACTTAAGTAATCCAGCATACTAACCGATACCTCCAAAAATGGAATTTGTACGTTTAGTTTTTGTAAGTATGGATGTCCAGAAAGACAATAATCACACATCATTGGCCATTTTGTTCGGCCAGGAACAAGTGTTATAACCGATAGCTGGCGAGAATATAATGTCCCGCTGAACCATGATATCGTGAACCATGAATAGAATTTCTTGAACCCGAATGATCCTACAGTCCACACCAACAATTTTGAAAGATTCTGTAGTCAGTGAAAAATAAAATTTAGACAAATGAGAGATACTAATTGGGAAAATTTCCAGAGCTACCTCATGGAATTTTTTTGGCATCGTAGAATGATCAGTCATTTTTTCGGCAATATCTTATATTGGATCCGTTTTTAATTATGAAGTTAAAATAAACACAGTAAAAATACATAATTTTTTGACAAAAACAATTTTTCTTTGATAAATATGTATGTTAAGTAAACAAGAAAAAAAATTCCATGATTTTTTGTGAAAAACATTAACAAAATTTCAAATTAGAAAATATATAAAAATTATTTTATTATTTTATTATTAATGAAAAAAAAATGCAATTACGCTAATTTTATTTAATTGTTAAATATTAATATGAAAAAATGTATGTAAAAAAAAACATTTATTTCTGTTTTCTAAATTCATATTTTGGACACATAAACTAATACTGTTTCAACTTCCTTATATACTGTCACAAAAACACGCTCAGACAGCAGACGGGTTTTACAATTTACATAATTCATTTCTTTTAAACTTCTAATAAATTCATATTTACAAATATACACTTATAACTGCTATTATCAAATTTACATATGTATTTACAATATTTTCCGATAAGGTGATATTAATAAAAATTATTCATACAATTAATTAAACACATTTCATTATGAAACCGGCGTGTTTTTTTAAACCATACTTTGAATGGCAAGTACTGTTAAAATTGCCAAGTCATCCTTTCAGAACTGACTTCATTTTGAGAGGATTTTTTTTCCACATTATAATTCTTTATTTTCATTACGTTGTTAAGACAAGGTGTTTTGTTGTAAATTAAAGTTAAGAAAGGCATATCCCAGCCATTAGTAAATGGGTGACCATTTTGGAAAAATAAATTGCTGACTCATACTTCCGGTCCTTCCGGAAGTGACGTCATTGTGAGTAGATTTTTTCACATTATCATTCTTTATTTTCATTACGTTGTCAAGACAAGGTGTTTTATTGTAAATTAAAGTTAAGCAATACATGTCCCGGCCATGTGATCATTTTGGAAAAATTAATTGCTGACCCATCCTTCCGGAAGTGACTTCATTGTGACTAAATGGGTAACCATTTTGGAAGAATAACAAAACTGGTTCTTTGATATGACGTAGGTGCCTTCAATAGCATATTTAAACACGAGTTCTTTGATATGACCGAGTCGCCTCCTCAATTTTTTTCTTTTCTTAACTATGGATGGGGAGGGTAAAAAAATGTTAATGGGGGGGGGCAAAAATTTTTTTTCTTTTCTTTTTTTTTACTGAAAATATTAATATCTATGGGGGAGGGTAAAAAAAATTGGGGGGTGTAAATTTATTTTTTCCTTTTTTTAACTGAAAATATTACTATGTATGGGGAGGGTAAAAAAATTGGAGGGAGAATTCTTTTTTTCTTAACTGAAAATATTAATATTGGGGGGATCAAACATTTTTTTTTTAATTCAAAATATTTATATGTATGGGAGAGGATAAAAAAATTGGTGGGGGTCAAAAAAATTCTTTTTTTTTCTTAACTAAAAATATTTCTATGTATGGGGGAGGGTAAAAAAAATTGTGGGGGCAAAAAAAAATTTTTTTTTTTTTTTTAACTAAAAATATTTCTATTCAAAACAAAAATTGGAATGCGGCCGAAATTTTTTTTTCTTTAATTTTAACTAAAAATATTCTTGGGCGGAAACAAAGAAAATAAATGTCTAACCACCCAAGAAATATGACTGGGTCTCCATCGGTTTACGGGTGAGCGTTCATTTCTGACGCGGCAGCCTAGCAAAAATCTGCGACCGGAGGGAGCATATATTTGCTAGTCTATATAATAACGTTTCTTGTTTTTGTTATTCAGAATTCTATAATACATTTCAAAAAGCGTTTTCTTAAATATGTGTACACACCTTCAAATTCATTTAAGCGTTGCCGCGCTAATACCCACATCTAAATGTTCACTTTCTTTATGACCGTCAACGAATCCAGACGAAACTTTCTCTCTTGGAACCACGAGTGGATTTACTTGCAATTTTAACACCAGCAAAATTGAGAGGAAAAGAAAAAGAAATTAAACAAGCCGCGCGTGCGTGGTTCCCCTCTGTATGTGACTCGATGTGGTGAGTGTAAAATGCAATACATTTGGGCAATTTGGGGCATTTTTACCCCCTCCCCCCTTTGACCCCCTGGGGCGCGAACCAGAATTTTTCTGAGGTCAAGGATGATCATTTTATATCCAGAACAATTGCCTCTACATTTTGGCCAAGTTTCAGAAAAATTGAATGGATGGATCAAACGTTATGGGAGAAAAGGGTCATTTTTTGCAATTTTGGAGGCTTTTGATCCCCTGGGGGCGCGAACCAGATTTTTTCCAAGGTCAGCGGTACTTATTTTCTATTAGGAACAATTGCCTCCACATTTTGCCCAAGTTTCAGAGAAATTGAATGGATGGATGAAAAGTTATGGGGCAAAAAATGTCATTTTTTGCAATTTCGGGGCCTTTTGACCCTCTGGGGGGCTAACCAGATTATTTTCAAAAATCGGATAATGTCACTTTCTAACCTGACCAAAGTTACAACTTCATGCAAAATTTCAGAGAAATTCAATGGATGGTTACGGAGAAAAATCTGGACGGACGGACGGACGGACGGACGGACGGACATGCCTCAAAACATAAGTCCCCCGATTTTATAAATTGGGGGACCAATAACTCTTCTTTAAGGCCATGATACGGCGAAAGTCTCAGATACATATATTTATGAAGAATGGTTTTATTTATTTAATAAATATATAAAAAAAAAACGTTTCTTGTTTTTTCTAAATTCGCTAAAACAAAAGCAAAAAAGAATACAAGGCGTTCAGGAGAAATTTGACACTTTTTGGAAAGGGAAGAAAAACGTCATATCTTGGCCAATAATTGATGTATTTTCAAAATTCAAAGTGTACCCCTTAGAGGATCTTTAATTGAATACCGATCATTAAAAAATAAAGCCTCCGCTCTTGGCTACCATCAAAGTGAAGTATTTGTTCCCATGGATCCTATACCTCGTAGACAGGTAGCATCTTAGCCTTCGGGCCTTGATTATGCCAGTTTGTGGGATTGTCCTGTGCAGTTCTAGGAGGTCCACCCTCCCAGGCTTTGCCTTCTCACCCTCTGAGAAGGGGTTAGTTAATTGTATATCGCCTCTACCGGGAATGCTGACGGGACTGCCCAGGCATTTTTTGTAGGCCACAATGCTCTTCCTCTAGGGTGCTGGCTTTTCAATCCCACTTTCCGACCTTGTGGCACATCTTACTGCAGGGAGGGGGGGGGGAGAGATGAAAATAAAATTAAAATAAAAAATATAAAAAGTACTGATTCCAGTTGAACCTCCCCGGATGTGGCAAAAGTACTACTACATATGTTGAGGACATCATATTCAATATATTTGATGAGTAAATTTATATTTAGTCTGTAGGGAAGCAACCCCCTGGTAATGTGCTCTCCAGATGAGAAACAATAATACTAATACATATGTTGAGAGTAAATTTATATTTAGTCTGCAGGGAAGCAGCCCCCTAGTAATGTGCTCTCCAGATGGGAAGTTCTTGAAAGAAACAATAATACTAATACATATGTTAAGAGTATATTTATATTACACGAGAACAATACTCGTCCCGTGACGGTTAAAATGAATTCCCCGAACAAAACAGGTGTTGTCACCTTACGAAGATTAAAATCAAGCCATAATGAAACTGAACTTTATGTCTAGAATCCTAATTCAAATTTTAATCAAAATCCATTAAATGATTTTGATTCTATGTCTAAAATGAAAAGATTAAGTTTAAGGAGTCATGAGAAGGAATTGAAATTCAGGGAATCTTACTTAATTAGTGACTATTGAATATGGGTAAAAATTAATACAAATCTGAAATATTTGATTTTTTTTAAATGGGGATTCTGTCCATATTATGCCTCCTATAAAGCCCTTTAAAATACGCAAAAGTACCTGAAATTTATGGAATATTTATTAATTAAGATCAAATATCTATTATCAAAATTAAAAAATAATCAGACGTATCTGAATTTTCACAGTAGATTTCAACACCTTTGACCTCCGTTGCATAACACTAACTCAAACTAAATATAAACCACATAATGACCCCTTACGCCTAGCAGTATCAAAATTCATGATAATCAGTTAATTAATTTAGGCGCGAATCCTGTATATACAAATATATTAACAGATAAATATACCTAGCGTTATATATATATATATATATATATATATATATATATATATATATATGACTAGTAAATTTTGTTTGAATGTTCAAGATATCAAAAAAAATGTTTCCACTGAAGAACTAGACTATTTAATATTCTAGTTCACCAAGATTTTCAATGCGTGGATAGAGACATTTAATTAATTTTCGACCCATTTTGCAGTGTATTTGTTGATATTCATTACTGAGCAACGGATTTAGAGGACGGCCATGTTATAACCGGCAGGGAAGCCACGCCGATTTTTCCTGTTAGTTATGTTAAAAGATGCGATGAATTTAAAAGCCAATAAATTAAATAAATGCAATAATAAGACTTCTTACAGCGTAGACACAATGCTTCAAGCAAACTACAACACCTTTTTTAAAATGAAGAAAAATTACTTACCTGTGTTTTATATCCGGAATTATAAAAACCATACTTCCAATTTGTAATCCGTCAAATATGGTGCAAATATACAATATATTGAGGATGAAGATTTGATAGCGCCCGCATCCGCCGATAGCTTTGATTACGTCATCGTAGTTCATGATGCTCTTGTTATTTCAAAATCCGATTTATGAAAAAAGAAGAAGCGGTCTATGGGGATTGCGACCGGTAAGTGTTGCTGTACGTATACGCTAACTTCTAATTGTCGTATGAGGAATATAATGCTTGCAAATATATATGTATGCCACCTGACAGGCGACGATGCGTTCGATAAGTCATGCATGTCTTGTAATGGATCTGGTTTCACACCCTAAAGGAGTAACACAACAAACTCATATATCAGACTTAAGTATTTCAAGTTCGATTAACAAACTAAAGTGGCTATACGAAGTTGTAAATGCCCAATAAGTTTATATTCACACTTTTATCTTTCATATATTTGTATATATGATTCAAATTTAATCAAAATAGATACTTAAAAATTAAAATAACCATCTCATATATCAGATTTACATAAAAATAAGTATTTGAAGTTCGATTTAAAAAATTATTTTTCATTTTTTAAAACTAAGTTCACCCCAAACAAGGCAAGTTGCCACCGTAGACGTAAGGGGCTACTGAGAATGAGGGTGAAAGTTTTGGGGGTCATCCTAAATTGGGAGCTGTGCAGCTAGATGCCTGTTCACATTAGTTTTAAATTTATGCATGTAGGAACAATTGTGGAAACAGGGAGGGAGTTCCAAAGTCCGGCAGCTCGAGGAAAAAAACTATTGGAGTAGAAGGCGTTCCGGCATCTGGGGACCTCAACAGTGAATGGATGGGATTTAGCTTATTGTCGAGTTATTCGAGTGTATTTACGTCTAGGGGGAACCAGAGCAGCAAGTTCATCGGAGCACATTCCATTGAAGTACTTGTAAAACAAGCACAAGGATGCAACATTGCGGCGATGGGACAGGGGCTGGAGCTTGGTGGATAGTGAAGGACCTATTAGATTAGATTCTCTTTTTTGGGATCTTATCTAAGATGGAAAGAGACTGGTGGATGGTGCACCAGCCCAGATATGACAACAATACACCATGCATGGGCGGATGGTGGCTTTGTAGAGATATAGGATACTGTCAGGTGTGAGAGGTTTTCTAGAACGGTTTTATGAATACACTTATGGAACTAGGCCCAAGTTGCCAATTCCCACTAAATGTATATACACATTTCTATCTTTTATATCTTTATATAAAAGACTAGTAGGATGATCCGACGTTGTTCGGGTTTTAATGATAAAACTCTCTGAATTAGTATCTTATACATATGGTTCAAATTTCATTAAAATCAGATGTACGTGTTTGAAGTTTTAAGGGGGTTCTGCATCCATAGCTCTCCCAGAGGGGGTACATAGATATTCGGCACATTTAGGAGCACGTTAACATTCGGAACAACAAAAAATTATATATGTGATTAAAATTTCATCAAAATAGGATATATTTGAAGTTTTAAGACGAGTGCTCCTCTCCTAGCTCCCTTAAGGGGGGGGGCAGTTAGAGATTTGGGATCACTTCCATTGTCTTCCTCACACAATTTTACATTAATTTTAGTTTTTATATAGATTTTATAACTTTTCTTTCTAGAGGACTACGAACTGCGTTCGAACACATGCGACCGCCTGCAACCGCCACTCCTACACTGATGAGGGTAAGAGATTCCGAAACGACGTCGTCTGTAGGTGAAAACACTTTAATATTTAAAAAATATTTATAGTTAAAATTTCATAATGATCCATTCAGTAGTTTATGAGATTACTCTCTCTCTCTCTCTCTCTCTCTCTCTCTCTCTCTCTCTCTCTCTCTATATATATATATATATATATATATATATATATATATATATATATATATATATATATTGAAATCTTTAATGAGATCTTTAATGATTCAAAGCAACCATAACGTTGAGAGATTTACCCTTTTTTTTCCCCTCTCAATCGTTTCCTCCAACTGGAATAAGTTTTCCCCCTCATATCTTATTCGACTTTTAGTTTTTAATTTACCATTCTGACGTTTCTTCTCAGAGGGTCAGACGATAAGGCCTTAAGGTAATTTTAACAATTTTCCTTTTTTTCCACTCGTCTGTTTCATTGATTAAAATAATGCTTCCTCTAAAATTGATCCTACGATTCTGTTGTACACGAAATTTACTTATATATATATATATATATATATATATATATATATATATATATATATATATATATATATATATATATATATATATATATGGGAAATGAAGAAGGAAAAACCAAGAGATATTTTTTTATGTATTCATCAACCTTTCGTCTAAATTGTAAGACTTCCTCAGGAGGATAATTTAAGAAAAATGTCATGCAAGTACATCGAAATATTGTGTTGACATGATGGGTTGATGAGGAAAAGTAGTAGGCGTGGCATTTTCTTAAATTATCATCCTGAGGAAGTTTTACAATAAAGACAAAACGTTGATGAATACCTAAAAAATATCTCTTGGTTTTTCCTTTTTCATTTCCCATTACGTCGGATTACTCTCATCCTTCCTTTCTCATATATATATATATATATATATATATATTATTATTATTATTATTATTATTATTATTATTATTATTATTATTATTAAAAATAACCGACAACTCATGTCGGGATATTTTTGTATGAATCCCTTCCATTTTCCAGAATAAAGTCCTAATCTCGGATGAGAATTGGCTGATGAAATCCGAGATTAGGGTTTTAATCCGGAAAATGGAAGGGATTCATAGAAAAATATCCAGACATGATTGGTCGGTTATTTTAAAAAATACGTGCCTTAGAGAAAAAATGCTGCCTCGATACACACACACACACACACACACACACACACACATATATATATATATATAATTTTATACGTACATAAAAGTAATCCATGGACACGTGTTTCTGGCTCACAGCTGTAGCTAGCATGGCTAACTTAGACAATGACCCAACCTTTGATATTGATGCCTATAGTTTGGCGTTTTACTGTCAGACTATGACGCCTTGCCTGGAAATATGTATAATTTTTATTGCCTAAATATTTTGACGTATTTTATGTAATTGTGTAGATAGAATTATTTTTAAGTAGGTATAAAATTAATAAAAAAATATATTAACTAAAAATACGTCTTATAAAGTTAAGTGCGACTAATAATGCAAGCTTCTGCATTAAATGTTATCACTTAGGAAGTGAACAATTATATGATAATAGTAAAGCAAAGTAACAAACGTTACCATAACCAATAAAAAGAAATTACATAAAATACATTAAAATATTTAGGTGATAAAAATCATAAATATTTCCAGGCAAGGCGTCATAGTCTGGAGGTAAAACGCCAAACTGTAGACATCAATATCAAAGGTTCGATCATTGTCTAAGTTAGCCATGCTAGTGACGGATGTGAGGCAGAAACACGTGTCTATGGATTACTTTTATGTACGTATACAATTGATTATATATATATATATATATATATATATATATATATATATATATATATATATAAATACCTAACCTTATAAATAAACTAGGAAATATATGTTTTAGAAAAATATAAATATATACGCACATGCATAACTTTACAAATATAAGCATCCACAATTATACAATGTATATAATAAATGCTATTTAAGTGCATAATCATACTAATTCATTGAATAACATTTCAGAGAGATAAAGACCACTTATAGATAAACCTGCACGAGTGTGATATTCGTAAATCAATGTTTGCGATTATTATTATTATTATTATTATTATTATTATTATTATTATTATTATTATTATTATTATTATTATTATTATTATTATTAAACATTAAGGTATATGGATGAATAGCATGGACGGCGGCACTAGAGGTTCAAACCCCCTCACTTTTTGACTTGGCCCCTCCATTTTACGGTCATCAATAATTAAGTTGATATGCATGTGTTCTTATCGACGAAGGCAATTCTGAGATAAAGCATTATCTCGATGCCCAAGGTTTTCAATGCTTCCACATGCACACATTTGTTTGTGACAGACTGGGTGATAGTTAGGATGATGTTGGTGTTACTCATGAACGTTTCAAAATGTTCGCGATCGACGCTGTTACAGATGAGAGAACATCCGTAAAAGCGATTTTGATGGCTGAAAAATCAGTTGCAAAGCGGACCATTATTTTTATTTTCTTCCACTCGCACATGGTGCATCCATTAACATACCGGTGATTTTTCGGATTGCATCGATACATTCTTTTTTCGCATTGTTGAGGATCCGACAAAATATCCAAAGTTATTCATTCCATCCTCCCTCCAGTCCTTCTGTCCACAGAACAACCGATACAGTATCTTTTGAGCAAAGTCCAATGAATGCAATTTGAAGTGAAGAACAGAGAACACTGCAAGTCTGCCTTGTTAATACGCTTCCAACAAGCTATTCCAATTCCAATACATATATTTATACTTTTATACTCAATACATTTAAACTTTTATACTTTTTACTTTTGTATTTTTATATGCACCTTGTCAGTTAATACTTTTAACTTTATATATTCTCTATATTTGATAAACCAATTGATTCTTGAATGTTGTCATTTTTACTAGAAGCGACTTGCTGATATGTTTCAAATGAGCCATCAAGCAGTGTCAGAAAATCATTTTATGTCTAGATTAAGTCCAAAAAGGTGTATTTGGCCTAAAGTGACCAAATATGGTTATTTGGGCCCAGGCCGCTTAAAATTGTAATTTCTGTTTGTTCTTTTTTCACCAGAATCCACTTGCTAATATGCTTCCAACAAGACCTCAACCACTATCAGAAGATCATTTCATGTCTAAATTATGTCAAAAAAAGTATTTTTGGTCCAAAATGCCCTAATATGATAGTTTGGTCCCAGACGCCAAAAATTGTTTTTCTTTAATGTTTTTTCATCTCTCGCCAAGAGTATTCCATTCCGCTTCTAACGAGCCATCAACGACTACCAGACGATCATTTTAAGCCAAAATATGCCCCAAACAGTGATTTTTCCCCAATATGCCCAATTATGGTAATTTGAGCCCAGACGCCCAAAAATTGAAATATTTTGAATTTTTCTTTTTTTATCACTAAGAAAATTCCATTCCACTTCTAACGAGCTCTCAACCACTATCGGGCGATCATTTTTAGTCAAGATATTGAATTTATTCCCATATTTGGCATTTTGGGCGCAATGTGGGCCGCCCCCCCCCCCCCACACACACACTTTTTAGGAGACCCTCACCCACTTTTATAACTGTCCCGCCGGCTCTGAATAGTGCAACTATTTAAACTAGGCCACACGTAACAAGAAAAGTATTAATTTCATAAATAACAACTTCTCGGGTGTATTATTCTATTTAACAGGTTTTCAGAAAGATATAAAAAGAAGTTAAGCGGTCACCCGTAACTAGAAAAATCTAATATCCATAAATAATAAATTCAAGAAGCATTTATTTATATAAATAACACTTTTATATGCACAGATGGTTGGTATCAAAAAGAAAATTTCCCAACACTGTTGCAACGTAAGCATTTTGTGTTACTGCATGGGTCGCCACTTATTAAAGCCAAGAGCCATTCGAGGAGGAGTGTTAATGAGATGGAATAATTTTCAGTTAAGAAGTGAAGAACCTTATGAGAATGGTTGATGGGATGGATTAAATTCGAATTCTTGTAGAGACGGTTCATGACAAATATCTGCTGACATGTGATTTAAAGACGATCCGGTTGTAATCTGTAGGGGAGTAGTCCCCTGGTAAAGTCTCCCACAGACGGGAATCCCTTGCGAAGAAGATCTGTTCGTGGAACTTCTATCTGTGTGCTAGGCACACGGGAGAAGATAGGAAAGTTTTTTTTGTTGTTTGGTAGTAAAATGAGTTCTTGCTGTGAATGTCGTACAAAGAGAAACGGGAGATTGGAGCTCAGTCTAGCACTTTCTATAGAAATTACGATAGAGTAGAGAGAGACTAGCAACGTCTTTTCTGTGAGAAAAGGGTTGTTGAACACAGCGGAGATCATCCTCACTAGATTTCGAAGTTGATTTTGAAATCTGACAAGGCAACGTGGGTTCTCTGGTTTCGTTTGGTTGGGTTAGTTTAAAAGTCAATAAATTAAATAAATTCAATAATAAGTCTTCTTACAGAGTAGACACAATGCTTCAAGCAAACTACAATACCCTTTTTAAAATGAAGAAAAAATATTTACCTGTGTTTTATATCCGGAATTATGAAAACCATACTTCCAATTTGTAATCCGTCAAAGTAAAAGAAATTAAAATTAATTCTCGACACATTCAGTCGTTGCTTAGACGCGCAGTGTATTGGTTGAAATTTCATACTGAGCAACGTATTTTGAAGACGACCATGTTATAGCCCTCAGGAAAGCAATGCCAATTATTTATGGTAGTTCTTTTATAAGATGCGTAAATGAATTTAAAAGCAAATAAAATCAATAAATTCAATAGTCAAACTTCTTACACAACGATGGTGCTCTGGTTTGGTTAGTTTTAAGGCATATAAACCATCTATGGTTTATTTAATACCGAATAAAGTTGGCAAAATTCTATAGGTAGGATAATTATTTATATTCCTAGAATACATTGTCGATCGTGTACCTATTGTTGATGGTTTCGTTTGGTCTGCTTTGTTCCACGGCATATCAACCATCTATGGGTTATTTAATACCGAATAAAGTTGGCAAATATAATTCTATAGGTAGGATAATTATTTATATTCCTAGAATACATTGTCGATCGTGTACCTATTGTTGATGGTTTCGTTTGGTCTGCTTTGTTCCACGGCATATCAACCATCTATGGGTTATTTAATACCGAATAAAGTTGGCAAATATAATTCTATAGGTAGGATAATTATTTATATTCCTAGAATACATTGTCGATCGTGTACCTATTGTTGATGGTTTCGTTTGGTCTGCTTTGTTCCACGGCATATCAACCATCTATGGGTTATTTAATACCGAATAAAGTTGGCAAATATAATTCTATAGGTAGGATAATTATTTATATTCCTAGAATACATTGTCGATCGTGTACCTATTGTTGATGGTTTCGTTTGGTCTGCTTTGTTCCACGGCATATCAACCATCTATGGGTTATTTAATACCGAATAAAGTTGGCAAATATAATTCTATAGGTAGGATAATTATTTATATTCCTAGAATACATTGTCGATCGTGTACCTATTGTTGATGGTTTCGTTTGGTCTGCTTTGTTCCACGGCATATCAACCATCTATGGGTTATTTAATACCGAATAAAGTTGGCAAATATAATTCTATAGGTAGGATAATTATTTATATTCCTAGAATACATTGTCGATCGTGTACCTATTGTTGATGGTTTCGTTTGGTCTGCTTTGTTCCACGGCATATCAACCATCTATGGGTTATTTAATACCGAATAAAGTTGGCAAATATAATTCTATAGGTAGGATAATTATTTATATTCCTAGAATACATTGTCGATCGTGTACCTATTGTTGATGGTTTCGTTTGGTCTGCTTTGTTCCACGGCATATCAACCATCTATGGGTTATTTAATACCGAATAAAGTTGGCAAATATAATTCTATAGGTAGGATAATTATTTATATTCCTAGAATACATTGTCGATCGTGTACCTATTGTTGATGGTTTCGTTTGGTCTGCTTTGTTCCACGGCATATCAACCATCTATGGGTTATTTAATACCGAATAAAGTTGGCAAATATAATTCTATAGGTAGGATAATTATTTATATTCCTAGAATAGATTGTCGATCGTGTACCTATTGTTGATGGTTTCGTTTGGTCTGCTTTGTTCCACGGCATATCAACCATCTATGGGTCATTTAATACCGAATAAAGTTGGCAAAATTCTATAGGTAGGATAATTATTTATATTCCTAGAATACATTGTCGATCGTGTACCTATTGTTGATGGTTTCGTTTGGTCTGCTTTGTTCCACGGCATATCAACCATCTATGGGTTATTTAATACCGAATAAAGTTGGCAAATATAATTCTATAGGTAGGATAATTATTTATATTCCTAGAATACATTGTCGATCGTGTACCTATTGTTGATGGTTTCGTTTGGTCTGCTTTGTTCCACGGCATATCAACCATCTATGGGTTATTTAATACCGAATAAAGTTGGCAAATATAATTCTATAGGTAGGATAATTATTTATATTCCTAGAATACATTGTCGATCGTGTACCTATTGTTGATGGTTTCGTTTGGTCTGCTTTGTTCCACGGCATATCAACCATCTATGGGTTATTTAATACCGAATAAAGTTGGCAAATATAATTCTATAGGTAGGATAATTATTTATATTCCTAGAATACATTGTCGATCGTGTACCTATTGTTGATGGTTTCGTTTGGTCTGCTTTGTTCCACGGCATATCAACCATCTATGGGTTATTTAATACCGAATAAAGTTGGCAAATATAATTCTATAGGTAGGATAATTATTTATATTCCTAGAATACATTGTCGATCGTGTACCTATTGTTGATGGTTTCGTTTGGTCTGCTTTGTTCCACGGCATATCAACCATCTATGGGTTATTTAATACCGAATAAAGTTGGCAAATATAATTCTATAGGTAGGATAATTATTTATATTCCTAGACTACATTGTCGATCGTGTACCTATTGTTGATGGTTTCGTTTGGTCTGCTTTGTTCCACGGCATATCAACCATCTATGGGTCATTTAATACCGAATCAAGTTGGCAAAATTCTATAGGTAAGATAATTATTTATATTCCTAGAATACATTGTCGATCGTGTACCTATTGTTGATGGTTTCGTTTGGTCTGCTTTGTTCCACGGCATATCAACCATCTATGGGTTATTTAATACCGAATAAAGTTGGCAAATATAATTCTATAGTTAGGATAATTATTTATATTCCTAGAATACATTGTCGATCGTGTACCTATTGTTGATGGTTTCGTTTGGTCTGCTTTGTTCCACGGCATATCAACCATCTATGGGTCATTTAATACCGAATCAAGTTGGCAAAATTCTATAGGTAGGATAATTATTTATATTCCTAGAATACATTGTCGATCGTGTACCTATTGTTGATGGTTTCGTTTGGTCTGCTTTGTTCCACGGCATATCAACCATCTATGGGTTATTTAATACCGAATAAAGTTGGCAAATATAATTCTATAGGTAGGATAATTATTTATATTCCTAGAATAGATTGTCGATCGTGTACCTATTGTTGATGGTTTCGTTTGGTCTGCTTTGTTCCACGGCATATCAACCATCTATGGGTCATTTAATACCGAATAAAGTTGGCAAAATTCTATAGGTAGGATAATTATTTATATTCCTAGAATACATTGTCGATCGTGTACCTATTGTTGATGGTTTCGTTTGGTCTGCTTTGTTCCACGGCATATCAACCATCTATGGGTTATTTAATACCGAATAAAGTTGGCAAATATAATTCTATAGGTAGGATAATTATTTATATTCCTAGAATACATTGTCGATCGTGTACCTATTGTTGATGGTTTCGTTTGGTCTGCTTTGTTCCACGGCATATCAACCATCTATGGGTTATTTAATACCGAATAAAGTTGGCAAATATAATTCTATAGGTAGGATAATTATTTATATTCCTAGAATACATTGTCGATCGTGTACCTATTGTTGATGGTTTCGTTTGGTCTGCTTTGTTCCACGGCATATCAACCATCTATGGGTTATTTAATACCGAATAAAGTTGGCAAATATAATTCTATAGGTAGGATAATTATTTATATTCCTAGAATACATTGTCGATCGTGTACCTATTGTTGATGGTTTCGTTTGGTCTGCTTTGTTCCACGGCATATCAACCATCTATGGGTTATTTAATACCGAATAAAGTTGGCAAATATAATTCTATAGGTAGGATAATTATTTATATTCCTAGAATACATTGTCGATCGTGTACCTATTGTTGATGGTTTTGTTTGGTCTGCTTTGTTCCACGGCATATCAACCATCTATGGGTTATTTAATACCGAATAAAGTTGGCAAATATAATTCTATAGGTAGGATAATTATTTATATTCCTAGAATACATTGTCGATCGTGTACCTATTGTTGATGGTTTCGTTTGGTCTGCTTTGTTCCACGGCATATCAACCATCTATGGGTTATTTAATACCGAATAAAGTTGGCAAATATAATTCTATAGGTAGGATAATTATTTATATTCCTAGAATACATTGTCGATCGTGTACCTATTGTTGATGGTTTCGTTTGGTCTGCTTTGTTCCACGGCATATCAACCATCTATGGGTTATTTAATACCGAATAAAGTTGGCAAATATAATTCTATAGGTAGGATAATTATTTATATTCCTAGAATACATTGTCGATCGTGTACCTATTGTTGATGGTTTCGTTTGGTCTGCTTTGTTCCACGGCATATCAACCATCTATGGGTTATTTAATACCGAATAAAGTTGGCAAATATAATTCTATAGGTAGGATAATTATTTATATTCCTAGAATACATTGTCGATCGTGTACCTATTGTTGATGGTTTCGTTTGGTCTGCTTTGTTCCACGGCATATCAACCATCTATGGGTTATTTAATACCGAATAAAGTTGGCAAATATAATTCTATAGGTAGGATAATTATTTATATTCCTAGAATACATTGTCGATCGTGTACCTATTGTTGATGGTTTCGTTTGGTCTGCTTTGTTCCACGGCATATCAACCATCTATGGGTTATTTAATACCGAATAAAGTTGGCAAATATAATTCTATAGGTAGGATAATTATTTATATTCCTAGAATACATTGTCGATCGTGTACCTATTGTTGATGGTTTCGTTTGGTCTGCTTTGTTCCACGGCATATCAACCATCTATGGGTTATTTAATACCGAATAAAGTTGGCAAATATAATTCTATAGGTAGGATAATTATTTATATTCCTAGAATACATTGTCGATCGTGTACCTATTGTTGATGGTTTCGTTTGGTCTGCTTTGTTCCACGGCATATCAACCATCTATGGGTCATTTAATACCGAATCAAGTTGGCAAAATTCTATAGGTAAGATAATTATTTATATTCCTAGAATACATTGTCGATCGTGTACCTATTGTTGATGGTTTCGTTTGGTCTGCTTTGTTCCACGGCATATCAACCATCTATGGGTTATTTAATACCGAATAAAGTTGGCAAATATAATTCTATAGGTAGGATAATTATTTATATTCCTAGAATACATTGTCGATCGTGTACCTATTGTTGATGGTTTCGTTTGGTCTGCTTTGTTCCACGGCATATCAACCATCTATGGGTCATTTAATACCGAATCAAGTTCGCAAAATTCTATAGGTAGGATAATTATTTATATTCCTAGAATACATTGTCGATCGTGTACCTATTGTTGATGGTTTCGTTTGGTCTGCTTTGTTCCACGGCATATCAACCATCTATGGGTTATTTAATACCGAATAAAGTTGGCAAATATAATTCTATAGGTAGGATAATTATTTATATTCCTAGAATAGATTGTCGATCGTGTACCTATTGTTGATGGTTTCGTTTGGTCTGCTTTGTTCCACGGCATATCAACCATCTATGGGTCATTTAATACCGAATAAAGTTGGCAAAATTCTATAGGTAGGATAATTATTTATATTCCTAGAATACATTGTCGATCGTGTACCTATTGTTGATGGTTTCGTTTGGTCTGCTTTGTTCCACGGCATATCAACCATCTATGGGTTATTTAATACCGAATAAAGTTGGCAAATATAATTCTATAGGTAGGATAATTATTTATATTCCTAGAATACATTGTCGATCGTGTACCTATTGTTGATGGTTTCGTTTGGTCTGCTTTGTTCCACGGCATATCAACCATCTATGGGTTATTTAATACCGAATAAAGTTGGCAAATATAATTCTATAGGTAGGATAATTATTTATATTCCTAGAATACATTGTCGATCGTGTACCTATTGTTGATGGTTTCGTTTGGTCTGCTTTGTTCCACGGCATATCAACCATCTATGGGTTATTTAATACCGAATAAAGTTGGCAAATATAATTCTATAGGTAGGATAATTATTTATATTCCTAGAATACATTGTCGATCGTGTACCTATTGTTGATGGTTTCGTTTGGTCTGCTTTGTTCCACGGCATATCAACCATCTATGGGTTATTTAATACCGAATAAAGTTGGCAAATATAATTCTATAGGTAGGATAATTATTTATATTCCTAGAATACATTGTCGATCGTGTACCTATTGTTGATGGTTTCGTTTGGTCTGCTTTGTTCCACGGCATATCAACCATCTATGGGTTATTTAATACCGAATAAAGTTGGCAAATATAATTCTATAGGTAGGATAATTATTTATATTCCTAGAATACATTGTCGATCGTGTACCTATTGTTGATGGTTTCGTTTGGTCTGCTTTGTTCCACGGCATATCAACCATCTATGGGTTATTTAATACCGAATAAAGTTGGCAAATATAATTCTATAGGTAGGATAATTATTTATATTCCTAGAATACATTGTCGATCGTGTACCTATTGTTGATGGTTTCGTTTGGTCTGCTTTGTTCCACGGCATATCAACCATCTATGGGTTATTTAATACCGAATAAAGTTGGCAAATATAATTCTATAGGTAGGATAATTATTTATATTCCTAGAATACATTGTCGATCGTGTACCTATTGTTGATGGTTTCGTTTGGTCTGCTTTGTTCCACGGCATATCAACCATCTATGGGTTATTTAATACCGAATAAAGTTGGCAAATATAATTCTATAGGTAGGATAATTATTTATATTCCTAGAATACATTGTCGATCGTGTACCTATTGTTGATGGTTTCGTTTGGTCTGCTTTGTTCCACGGCATATCAACCATCTATGGGTCATTTAATACCGAATAAAGTTGGCAAAATTCTATAGGTAGGATAATTATTTATATTCCTAGAATAGATTGTCGATCGTGTACCTATTGTTGATGGTTTCGTTTGGTCTGCTTTGTTCCACGGCATATCAACCATCTATGGGTTATTTAATACCGAATAAAGTTGGCAAATATAATTCTATAGGTAGGATAATTATTTATATTCCTAGAATAGATTGTCGATCGTGTACCTATTGTTGATGGTTTCGTTTGGTCTGCTTTGTTCCACGGCATATCAACCATCTATGGGTTATTTAATACCGAATAAAGTTGGCAAATATAATTCTATAGGTAGGATAATTATTTATATTCCTAGAATAGATTGTCGATCGTGTACCTATTGTTGATGGTTTCGTTTGGTCTGCTTTGTTCCACGGCATATCAACCATCTATGGGTTATTTAATACCGAATAAAGTTGGCAAATATAATTCTATAGGTAGGATAATTATTTATATTCCTAGAATACATTGTCGATCGTGTACCTATTGTTGATGGTTTCGTTTGGTCTGCTTTGTTCCACGGCATATCAACCATCTATGGGTTATTTAATACCGAATAAAGTTGGCAAATATAATTCTATAGGTAGGATAATTATTTATATTCCTAGAATAGATTGTCGATCGTGTATCTATTGTTGATGGTTTCGTTTGGTCTGCTTTGTTCCACGGCATATCAACCATCTATGGGTCATTTAATACCGAATAAAGTTGGCAAAATTCTATAGGTAGGATAATTATTTATATTCCTAGAATACATTGTCGATCGTGTACCTATTGTTGATGGTTTCGTTTGGTCTGCTTTGTTCCACGGCATATCAACCATCTATGGGTTATTTAATACCGAATAAAGTTGGCAAATATAATTCTATAGGTAGGATAATTATTTATATTCCTAGAATACATTGTCGATCGTGTACCTATTGTTGATGGTTTCGTTTGGTCTGCTTTGTTCCACGGCATATCAACCATCTATGGGTCATTTAATACCGAATAAAGTTGGCAAAAATCTATAGGTAGGATAATTATTTATATTCCTAGAATAGATTGTCGATCGTGTACCTATTGTTGATGGTTTCGTTTGGTCTGCTTTGTTCCACGGCATATCAACCATCTATGGGTTATTTAATACCGAATAAAGTTGGCAAATATAATTCTATAGGTAGGATAATTATTTATATTCCTAGAATAGATTGTCGATCGTGTACCTATTGTTGATGGTTTCGTTTGGTCTGCTTTGTTCCACGGCATATCAACCATCTATGGGTTATTTAATACCGAATAAAGTTGGCAAATATAATTCTATAGGTAGGATAATTATTTATATTCCTAGAATAGATTGTCGATCGTGTACCTATTGTTGATGGTTTCGTTTGGTCTGCTTTGTTCCACGGCATATCAACCATCTATGGGTTATTTAATACCGAATAAAGTTGGCAAATATAATTCTATAGGTAGGATAATTATTTATATTCCTAGAATACATTGTCGATCGTGTACCTATTGTTGATGGTTTCGTTTGGTCTGCTTTGTTCCACGGCATATCAACCATCTATGGGTTATTTAATACCGAATAAAGTTGGCAAATATAATTCTATAGGTAGGATAATTATTTATATTCCTAGAATAGATTGTCGATCGTGTATCTATTGTTGATGGTTTCGTTTGGTCTGCTTTGTTCCACGGCATATCAACCATCTATGGGTCATTTAATACCGAATAAAGTTGGCAAAATTCTATAGGTAGGATAATTATTTATATTCCTAGAATACATTGTCGATCGTGTACCTATTGTTGATGGTTTCGTTTGGTCTGCTTTGTTCCACGGCATATCAACCATCTATGGGTCATTTAATACCGAATAAAGTTGGCAAAATTCTATAGGTAGGATAATTATTTATATTCCTAGAATACATTGTCGATCGTGTACCTATTGTTGATGGTTTCGTTTGGTCTGCTTTGTTCCACGGCATATCAACCATCTATGGGTTATTTAATACCGAATAAAGTTGGCAAAATTCTATAGGTAGGATAATTATTTATATTCCTAGAATACATTGTCGATCGTGTACCTATTGTTGATGGTTTCGTTTGGTCTGCTTTGTTCCACGGCATATCAACCATCTATGGGTCATTTAATACCGAATAAAGTTGGCAAAATTCTATAGGTAGGATAATTATTTATATTCCTAGAATACATTGTCGATCGTGTACCTATTGTTGATGGTTTCGTTTGGTCTGCTTTGTTCCACGGCATATCAACCATCTATGGGTCATTTAATACCGAATAAAGTTGGCAAAATTCTATAGGTAGGATAATTATTTATATTCCTAGAATACATTGTCGATCGTGTACCTATTGTTGATGGTTTCGTTTGGTCTGCTTTGTTCCACGGCATATCAACCATCTATGGGTTATTTAATACCGAATAAAGTTGGCAAATATAATTCTATAGGTAGGATAATTATTTATATTCCTAGAATACATTGTCGATCGTGTACCTATTGTTGATGGTTTCGTTTGGTCTGCTTTGTTCCACGGCATATCAACCATCTATGGGTTATTTAATACCGAATAAAGTTGGCAAATAAAATTCTATAGGTAGGATAATTATTTATATTCCTAGAATAGATTGTCGATCGTGTACCTATTGTTGATGGTTTCGTTTGGTCTGCTTTGTTCCACGGCATATCAACCATCTATGGGTCATTTAATACCGAATAAAGTTGGCAAAATTCTATAGGTAGGATAATTATTTATATTCCTAGAATACATTGTCGATCGTGTACCTATTGTTGATGGTTTCGTTTGGTCTGCTTTGTTCCACGGCATATCAACCATCTATGGGTCATTTAATACCGAATAAAGTTGGCAAAATTCTATAGGTAGGATAATTATTTATATTCCTAGAATACATTGTCGATCGTGTACCTATTGTTGATGGTTTCGTTTGGTCTGCTTTGTTCCACGGCATATCAACCATCTATGGGTTATTTAATACCGAATAAAGTTGGCAAATATAATTCTATAGGTAGGATAATTATTTATATTCCTAGAATACATTGTCGATCGTGTACCTATTGTTGATGGTTTCGTTTGGTCTGCTTTGTTCCACGGCATATCAACCATCTATGGGTTATTTAATACCGAATAAAGTTGGCAAATATAATTCTATAGGTAGGATAATTATTTATATTCCTAGAATAGATTGTCGATCGTGTATCTATTGTTGATGGTTTCGTTTGGTCTGCTTTGTTCCACGGCATATCAACCATCTATGGGTCATTTAATACCGAATAAAGTTGGCAAAATTCTATAGGTAGGATAATTATTTATATTCCTAGAATACATTGTCGATCGTGTACCTATTGTTGATGGTTTCGTTTGGTCTGCTTTGTTCCACGGCATATCAACCATCTATGGGTCATTTAATACCGAATAAAGTTGGCAAAATTCTATAGGTAGGATAATTATTTATATTCCTAGAATACATTGTCGATCGTGTACCTATTGTTGATGGTTTCGTTTGGTCTGCTTTGTTCCACGGCATATCAACCATCTATGGGTCATTTAATACCGAATAAAGTTGGCAAAATTCTATAGGTAGGATAATTATTTATATTCCTAGAATACATTGTCGATCGTGTACCTATTGTTGATGGTTTCGTTTGGTCTGCTTTGTTCCACGGCATATCAACCATCTATGGGTCATTTAATACCGAATAAAGTTGGCAAAATTCTATAGGTAGGATAATTATTTATATTCCTAGAATACATTGTCGATCGTGTACCTATTGTTGATGGTTTCGTTTGGTCTGCTTTGTTCCACGGCATATAAACCATCTATGGGTTATTTAATACCGAATAAAGTTGGCAAATATAATTCTATAGGTAGGATAATTATTTATATTCCTAGAATACATTGTCGATCGTGTACCTATTGTTGATGGTTTCGTTTGGTCTGCTTTGTTCCACGGCATATCAACCATCTATGGGTTATTTAATACCGAATAAAGTTGGCAAATAAAATTCTATAGGTAGGATAATTATTTATATTCCTAGAATAGATTGTCGATCGTGTACCTATTGTTGATGGTTTCGTTTGGTCTGCTTTGTTCCACGGCATATCAACCATCTATGGGTCATTTAATACCGAATAAAGTTGGCAAAATTCTATAGGTAGGATAATTATTTATATTCCTAGAATACATTGTCGATCGTGTACCTATTGTTGATGGTTTCGTTTGGTCTGCTTTGTTCCACGGCATATCAACCATCTATGGGTTATTTAATACCGAATAAAGTTGGCAAATATAATTCTATAGGTAGGATAATTATTTATATTCCTAGAATACATTGTCGATCGTGTACCTATTGTTGATGGTTTCGTTTGGTCTGCTTTGTTCCACGGCATATCAACCATCTATGGGTTATTTAATACCGAATAAAGTTGGCAAATATAATTCTATAGGTAGGATAATTATTTATATTCCTAGAATAGATTGTCGATCGTGTATCTATTGTTGATGGTTTCGTTTGGTCTGCTTTGTTCCACGGCATATCAACCATCTATGGGTCATTTAATACCGAATAAAGTTGGCAAAATTCTATAGGTAGGATAATTATTTATATTCCTAGAATACATTGTCGATCGTGTACCTATTGTTGATGGTTTCGTTTGGTCTGCTTTGTTCCACGGCATATCAACCATCTATGGGTTATTTAATACCGAATAAAGTTGGCAAATATAATTCTATAGGTAGGATAATTATTTATATTCCTAGAATACATTGTCGATCGTGTACCTATTGTTGATGGTTTCGTTTGGTCTGCTTTGTTCCACGGCATATCAACCATCTATGGGTTATTTAATACCGAATAAAGTTGGCAAATATAATTCTATAGGTAGGATAATTATTTATATTCCTAGAATAGATTGTCGATCGTGTATCTATTGTTGATGGTTTCGTTTGGTCTGCTTTGTTCCACGGTATATCAACCATCTATGGGTCATTTAATACCGAATAAAGTTGGCAAAATTCTATAGGTAGGATAATTATTTATATTCCTAGAATAGATTGTCGATCGTGTACCTATTGTTGATGGTTTCGTTTGGTCTGCTTTGTTCCACGGCATATCAACCATCTATGGGTCATTTAATACCGAATAAAGTTGGCAAAATTCTATAGGTAGGATAATTATTTATATTCCTAGAATACATTGTCGATCGTGTACCTATTGTTGATGGTTTCGTTTGGTCTGCTTTGTTCCACGGCATATCAACCATCTATGGGTCATTTAATACCGAATAAAGTTGGCAAATATAATTCTATAGGTAGGATAATTATTTATATTCCTAGAATAGATTGTCGATCGTGTACCTATTGTTGATGGTTTCGTTTGGTCTGCTTTGTTCCACGGCATATCAACCATCTATGGGTCATTTAATACCGAATAAAGTTGGCAAAATTCTATAGGTAGGATAATTATTTATATTCCTAGAATACATTGTCGATCGTGTACCTATTGTTGATGGTTTCGTTTGGTCTGCTTTGTTCCACGGCATATCAACCATCTATGGGTTATTTAATACCGAATAAAGTTGGCAAATATAATTCTATAGGTAGGATAATTATTTATATTCCTAGAATACATTGTCGATCGTGTACCTATTGTTGATGGTTTCGTTTGGTCTGCTTTGTTCCACGGCATATCAACCATCTATGGGTTATTTAATACCGAATAAAGTTGGCAAATAAAATTCTATAGGTAGGATAATTATTTATATTCCTAGAATAGATTGTCGATCGTGTACCTATTGTTGATGGTTTCGTTTGGTCTGCTTTGTTCCACGGCATATCAACCATCTATGGGTCATTTAATACCGAATAAAGTTGGCAAAATTCTATAGGTAGGATAATTATTTATATTCCTAGAATACATTGTCGATCGTGTACCTATTGTTGATGGTTTCGTTTGGTCTGCTTTGTTCCACGGCATATCAACCATCTATGGGTCATTTAATACCGAATAAAGTTGGCAAAATTCTATAGGTAGGATAATTATTTATATTCCTAGAATACATTGTCGATCGTGTACCTATTGTTGATGGTTTCGTTTGGTCTGCTTTGTTCCACGGCATATCAACCATCTATGGGTTATTTAATACCGAATAAAGTTGGCAAAATTCTATAGGTAGGATAATTATTTATATTCCTAGAATACATTGTCGATCGTGTACCTATTGTTGATGGTTTCGTTTGGTCTGCTTTGTTCCACGGCATATCAACCATCTATGGGTTATTTAATACCGAATAAAGTTGGCAAAATTCTATAGGTAGGATAATTATTTATATTCCTAGAATACATTGTCGATCGTGTACCTATTGTTGATGGTTTCGTTTGGTCTGCTTTGTTCCACGGCATATCAACCATCTATGGGTTATTTAATACCGAATAAAGTTGGCAAAATTCTATAGGTAGGATAATTATTTATATTCCTAGAATACATTGTCGATCGTGTACCTATTGTTGATGGTTTCGTTTGGTCTGCTTTGTTCCACGGCATATCAACCATCTATGGGTCATTTAATACCGAATAAAGTTGGCAAAATTCTATAGGTAGGATAATTATTTATATTCCTAGAATACATTGTCGATCGTGTACCTATTGTTGATGGTTTCGTTTGGTCTGCTTTGTTCCACGGCATATCAACCATCTATGGGTTATTTAATACCGAATAAAGTTGGCAAAATTCTATAGGTAGGATAATTATTTATATTCCTAGAATAGATTGTCGATCGTGTACCTATTGTTGATGGTTTCGTTTGGTCTGCTTTGTTCCACGGCATATCAACCATCTATGGGTCATTTAATACCGAATAAAGTTGGCAAAATTCTATAGGTAGGATAATTATTTATATTCCTAGAATAGATTGTCGATCGTGTACCTATTGTTGATGGTTTCGTTTGGTCTGCTTTGTTCCACGGCATATCAACCATCTATGGGTCATTTAATACCGAATAAAGTTGGCAAAATTCTATAGGTAGGATAATTATTTATATTCCTAGAATACATTGTCGATCGTGTACCTATTGTTGATGGTTTCGTTTGGTCTGCTTTGTTCCACGGCATATCAACCATCTATGGGTTATTTAATACCGAATAAAGTTGGCAAAATTCTATAGGTAGGATAATTATTTATATTCCTAGAATACATTGTCGATCGTGTACCTATTGTTGATGGTTTCGTTTGGTCTGCTTTGTTCCACGGCATATCAACCATCTATGGGTTATTTAATACCGAATAAAGTTGGCAAAATTCTATAGGTAGGATAATTATTTATATTCCTAGAATACATTGTCGATCGTGTACCTATTGTTGATGGTTTCGTTTGGTCTGCTTTGTTCCACGGCATATCAACCATCTATGGGTTATTTAATACCGAATAAAGTTGGCAAAATTCTATAGGTAGGATAATTATTTATATTCCTAGAATACATTGTCGATCGTGTACCTATTGTTGATGGTTTCGTTTGGTCTGCTTTGTTCCACGGCATATCAACCATCTATGGGTTATTTAATACCGAATAAAGTTGGCAAAATTCTATAGGTAGAATAATTATTTATATTCCTAGAATACATTGTCGATCGTGTACCTATTGTTGATGGTTTCGTTTGGTCTGCTTTGTTCCACGGCATATCAACCATCTATGGGTTATTTAATACCGAATAAAGTTGGCAAAATTCTATAGGTAGGATAATTATTTATATTCCTAGAATACATTGTCGATCGTGTACCTATTGTTGATGGTTTCGTTTGGTCTGCTTTGTTCCACGGCATATCAACCATCTATGGGTCATTTAATACCGAATAAAGTTGGCAAAATTCTATAGGTAGGATAATTATTTATATTCCTAGAATACATTGTCGATCGTGTACCTATTGTTGATGGTTTCGTTTGGTCTGCTTTGTTCCACGGCATATCAACCATCTATGGGTTATTTAATACCGAATAAAGTTGGCAAATATAATTCTATAGGTAGGATAATTATTTATATTCCTAGAATACATTGTCGATCGTGTACCTATTGTTGATGGTTTCGTTTGGTCTGCTTTGTTCCACGGCATATCAACCATCTATGGGTTATTTAATACCGAATAAAGTTGGCAAATATAATTCTATAGGTAGGATAATTATTTATATTCCTAGAATACATTGTCGATCGTGTACCTATTGTTGATGGTTTCGTTTGGTCTGCTTTGTTCCACGGCATATCAACCATCTATGGGTTATTTAATACCGAATAAAGTTGGCAAATATAATTCTATAGGTAGGATAATTATTTATATTCCTAGAATAGATTGTCGATCGTGTATCTATTGTTGATGGTTTCGTTTGGTCTGCTTTGTTCCACGGCATATCAACCATCTATGGGTCATTTAATACCGAATAAAGTTGGCAAAATTCTATAGGTAGGATAATTATTTATATTCCTAGAATACATTGTCGATCGTGTACGTATTGTTGATGGTTTCGTTTGGTCTGCTTTGTTCCACGGCATATCAACCATCTATGGGTCATTTAATACCGAATCAAGTTGGCAAAATTCTATAGGTAGGATAATTATTTATATTCCTAGAATACATTGTCGATCGTGTACCTATTGTTGATGGTTTCGTTTGGTCTGCTTTGTTCCACGGCATATCAACCATCTATGGGTTATTTAATACCGAATAAAGTTGGCAAATATAATTCTATAGGTAGGATAATTATTTATATTCCTAGAATACATTGTCGATCGTGTACCTATTGTTGATGGTTTCGTTTGGTCTGCTTTGTTCCACGGCATATCAACCATCTATGGGTTATTTAATACCGAATAAAGTTGGCAAAATTCTATAGGTAGGATAATTATTTATATTCCTAGAATACATTGTCGATCGTGTACCTATTGTTGATGGTTTCGTTTGGTCTGCTTTGTTCCACGGCATATCAACCATCTATGGGTTATTTAATACCGAATAAAGTTGGCAAAATTCTATAGGTAGGATAATTATTTATATTCCTAGAATACATTGTCGATCGTGTACCTATTGTTGATGGTTTCGTTTGGTCTGCTTTGTTCCACGGCATATCAACCATCTATGGGTTATTTAATACCGAATAAAGTTGGCAAAATTCTATAGGTAGGATAATTATTTATATTCCTAGAATACATTGTCGATCGTGTACCTATTGTTGATGGTTTCGTTTGGTCTGCTTTGTTCCACGGCATATCAACCATCTATGGGTCATTTAATACCGAATAAAGTTGGCAAAATTCTATAGGTAGGATAATTATTTATATTCCTAGAATACATTGTCGATCGTGTACCTATTGTTGATGGTTTCGTTTGGTCTGCTTTGTTCCACGGCATATCAACCATCTATGGGTTATTTAATACCGAATAAAGTTAGCAAATATAATTCTATAGGTAGGATAATTATTTATATTCCTAGAATACATTGTCGATCGTGTACCTATTGTTGATGGTTTCGTTTGGTCTGCTTTGTTCCACGGCATATCAACCATCTATGGGTTATTTAATACCGAATAAAGTTGGCAAATATAATTCTATAGGTAGGATAATTATTTATATTCCTAGAATACATTGTCGATCGTGTACCTATTGTTGATGGTTTCGTTTGGTCTGCTTTGTTCCACGGCATATCAACCATCTATGGGTTATTTAATACCGAATAAAGTTGGCAAATATAATTCTATAGGTAGGATAATTATTTATATTCCTAGAATAGATTGTCGATCGTGTATCTATTGTTGATGGTTTCGTTTGGTCTGCTTTGTTCCACGGCATATCAACCATCTATGGGTCATTTAATACCGAATAAAGTTGGCAAAATTCTATAGGTAGGATAATTATTTATATTCCTAGAATACATTGTCGATCGTGTACCTATTGTTGATGGTTTCGTTTGGTCTGCTTTGTTCCACGGCATATCAACCATCTATGGGTCATTTAATACCGAATAAAGTTGGCAAAATTCTATAGGTAGGATAATTATTTATATTCCTAGAATACATTGTCGATCGTGTACCTATTGTTGATGGTTTCGTTTGGTCTGCTTTGTTCCACGGCATATCAACCATCTATGGGTTATTTAATACCGAATAAAGTTGGCAAATATAATTCTATAGGTAGGATAATTATTTATATTCCTAGAATAGATTGTCGATCGTGTACCTATTGTTGATGGTTTCGTTTGGTCTGCTTTGTTCCACGGCATATCAACCATCTATGGGTCATTTAATACCGAATAAAGTTGGCAAAATTCTATAGGTAGGATAATTATTTATATTCCTAGAATACATTGTCGATCGTGTACCTATTGTTGATGGTTTCGTTTGGTCTGCTTTGTTCCACGGCATATCAACCATCTATGGGTTATTTAATACCGAATAAAGTTGGCAAATATAATTCTATAGGTAGGATAATTATTTATATTCCTAGAATAGATTGTCGATCGTGTACCTATTGTTGATGGTTTCGTTTGGTCTGCTTTGTTCCACGGCATATCAACCATCTATGGGTTATTTAATACCGAATAAAGTTGGCAAATATAATTCTATAGGTAGGATAATTATTTATATTCCTAGAATAGATTGTCGATCGTGTACCTATTGTTGATGGTTTCGTTTGGTCTGCTTTGTTCCACGGCATATCAACCATCTATGGGTTATTTAATACCGAATAAAGTTGGCAAATATAATTCTATAGGTAGGATAATTATTTATATTCCTAGAATAGATTGTCGATCGTGTACCTATTGTTGATGGTTTCGTTTGGTCTGCTTTGTTCCACGGCATATCAACCATCTATGGGTTATTTAATACCGAATAAAGTTGGCCAATATAATTCTATAGGTAGGATAATTATTTATATTCCTAGAATAGATTGTCGATCGTGTACCTATTGTTGATGGTTTCGTTTGGTCTGCTTTGTTCCACGGCATATCAACCATCTATGGGTTATTTAATACCGAATAAAGTTGGCAAATATAATTCTATAGGTAGGATAATTATTTATATTCCTAGAATAGATTGTCGATCGTGTACCTATTGTTGATGGTTTCGTTTGGTCTGCTTTGTTCCACGGCATATCAACCATCTATGGGTTATTTAATACCGAATAAAGTTGGCAAATATAATTCTATAGGTAGGATAATTATTTATATTCCTAGAATAGATTGTCGATCGTGTACCTATTGTTGATGGTTTCGTTTGGTCTGCTTTGTTCCACGGCATATCAACCATCTATGGGTTATTTAATACCGAATAAAGTTGGCAAATATAATTCTATAGGTAGGATAATTATTTATATTCCTAGAATAGATTGTCGATCGTGTATCTATTGTTGATGGTTTCGTTTGGTCTGCTTTGTTCCACGGCATATCAACCATCTATGGGTTATTTAATACCGAATAAAGTTGGCAAAATTCTATAGGTAGGATAATTATTTATATTCCTAGAATACATTGTCGATCGTGTACCTATTGTTGATGGTTTCGTTTGGTCTGCTTTGTTCCACGGCATATCAACCATCTATGGGTTATTTAATACCGAATAAAGTTGGCAAATATAATTCTATAGGTAGGATAATTATTTATATTCCTAGAATAGATTGTCGATCGTGTACCTATTGTTGATGGTTTCGTTTGGTCTGCTTTGTTCCACGGCATATCAACCATCTATGGGTTATTTAATACCGAATAAAGTTGGCAAATATAATTCTATAGGTAGGATAATTATTTATATTCCTAGAATAGATTGTCGATCGTGTACCTATTGTTGATGGTTTCGTTTGGTCTGCTTTGTTCCACGGCATATCAACCATCTATGGGTTATTTAATACCGAATAAAGTTGGCAAATATAATTCTATAGGTAGGATAATTATTTATATTCCTAGAATAGATTGTCGATCGTGTATCTATTGTTGATGGTTTCGTTTGGTCTGCTTTGTTCCACGGCATATCAACCATCTATGGGTCATTTAATACCGAATAAAGTTGGCAAAATTCTATAGGTAGGATAATTATTTATATTCCTAGAATACATTGTCGATCGTGTACCTATTGTTGATGGTTTCGTTTGGTCTGCTTTGTTCCACGGCATATCAACCATCTATGGGTTATTTAATACCGAATAAAGTTGGCAAATATAATTCTATAGGTAGGATAATTATTTATATTCCTAGAATAGATTGTCGATCGTGTACCTATTGTTGATGGTTTCGTTTGGTCTGCTTTGTTCCACGGCATATCAACCATCTATGGGTCATTTAATACCGAATAAAGTTGGCAAAATTCTATAGGTAGGATAATTATTTATATTCCTAGAATACATTGTCGATCGTGTACCTATTGTTGATGGTTTCGTTTGGTCTGCTTTGTTCCACGGCATATCAACCATCTATGGGTTATTTAATACCGAATAAAGTTGGCAAATATAATTCTATAGGTAGGATAATTATTTATATTCCTAGAATAGATTGTCGATCGTGTACCTATTGTTGATGGTTTCGTTTGGTCTGCTTTGTTCCACGGCATATCAACCATCTATGGGTCATTTAATACCGAATAAAGTTGGCAAAATTCTATAGGTAGGATAATTATTTATATTCCTAGAATACATTGTCGATCGTGTACCTATTGTTGATGGTTTCGTTTGGTCTGCTTTGTTCCACGGCATATCAACCATCTATGGGTTATTTAATACCGAATAAAGTTGGCAAATATAATTCTATAGGTAGGATAATTATTTATATTCCTAGAATACATTGTCGATCGTGTACCTATTGTTGATGGTTTCGTTTGGTCTGCTTTGTTCCACGGCATATCAACCATCTATGGGTCATTTAATACCGAATAAAGTTGGCAAAATTCTATAGGTAGGATAATTATTTATATTCCTAGAATACATTGTCGATCGTGTACCTATTGTTGATGGTTTCGTTTGGTCTGCTTTGTTCCACGGCATATCAACCATCTATGGGTTATTTAATACCGAATAAAGTTGGCAAAATTCTATAGGTAGGATAATTATTTATATTCCTAGAATACATTGTCGATCGTGTACCTATTGTTGATGGTTTCGTTTGGTCTGCTTTGTTCCACGGCATATCAACCATCTATGGGTCATTTAATACCGAATAAAGTTGGCAAAATTCTATAGGTAGGATAATTATTTATATTCCTAGAATACATTGTCGATCGTGTACCTATTGTTGATGGTTTCGTTTGGTCTGCTTTGTTCCACGGCATATCAACCATCTATGGGTTATTTAATACCGAATAAAGTTGGCAAATATAATTCTATAGGTAGGATAATTATTTATATTCCTAGAATAGATTGTCGATCGTGTACCTATTGTTGATGGTTTCGTTTGGTCTGCTTTGTTCCACGGCATATCAACCATCTATGGGTCATTTAATACCGAATAAAGTTGGCAAAATTCTATAGGTAGGATAATTATTTATATTCCTAGAATACATTGTCGATCGTGTACCTATTGTTGATGGTTTCGTTTGGTCTGCTTTGTTCCACGGCATATCAACCATCTATGGGTTATTTAATACCGAATAAAGTTGGCAAATATAATTCTATAGGTAGGATAATTATTTATATTCCTAGAATAGATTGTCGATCGTGTATCTATTGTTGATGGTTTCGTTTGGTCTGCTTTGTTCCACGGCATATCAACCATCTATGGGTCATTTAATACCGAATAAAGTTGGCAAAATTCTATAGGTAGGATAATTATTTATATTCCTAGAATACATTGTCGATCGTGTACCTATTGTTGATGGTTTCGTTTGGTCTGCTTTGTTCCACGGCATATCAACCATCTATGGGTTATTTAATACCGAATAAAGTTGGCAAATATAATTCTATAGGTAGGATAATTATTTATATTCCTAGAATAGATTGTCGATCGTGTATCTATTGTTGATGGTTTCGTTTGGTCTGCTTTGTTCCACGGCATATCAACCATCTATGGGTCATTTAATACCGAATAAAGTTGGCAAAATTCTATAGGTAGGATAATTATTTATATTCCTAGAATACATTGTCGATCGTGTACCTATTGTTGATGGTTTCGTTTGGTCTGCTTTGTTCCACGGCATATCAACCATCTATGGGTTATTTAATACCGAATAAAGTTGGCAAAATTCTATAGGTAGGATAATTATTTATATTCCTAGAATACATTGTCGATCGTGTACCTATTGTTGAGTGTTTCGTTTGGTCTGCTTTGTTCCACGGCATATCAACCATCTATGGGTTATTTAATACCGAATAAAGTTGGCAAATATAATTCTATAGGTAGGATAATTATTTATATTCCTAGAATAGATTGTCGATCGTGTATCTATTGTTGATGGTTTCGTTTGGTCTGCTTTGTTCCACGGCATATCAACCATCTATGGGTCATTTAATACCGAATAAAGTTGGCAAAATTCTATAGGTAGGATAATTATTTATATTCCTAGAATACATTGTCGATCGTGTACCTATTGTTGATGGTTTCGTTTGGTCTGCTTTGTTCCACGGCATATCAACCATCTATGGGTTATTTAATACCGAATAAAGTTGGCAAATATAATTCTATAGGTAGGATAATTATTTATATTCCTAGAATAGATTGTCGATCGTGTACCTATTGTTGATGGTTTCGTTTGGTCTGCTTTGTTCCACGGCATATCAACCATCTATGGGTCATTTAATACCGAATAAAGTTGGCAAAATTCTATAGGTAGGATAATTATTTATATTCCTAGAATACATTGTCGATCGTGTACCTATTGTTGATGGTTTCGTTTGGTCTGCTTTGTTCCACGGCATATCAACCATCTATGGGTTATTTAATACCGAATAAAGTTGGCAAAATTCTATAGGTAGGATAATTATTTATATTCCTAGAATACATTGTCGATCGTGTACCTATTGTTGATGGTTTCGTTTGGTCTGCTTTGTTCAACGGCATATCAACCATCTATGGGTCATTTAATACCGAATCAAGTTGGCAAAATTCTATAGGTAGGATAATTATTTATATTCCTAGAATACATTGTCGATCGTGTACCTATTGTTGATGGTTTCGTTTGGTCTGCTTTGTTCAACGGCATATCAACCATCTATGGGTCATTTAATACCGAATCAAGTTGGCAAAATTCTATAGGTAGAATAATTATTTATATTCCTAGAATACATTGTCGATCGTGTATCTATTGTTGATGGTTTCGTTTGGTCTGCTTTGTTCCACGGCATATCAACCATCTATGGGTCATTTAATACCGAATCAAGTTGGCAAAATTCTATAGGTAGGATAATTATTTATATTCCTAGAATACATTGTCGATCGTGTACCTATTGTTGATGGTTTCGTTTGGTCTGCTTTGTTCCACGGCATATCAACCATCTATGGGTTATTTAATACCGAATAAAGTTGGCAAAATTCTATAGGTAGAATAATTATTTATATTCCTAGAATACATTGTCGATCGTGTATCTATTGTTGATGGTTTCGTTTGGTCTGCTTTGTTCCACGGCATATCAACCATCTATGGGTCATTTAATACCGAATAAAGTTGGCAAAATTCTATAGGTAGGATAATTATTTATATTCCTAGAATACATTGTCGATCGTGTATCTATTGTTGATGGTTTCGTTTGGTCTGCTTTGTTCCACGGCATATCAACCATCTATGGGTTATTTAATACCGAATAAAGTTGGCAAATATAATTCTATAGGTAGGATAATTATTTATATTCCTAGAATAGATTGTCGATCGTGTACCTATTGTTGATGGTTTCGTTTGGTCTGCTTTGTTCCACGGCATATCAACCATCTATGGGTCATTTAATACCGAATAAAGTTGGCAAAATTCTATAGGTAGGATAATTATTTATATTCCTAGAATACATTGTCGATCGTGTACCTATTGTTGATGGTTTCGTTTGGTCTGCTTTGTTCCACGGCATATCAACCATCTATGGGTTATTTAATACCGAATAAAGTTGGCAAATATAATTCTATAGGTAGGATAATTATTTATATTCCTAGAATAGATTGTCGATCGTGTACCTATTGTTGATGGTTTCGTTTGGTCTGCTTTGTTCCACGGCATATCAACCATCTATGGGTCATTTAATACCGAATAAAGTTGGCAAAATTCTATAGGTAGGATAATTATTTATATTCCTAGAATACATTGTCGATCGTGTACCTATTGTTGATGGTTTCGTTTGGTCTGCTTTGTTCCACGGCATATCAACCATCTATGGGTTATTTAATACCGAATAAAGTTGGCAAATATAATTCTATAGGTAGGATAATTATTTATATTCCTAGAATAGATTGTCGATCGTGTACCTATTGTTGATGGTTTCGTTTGGTCTGCTTTGTTCCACGGCATATCAACCATCTATGGGTCATTTAATACCGAATAAAGTTGGCAAAATTCTATAGGTAGGATAATTATTTATATTCCTAGAATACATTGTCGATCGTGTACCTATTGTTGATGGTTTCGTTTGGTCTGCTTTGTTCCACGGCATATCAACCATCTATGGGTTATTTAATACCGAATAAAGTTGGCAAATATAATTCTATAGGTAGGATAATTATTTATATTCCTAGAATACATTGTCGATCGTGTACCTATTGTTGATGGTTTCGTTTGGTCTGCTTTGTTCCACGGCATATCAACCATCTATGGGTCATTTAATACCGAATAAAGTTGGCAAAATTCTATAGGTAGGATAATTATTTATATTCCTAGAATACATTGTCGATCGTGTACCTATTGTTGATGGTTTCGTTTGGTCTGCTTTGTTCCACGGCATATCAACCATCTATGGGTTATTTAATACCGAATAAAGTTGGCAAAATTCTATAGGTAGGATAATTATTTATATTCCTAGAATACATTGTCGATCGTGTACCTATTGTTGATGGTTTCGTTTGGTCTGCTTTGTTCCACGGCATATCAACCATCTATGGGTCATTTAATACCGAATAAAGTTGGCAAAATTCTATAGGTAGGATAATTATTTATATTCCTAGAATACATTGTCGATCGTGTACCTATTGTTGATGGTTTCGTTTGGTCTGCTTTGTTCCACGGCATATCAACCATCTATGGGTTATTTAATACCGAATAAAGTTGGCAAATATAATTCTATAGGTAGGATAATTATTTATATTCCTAGAATAGATTGTCGATCGTGTACCTATTGTTGATGGTTTCGTTTGGTCTGCTTTGTTCCACGGCATATCAACCATCTATGGGTCATTTAATACCGAATAAAGTTGGCAAAATTCTATAGGTAGGATAATTATTTATATTCCTAGAATACATTGTCGATCGTGTACCTATTGTTGATGGTTTCGTTTGGTCTGCTTTGTTCCACGGCATATCAACCATCTATGGGTTATTTAATACCGAATAAAGTTGGCAAATATAATTCTATAGGTAGGATAATTATTTATATTCCTAGAATAGATTGTCGATCGTGTATCTATTGTTGATGGTTTCGTTTGGTCTGCTTTGTTCCACGGCATATCAACCATCTATGGGTCATTTAATACCGAATAAAGTTGGCAAAATTCTATAGGTAGGATAATTATTTATATTCCTAGAATACATTGTCGATCGTGTACCTATTGTTGATGGTTTCGTTTGGTCTGCTTTGTTCCACGGCATATCAACCATCTATGGGTTATTTAATACCGAATAAAGTTGGCAAATATAATTCTATAGGTAGGATAATTATTTATATTCCTAGAATAGATTGTCGATCGTGTATCTATTGTTGATGGTTTCGTTTGGTCTGCTTTGTTCCACGGCATATCAACCATCTATGGGTCATTTAATACCGAATAAAGTTGGCAAAATTCTATAGGTAGGATAATTATTTATATTCCTAGAATACATTGTCGATCGTGTACCTATTGTTGATGGTTTCGTTTGGTCTGCTTTGTTCCACGGCATATCAACCATCTATGGGTTATTTAATACCGAATAAAGTTGGCAAAATTCTATAGGTAGGATAATTATTTATATTCCTAGAATACATTGTCGATCGTGTACCTATTGTTGAGTGTTTCGTTTGGTCTGCTTTGTTCCACGGCATATCAACCATCTATGGGTTATTTAATACCGAATAAAGTTGGCAAATATAATTCTATAGGTAGGATAATTATTTATATTCCTAGAATAGATTGTCGATCGTGTATCTATTGTTGATGGTTTCGTTTGGTCTGCTTTGTTCCACGGCATATCAACCATCTATGGGTCATTTAATACCGAATAAAGTTGGCAAAATTCTATAGGTAGGATAATTATTTATATTCCTAGAATACATTGTCGATCGTGTACCTATTGTTGATGGTTTCGTTTGGTCTGCTTTGTTCCACGGCATATCAACCATCTATGGGTTATTTAATACCGAATAAAGTTGGCAAATATAATTCTATAGGTAGGATAATTATTTATATTCCTAGAATAGATTGTCGATCGTGTACCTATTGTTGATGGTTTCGTTTGGTCTGCTTTGTTCCACGGCATATCAACCATCTATGGGTCATTTAATACCGAATAAAGTTGGCAAAATTCTATAGGTAGGATAATTATTTATATTCCTAGAATACATTGTCGATCGTGTACCTATTGTTGATGGTTTCGTTTGGTCTGCTTTGTTCCACGGCATATCAACCATCTATGGGTTATTTAATACCGAATAAAGTTGGCAAAATTCTATAGGTAGGATAATTATTTATATTCCTAGAATACATTGTCGATCGTGTACCTATTGTTGATGGTTTCGTTTGGTCTGCTTTGTTCAACGGCATATCAACCATCTATGGGTCATTTAATACCGAATCAAGTTGGCAAAATTCTATAGGTAGGATAATTATTTATATTCCTAGAATACATTGTCGATCGTGTACCTATTGTTGATGGTTTCGTTTGGTCTGCTTTGTTCAACGGCATATCAACCATCTATGGGTCATTTAATACCGAATCAAGTTGGCAAAATTCTATAGGTAGAATAATTATTTATATTCCTAGAATACATTGTCGATCGTGTATCTATTGTTGATGGTTTCGTTTGGTCTGCTTTGTTCCACGGCATATCAACCATCTATGGGTCATTTAATACCGAATCAAGTTGGCAAAATTCTATAGGTAGGATAATTATTTATATTCCTAGAATACATTGTCGATCGTGTACCTATTGTTGATGGTTTCGTTTGGTCTGCTTTGTTCCACGGCATATCAACCATCTATGGGTTATTTAATACCGAATAAAGTTGGCAAAATTCTATAGGTAGAATAATTATTTATATTCCTAGAATACATTGTCGATCGTGTATCTATTGTTGATGGTTTCGTTTGGTCTGCTTTGTTCCACGGCATATCAACCATCTATGGGTCATTTAATACCGAATAAAGTTGGCAAAATTCTATAGGTAGGATAATTATTTATATTCCTAGAATACATTGTCGATCGTGTATCTATTGTTGATGGTTTCGTTTGGTCTGCTTTGTTCCACGGCATATCAACCATCTATGGGTTATTTAATACCGAATAAAGTTGGCAAATATAATTCTATAGGTAGGATAATTATTTATATTCCTAGAATAGATTGTCGATCGTGTACCTATTGTTGATGGTTTCGTTTGGTCTGCTTTGTTCCACGGCATATCAACCATCTATGGGTCATTTAATACCGAATAAAGTTGGCAAAATTCTATAGGTAGGATAATTATTTATATTCCTAGAATACATTGTCGATCGTGTACCTATTGTTGATGGTTTCGTTTGGTCTGCTTTGTTCCACGGCATATCAACCATCTATGGGTTATTTAATACCGAATAAAGTTGGCAAATATAATTCTATAGGTAGGATAATTATTTATATTCCTAGAATAGATTGTCGATCGTGTATCTATTGTTGATGGTTTCGTTTGGTCTGCTTTGTTCCACGGCATATCAACCATCTATGGGTCATTTAATACCGAATAAAGTTGGCAAAATTCTATAGGTAGGATAATTATTTATATTCCTAGAATACATTGTCGATCGTGTACCTATTGTTGATGGTTTCGTTTGGTCTGCTTTGTTCCACGGCATATCAACCATCTATGGGTTATTTAATACCGAATAAAGTTGGCAAATATAATTCTATAGGTAGGATAATTATTTATATTCCTAGAATAGATTGTCGATCGTGTATCTATTGTTGATGGTTTCGTTTGGTCTGCTTTGTTCCACGGCATATCAACCATCTATGGGTCATTTAATACCGAATAAAGTTGGCAAAATTCTATAGGTAGGATAATTATTTATATTCCTAGAATACATTGTCGATCGTGTACCTATTGTTGATGGTTTCGTTTGGTCTGCTTTGTTCCACGGCATATCAACCATCTATGGGTTATTTAATACCGAATAAAGTTGGCAAATATAATTCTATAGGTAGGATAATTATTTATATTCCTAGAATAGATTGTCGATCGTGTACCTATTGTTGATGGTTTCGTTTGGTCTGCTTTGTTCCACGGCATATCAACCATCTATGGGTCATTTAATACCGAATAAAGTTGGCAAAATTCTATAGGTAGGATAATTATTTATATTCCTAGAATACATTGTCGATCGTGTACCTATTGTTGATGGTTTCGTTTGGTCTGCTTTGTTCCACGGCATATCAACCATCTATGGGTTATTTAATACCGAATAAAGTTGGCAAAATTCTATAGGTAGGATAATTATTTATATTCCTAGAATACATTGTCGATCGTGTACCTATTGTTGATAGTTTCGTTTGGTCTGCTTTGTTCAACGGCATATCAACCATCTATGGGTCATTTAATACCGAATCAAGTTGGCAAAATTCTATAGGTAGGATAATTATTTATATTCCTAGAATACATTGTCGATCGTGTACCTATTGTTGATGGTTTCGTTTGGTCTGCTTTGTTCAACGGCATATCAACCATCTATGGGTCATTTAATACCGAATCAAGTTGGCAAAATTCTATAGGTAGAATAATTATTTATATTCCTAGAATACATTGTCGATCGTGTATCTATTGTTGATGGTTTCGTTTGGTCTGCTTTGTTCCACGGCATATCAACCATCTATGGGTCATTTAATACCGAATAAAGTTGGCAAAATTCTATAGGTAGGATAATTATTTATATTCCTAGAATACATTGTCGATCGTGTACCTATTGTTGATGGTTTCGTTTGGTCTGCTTTGTTCCACGGCATATCAACCATCTATGGGTTATTTAATACCGAATAAAGTTGGCAAATATAATTCTATAGGTAGGATAATTATTTATATTCCTAGAATAGATTGTCGATCGTGTATCTATTGTTGATGGTTTCGTTTGGTCTGCTTTGTTCCACGGCATATCAACCATCTATGGGTCATTTAATACCGAATAAAGTTGGCAAAATTCTATAGGTAGGATAATTATTTATATTCCTAGAATACATTGTCGATCGTGTACCTATTGTTGATGGTTTCGTTTGGTCTGCTTTGTTCCACGGCATATCAACCATCTATGGGTTATTTAATACCGAATAAAGTTGGCAAATATAATTCTATAGGTAGGATAATTATTTATATTCCTAGAATAGATTGTCGATCGTGTACCTATTGTTGATGGTTTCGTTTGGTCTGCTTTGTTCCACGGCATATCAACCATCTATGGGTCATTTAATACCGAATAAAGTTGGCAAAATTCTATAGGTAGGATAATTATTTATATTCCTAGAATACATTGTCGATCGTGTACCTATTGTTGATGGTTTCGTTTGGTCTGCTTTGTTCCACGGCATATCAACCATCTATGGGTTATTTAATACCGAATAAAGTTGGCAAAATTCTATAGGTAGGATAATTATTTATATTCCTAGAATACATTGTCGATCGTGTACCTATTGTTGATGGTTTCGTTTGGTCTGCTTTGTTCAACGGCATATCAACCATCTATGGGTCATTTAATACCGAATCAAGTTGGCAAAATTCTATAGGTAGGATAATTATTTATATTCCTAGAATACATTGTCGATCGTGTACCTATTGTTGATGGTTTCGTTTGGTCTGCTTTGTTCAACGGCATATCAACCATCTATGGGTCATTTAATACCGAATCAAGTTGGCAAAATTCTATAGGTAGAATAATTATTTATATTCCTAGAATACATTGTCGATCGTGTATCTATTGTTGATGGTTTCGTTTGGTCTGCTTTGTTCCACGGCATATCAACCATCTATGGGTCATTTAATACCGAATCAAGTTGGCAAAATTCTATAGGTAGGATAATTATTTATATTCCTAGAATACATTGTCGATCGTGTACCTATTGTTGATGGTTTCGTTTGGTCTGCTTTGTTCCACGGCATATCAACCATCTATGGGTTATTTAATACCGAATAAAGTTGGCAAAATTCTATAGGTAGAATAATTATTTATATTCCTAGAATACATTGTCGATCGTGTATCTATTGTTGATGGTTTCGTTTGGTCTGCTTTGTTCCACGGCATATCAACCATCTATGGGTCATTTAATACCGAATAAAGTTGGCAAAATTCTATAGGTAGGATAATTATTTATATTCCTAGAATACATTGTCGATCGTGTATCTATTGTTGATGGTTTCGTTTGGTCTGCTTTGTTCCACGGCATATCAACCATCTATGGGTTATTTAATACCGAATAAAGTTGGCAAAATTCTATAGGTAGGATAATTATTTATATTCCTAGAATACATTGTCGATCGTGTATCTATTGTTGATGGTTTCGTTTGGTCTGCTTTGTTCCACGGCATATCAACCATCTATGGGTCATTTAATACCGAATCAAGTTGGCAAAATTCTATAGGTAGGATAATTATTTATATTCCTAGAATAGATTGTCGATCGTGTACCTATTGTTGATGGTTTCGTTTGGTCTGCTTTGTTCCACGGCATATCAACCATCTATGGGTTATTTAATACCGAATAAAGTTGGCAAAATTCTATAGGTAGAATAATTATTTATATTCCTAGAATACATTGTCGATCGTGTATCTATTGTTGATGGTTTCGTTTGGTCTGCTTTGTTCCACGGCATATCAACCATCTATGGGTCATTTAATACCGAATCAAGTTGGCAAAATTCTATAGGTAGGATAATTATTTATATTCCTAGAATAGATTGTCGATCGTGTACCTATTGTTGATGGTTTCGTTTGGTCTGCTTTGTTCCACGGCATATCAACCATCTATGGGTCATTTAATACCGAATAAAGTTGGCAAAATTCTATACGTAGGATAATTATTTATATTCCTAGAATACATTGTCGATCGTGTACCTATTGTTGATGGTTTCGTTTGGTCTGCTTTGTTCCACGGCATATCAACCATCTATGGGTCATTTAATACCGAATAAAGTTGGCAAAATTCTATAGGTAGGATAATTATTTATATTCCTAGAATATATTGTCGATCGTGTATCTATTGTCGATGGTTTCGTTTGGTCTGCTTTGTTCCACGGCATACCAACCATCTATGGTTTATTTAATACCGAATAAAGTTGGCAAAATTCTATAGGTAGGATAATTATTTATATTCATCGAATACATTGTCGAATTCTCCCTTTCTTTCTTCCTTTATTTCTTTCTTTCTTTCTTCTTTCCTTCTTTCTTTCTGATGGTTAATCCTTCTTTTCTTTTTCTGTTTGAATTCCTTCTTCTCTTCCTTCCTGTATGAATAATTATTTTTCAGTTTTTTTTGTTTGATAATCTTCACGGGGACAAGGCGCGTTTGCAAGCGGTGTGGCTGTTGCCTAACGAATCGATTTTTAAAATGGAGTGAAGAAATAAATTCTATCTCTTATAGAAAACCATTCAATTCCATCGCAGAATTCAAGGATCGCGGTGCTCTGCATTTCCCTAACCTTGTAGGAATTAATGATAACAGAAAGCCAACCTACCCTCTTGTCCGGACAGTGTTTCAAAGACAGACATCTTGGTGTTCTTAGACACATCTTGGGTTCATGACCATGGGTAGGTGCTGATCCGAATAGGAATGTGACTATCGACGTACAGGATAGTGTAGCGCCGTGCCGGAATGGTAAAATTCGACCCGAGAGACATCCACGTCACGCAAAATGGCACGATAGTATAACATTTGGTTCCTAGAAGCATGATTTGATCTCGTGGTATCTCAACGGCGCAGCCACGCCAAGATACACCTCTCGGGCTATGGTAGTAGCATATATATATATATATATATATATATATATATATATATATATATATATATATATATATATATATATCTGTTTGTGCGTGTGTGTGCGTGTGTTTGTAAGGTTTGTTAGAGAGAACTCCAGCAGAGTGCTCGAGTATGAAGAAAAATTCTAAATAAGAGCGTAATATTTATTTATATATGTGTATTACAGAAGATCAGAACAACATTGGTACTGTCGGTTTTACATCCAAACAAAGGGGACCTATAAATAGTCTCTTATACCGGACTCTCTTCAGCCTTGGACATAAACAGAGGCTGAAGAGTGTCCGGCATAGGAGACCAACTATTGGTCTCCTTTGTTTCGATTTGAAACTGACGGTATCAATTTTGTCCTGATCTACTGATATATATATATATATATATATATATATATATATATATATATATATATATATATAGAGAGAGAGAGAGAGAGAGAGAGAGAGAGAGAGAGAGGGAGAGAAATTCTGGAAAAATATATTTTTGTGCATATACTTTTTATTTTTTATAGACTAACCTTTTCAAAGTGAAAGCTTAAAAGCTCGATGATTGTTAACATATGACAACAGAGCATATATAAATGGATAATATTAGGCTAAATTCCAGTGATCAAGATTTCGCTCAGAGACAACCAACCGAAATCGGGTTTGATATACTAATTTCGGTTGGTCGTTTATGAGTGAAATAGTCCGTAAAAATGTACCAAAGTTTTGAATTAGAATAAAAAAAGTAAAATGAATAAAATCTTCGTCACAGGAATTTAGCCTAATATTCTCTCTCTGTATCTCTCTGTCTCTCCTCCTCTCTCTCTCCCTCTCTCTCTCTCTCTATATATATATATATATATATATATTAAAAATGAATGAGGTCTACTTATCTTGACAGAGTATTGATTTACTCCTCTCCAGGAGTTAGGCACAAGGCCAGTTTTTATCTTACTCCCACAAGTAAGATGTGACCCAAGGTCGGGTCGGGAAAGTGGGGTTTAAAAATTGCCTGGGCAGCCCCGTCGGCATTCCCCGGTAGGGGCGCCTCAGGCAGTAAGCAATAAACTTACTCCTCCCCAAAGAGGGAAGGCGAAGCCAGGAAGGGTGGACCATCTAGAACTGCACAGGACAGACCCATAGACCGGCGTAAATCAAGCCCCGAAGGCCAAGACAATACCAGTCTATGGGGTGCAGTATCCATCGGAACAGATACACTTTGATCTTAGCCAAAAGGCCAAGAAAACTACCAAAAGCGTTTATCACCTTTTCTCGTGGTTTTAATGTAATTTTTGCTGGTCAAATGTTGAGTTCAATGTCCGTGCCTCGCGCAATTTTAATATTGTTGATCGAAGGTAAAACATAGCGTATGTTTTATTTCTTTTTAATTCTGTTTATAACTTTTTTTTAAAGCTTCGGCTCAATTTTTGGCCCCAGAAGGCAGGGTTTGTCTGACTTGCTATTTGCTTTCACATTTAAATCTTTTTAATCCCCCCCTTTTTAATTAACAGGATAGTACTGTACTATTGTTAGCTGAAATAAAATCAACCAACCGTGACTTTGTATTAAAAAAAATTTTCTGTCTTTGATTTTGGGAGGTAAAAGAAAAGAGAAAAGACATTAAAAATGACGCTCGAACATTAAAAACATTAAAAACACATCAAAGACGTTAGCGGTTAAAAATTAAATTGAAAAAGAAAAAGGGACGCTCACTTAAAGAAATAAGAAAAGAAAGAAAACATTCGAAAATGGGAAGTTATAAATGGAAAAAGGAAAGAAAAACGTATAAATCGGAGTAAAATACAGAAAGGAACAAAAGAGAAAGAAAAAAAACGTCTGATCATGGAAATTGATTTGCCTTTCCTTTTTAGACTTTTGTGTCGCGGTACAAATATATATATATATATATATATATATATATATATATATATATATATATATATATATATTTACAAATAAATATACACATATATATATATATATATATATATATATATATATATATATATATATATATATATATTACAAATAAATACACATTGCTCTCTATTATAGAGTGAGGAGTGGGGGCTCTTTGGACAATTGTGGCTCTATTTACGACCCCCCGCACAAACGAAATCTTGTAGAATTAAAATAAATAAGTATTCGCTTCAGCAGATTTTTTATTTCCTATCAGTTTCTTTAAGCGAATCTCGCTCCTTCTAACATGCGTTTTTATGTATTTTTTAATAGTTTCATTTAAAAAAAAGATTTTTTTTTCAGAATGGAATTCTTGTTTTTAATCGATAACTTGCATTTTTAGGTGATCGTTCAGTATAGTCAACAATGAATAGAGAAAGTTAAACATATTCCTGGGCAATGCCTGGAAGGTCCAGCAAGGTAACAATTAACCTATTTCTAGCATATTTTCTTAACCCAGTCTCCCTCTCTCTTTCTATTTCGCTCTCTCTCTCTTTCTCTCTCTCTCTCCCTTTATCTCTTTCTCTCTCTCTCTTTCTCTCTCTCTCTCTCTTTCTCTCTCTCTATCTCTCTCTCTTTCTCTCCCGCTCTCTCTCTTTCTCTCTCTCACTTTTTCTCTCTCTTTCTCTCTCTCTCTCTCTTTCTCTCTCTCTCTCTCTCTTTCTCCCCATCTCTCTCTCTCTCTTTCTCTCCCGCTCTCTTTCTCTCTCTCCCTTTCTCTCTCTCTTTCTCTCTCTCTTTCTCTCTCGCTCTCTTTCTCTCTCTTTCCCTTTCTCTTTCTCTCTCTCTCTTTCTCTCTCTCTATCTTTCCCGCTCTCTCTCTCTCTCTCTCTCTCTTTCACACACCCACTCTCAAATTCCCATTATTTCTTTTCAACTCACCCGACCCCTGGTCGCTTAATGAATATGATGTTCAACATTAAAATAAAAACTTTTAAGTCTTTTAAACTGTCACTTTTACACAGAACCATAACAATATCTTATTGGACCGGGTAATCTATTTTAGAGTCGGATGAGTCTGCCATTAGATTAGAATAATAAATCGATATCGTAATAAATAAATTTTACTTTAAAACGCCTTTCATAAAAGAAACAAATTTCCTAACAAAACTCGCCTCAGTTGAAAAATATATTTTGATTTAATTCCGATAAGAATGGGTTGCCACAGAATCAACCTAGACTCCGTAAGCAAGCGCTGTAACCATTAGGCCACGGGACATTACCACATTCAAGAGGGACATTTAAGTTCTATTTATGCGAAAGGTAACATATCAATAAAGACAGTCTAGAGATTCTACGAACGTTGTCGGAATATGCCTTATAGCTACGTGTCAGTCTATTTTTAACTTCTCCAAACAGGGCTCAACTTAAATCTTATTAAAAAGGCTTTTAATAACAATGTTAAATAAATAATAGTGAATTATTTTTACTTACATACGCTAGCGTTTCGAGCTTTCGCTCTCATCAGTGCAGGGATGATTTTCTCGGACGGTCGCACGGTTCGACCCCCTGCCACAGAATCGACCTAGACTCCGTAAGCAAGCGCTTATATATATATATATATATATATATATATATATATATATATATATATATATATATATATATATATATATATATACCTACTTACCTCGTCTGCATAAATAGGACTTGTCTAAAAATGTTTACCTATCTTGGTAGTAAAGTTTCAAAGAAAGATTCCACAGAAAGTGGACTAAAGGTGCGAATCAACAAGGTCTGGGCTAGTCCAATTTTTCTACCAAGATGAAACGTGACTTCTTTGAAGCCCTTGTTACATTAGTTCTTGTATATGGAAATGGCACCTGGAGAAGAAAAATTGACGGCGTGTACACCAGAATTCTAAGAACTGCCCTTAACATCTCCCCAAGGCGGCACCCTCACGAGAGAACAGCTCTACGGACACTTTCAGCTCTGATCACAGAGAAGAGAACCAGATTTTCTGATAACTGCTGGAGGGTTAAAGATGAAATCAGCAGCGATATTCTGTTGTGGATATTAAAATAATGATGTAGTTAAATGGAGAGACCACACAGAACTTATGTCAATCAACTAACAGATAAGTCACAATGCACATATGAAGACCTAGATGATAATGATGATCTCATGTATGCGTGATGTAAACAACACGAGGTATATTGACATAATACAAAATCAAAAACAATAGAATAATATATTTTATTATTTTTACATAATTTTCTAATATATAAAATCAAGTCAGCCGGATTTTCGACTTCAAAGTTAATTAGCATTGCATCAGATAGATTTTATTCTGACTCATTCTTACATCATGTTTTATTCACACATGTATTTGATTTTTTTCAAAACTACTTATTCCGATCCGGAAGATTGGTGAAATGTAGACATTTTTCGCTAATGCCTTTATAATAAAAATGAACTTGCATCATTAATAATAAAATAATTCATCATCACTCTACCTATTTTGAATTATCAGATAAAAAATACATTTGTTTGGAATAAATATTACCATACTTCATTTTTTAAGTTACTTGAATATCGTAAACTAATTGGACTTATACAACCTAATTAGAATATTGTCATCAGGCAATGTTGCAAGCGGCCTTTATTTCACTGGTGTACTTATTAATCCTATTGTCTTATGACGAAAGTGTTAGAAATTTATTTATCCGGTATACTTCATGCAGCTTATACCATATTTAGTTTCAATCTATTTAACTTATGTATGCGTTATGTAAATAACACGAGGCGTTTTCATTAAAACTAGTTCACAAAATTCGTACATAGTTAGCTTTCGTTAGGGTGCGAACTTCAACAATTAATTTAAAGTCCCTATTTACTTGCCTTCCAACGAGTGTAGAGTTAGACACAAGGTCGGGTTTTAATGCGGAGAAAATCCAGCAACCCATAAAGATGCACCCTGGATTGGGACAAAAATAAAAGCTGCCTCATTCTAAAAGACGGAAAAGATTAAGTGTAATATAAAGACAGATATTACACTTTGCTCCTAGCTAAATGGAAGTCTTTAAACTTCCAATTCGATTTCACTCATTGTGACAATAAAGAGGAATACTCACCATCAGGAAAAAGAATGAGGTGCTTCGCATGTCGTGTATGCAGATATAAAAAGGGCTTCTCTTTATAGGTGCAGGTGTTTATGGTCGTCTGATTTGCATATGTGGATATCAGTGGATATAACTGAAGAGGACAGCTGGGAAGGAGGGGGAAGCGATTTGGATGGGAGAGATGAAGGCAGAGAGAAAGTGGGTTGCACGAAATTTGGTTGTCAATTGAATTACAGTTAAAACATTTTTTTCAATTCTTTTATTTAACTGGCACAGTTAGTTAACATCATGTCTTTATTTTAGTTTTACCTGCAACCTGTTTGTATACAAATACGTATAAGGACAGTTTGGTTTAGGGTTAGGATTAGGATTAGGGTTAGGGTTTTCATGATCTTCTTAATACAGGGTGGGCAAAAATAAGGGTCCTATTTTTAAAAATTCATAACTTTTTTATTTATTGATTTTTTTAATTTTTTTTTTAGAATAAGTAAAGGACCCCTTCCGAAGCAAGCATGAGCCGTATTAGCCCTAAGGAACGTACCCTCATTTAGAAAACATTATTTTTGCTTAAAAAACTCAAAACAGTGTAAAAAACAATACTTTAGTTTTTGTAAGTTTTAAGAAGTGTTTTTCGGCTAAAATTTGTTTTGTTTATTTCAAAAAATCTCGGAAGGGTCAGTCTACACACACATAAAGTTTGGTGAGTTTAACTTTTATTTTGTGGAAGTTATTCAAATTCAAGTTATTCAAATTTAAAGATAGGACCCTTATTTTGGCCCACCCTGTACAATCGTAAATTAATACAACACGCAGCGTTCACGGTCTATTTCTTGACACGCTTAATTAATTCTCACATGGTCACGTTTCGTTAGGCTGCAACAATCGAACTCAGTCTTTAGACAGTCGATTCGATTTCATTCATGTCTTTATTTACAGTTCAACTTTTAGCCGTTTCATATATTCATACACGGACAGATTTGTTTTCATCATCCTATTCAAAAAACGACTTATTACCTCAGGCTACAATAAACCGTTGCTATTATAATTTTACTTACCAGAACTCTATGTATACGGCATTTTTGTACTCTTATAGATGGCGCACCATGTTTCCGTGACTTTGCGTCGTCAACGTTCGGGCAGGTTACGGAAGCGCCAGAGAGTTGACGAGGCGAAAACTGCCAAACGCTAAATTGAAGACTGGCAGCCGATAAATTACGGTTTGGTAGTTTTGTTTTACGGCATATCAACCCTTTTTGGGTTATTTAATGCCGAATCTGGTCATTATAGTAAAAGTTTTTATGCTTCAAGTTCTTTATATCTTCAAATGTTTAATCATCGTTTTTGGTTTGGTAGTTTTGTTTTACGGCATATCAACCCTTTTTGGGTTATTTAATGCCGAATCTGGTCATTATAGTAAAAGTTTTTATGCTTCAAGTTCTTTATATCTTCAAATGTTTAATCATCGTTTTTGGTTTGGTAGTTTTGTTTTATGGCATATCAACCCTATTTGGGTTATTTAATGCCGAATCTGGTCATTATAGTAAAAGATTTATGCTTCAAGTTCTAAAAATAAAATTAAAAAGGGGAGGGAGAAAGGGAGAGGGGCTGTTGTTTTTGGTTTTGGTTTTGTAGAACATAATTAAGTTTTACAAAAAAAAACAAAACAAAAAAAAAAAACAAACAAACAAAAAAAGTCAATGTAGGTGAATTTCGTCTCAGAGAGCCACAGGGCAGCCTGATCTGGTATCACCAGCGATAAATTACGACGAAGAAAACCAAACTAAAATACATATATAAAAATAAAGAACGAACAAACCATAGCTAAACGAATGTTATTAATTAGATGTTTATTTTTGGTTGTTGTTTTTTTTGTCAAAGGAACCATTGTTAATCAAATGTTTTTAAGTAAAATGTTTTTTTTTGTTTGTGCGCCGGAAAGTTTCAAAATATGGTTTTGTTTGATTTGTTGAGCAAATGTGTTTGTTTCAACAAAAAATTCAATGTTTTTTGTCTTTTTTACATTTCTTTAAAAAAAAACTCAATTACTTGGGGAGATTCAACGAACTTACAGAGATTATAGAAATTCATTTTTGTTAATTGAACGCGATTAATTTTTTCAAAAAGTTATCGGCTGCTTGGTTAATAGTTTCGTCGACTCCCGGGCGATTCCGAGACCTGCCCGAACGTTGACGACGCGAAGTCACAGAAACATGGTACGCGATCTATCCATCTAACAGTTATCGTGTGCTAGTTGTTGACTATGAAGTAGTATATTTTTAGCTTCTTACATCAAGTGGCTTCATGCCTTGTCTGGATCGATTTCCATAAAAAAAAGAAAAAAAAAGATAGCGATGTGTTTGAAATAACATTTATCTACAGTAACCCTGAAAAGGTTCGGAAAAGGGAGATACTTAGGTCTGAGCGCCCTCTAGTGTATGCAGATGTACATGATTGCGTGGAAAGGGTAGGTAATGCTACGGTTATTTTTGCAGCTACCAGTAGAAGTAGTATTCTTAACCCCTCCTCCCACTGGATGATTTCGTCCGTCAGACTTTCTTTCGTCACTTTAACTTTATTTTTATTGTAACTTTCTTTTGTGAATCAAACCATTCTATAGGGATGTAGATAATTTCTTCGATTCCTTTCTAGCTATTAATTTCAGTTTGTGTAATACAATGAAAAAGTTTCTTTTATTGAACAAAATTTGCAAGAAACGATTAACCATATTAATCCTATTTTATCCATATCTAATGTATAAAATACATATGCAGTATTGCTTAGATTTATAAACTTTCCAGTAAAACCTCTTCTATTTATTATAAATGCCCAGAGGGGTATACTATATAAGCATTAGTCTTATTTATGTATTGTTTAAAAGTCCCAGTCAAATTATTCTCGCTGTATCACTCATGCTTCATAGATAATTAAATTGGTTTGCAGAAATACACATTTCCATTAGAAAAACTGATCAGTTAAGTCAACTATGTGAGAGCTTGCAAAATTGTGTATCATTTCCGAAATTTATTAATTGCTGTCATATTTTATCAGAAGCTTACATAAGCTATTTATTTTAACCGGTTTCAGCAATGCTAATTAGGCCTAAAGTAAGATAACATATATCTATTTCGGTGTAGACAATTTTGTTGAATCTCCTGACTTATGTTTACCAAATCGTCCTTAGATGTTATATGGTATGATTCTAAGGTGCATAAGTTACTCATTTTTCTTTTGTTGGGTATATATTTATTCGCTTTCCCAATATGGACTACTTATTTTTTGTGTTCGTTCCATTTAGCTTGATATGTAACCAGTAATAGCTACAGTGTGAAACGTATTTTTGGTTAGTATCGGTCAATATGACACGTGGGTAAAAATTAGACGTCAATTGAAAATCAGTATAAATCGAAAGAAACATGATTTATTGCTAATCCACTAGACAACAAGCACTTACACACTAACAAATGTACGTACACAACCAGTTGATATGACAACCATCCTAAACTGCTTAATTGCTACTGGCTTGACAATTAACGCGTATACACTGAGAAATGTACGAAGACAACACAATTGCTTCGACTACAAAGATTTTATTTCAGACCTGACAAAGACTAATATTATCAATTTTCTCACCAAACGTTAACTTTTATATATAAAAGTTTCTATGAAACTAAACAAAAAGCGTATATATGATTTTACAGATAACTATATGCATTACGTGTGCGGGTCAAATTAAAATTGTATTAGACTTAGGATAAAAATTAGAGAATATTAACAAATGATAAGTTCAAGATTGGCACCGAAGGCCCTAACCCTAATCCTCACCCAGTCGGTTTTTGTCCGGTTCAAAAACTGAACCAGTATCAGAAGCTGTTATTCAAATATATTTCATGACAAAAATATTTACTAAAATATCCGATTTAAAAGTATTTTATTACAATAGCTAAGTTGTCACGTGTTAAATTTAATTAATATATTTTTAATTACAATATTCAATGTGAACGTTTTTATTAAAATATTTTATCAATAATTAAATGATCCCAGGAAAGAGCAGTTTTACGCCACTTTTATGTGCCCTCATGAGAATAAAATCAACATATAATGTTACTAAAGCTCATGTTTAGAATCATAATTCCACGTTTGATCAAAATCCATTAAATGATATTGATTCGAGAAAATATCTAAAATTTAAGGTTTAAGCTTAAGGCGGCATTGAAATTCAGGGAATCTTGCTTAATTGGTGCCTTATGACTACGGATCAAATTTAAAATATTTTAATTTTAAATAGGAGAGTGTTTCCGTATTATACATCCCAGCACATGTATTCTTCAGAATTATGTGATCTATTCCCCGCTTCTTTTGTTCCAGCTCGTTTGACTCGTTGGTCTAGTGGTCTTTATCAATTCGCTGTTTTGATATCTCATTGTAGTGCAACTTCCTATTATAGTAGCTTCTTTCCAAGAACCGCAGACTTGTGGAACTCTCGTCCTGCTGACTGTTTTATCCTACCTATAACCTTGGTTCTTTCAAGACTAAGGCCAATAGGCATCTCCTGTCTTTGCGATAAACATATTTGTTCTTGTTAGCTCCTTACATCAAGTAGCTTTATGCCTTGTCTGGAGCGATTTCTATGAAAAAAAAAACAATTAAAAAAAATAATAACACAGAAGGAACTTCTACTACATGTCTTCCCGCCAATAAATGCACCAAACATTGATGTTATTGTTTTTTCATTCATTTTGCAAAACTCAATCATGTTCTGCAAAACCCAAAACAAGAACAACAATTTTCTCCTACAGAACAATTAAACCAAACACCATGAATAAATACTTAAACATATAACGAACTTGAAGCATTACAACTTGTGCCAAAATGACCTGATTCGGCATTAAATAGCACGAAAAGGGTTGGTATGCAATCAAACAACAAAACGAAACATCAAAAATGATATTAAAATACATAAACATTTAAAAAAATGATATTAAAATACATATACATTAAAAACTAATATTTCGGCATTAAATGACCCATAAAGGGTTGATATGCCGTAAAACAAAACAAAACTAATCAATCTACAATACGTCATCTACACAACACGACTCAAGTGCTACATTGTTACGTCACGCCTCATTATTTATTTTGAAACCGTTTTCTAAGTATTCATACCATATTCATTTGCAAAGTGTGGTATCTGTTCCGATGGATACTGCACGCCTGTCCTGTGCAGTTCTGAGAGGTCCGCCCTCCCGGGCTTCGCCTCCCCTCTTTGGGGAGGAGTGGGTTTGTTGCTTGCTGTCTGAGGCGCCCCTGCCGGGGAGTGCCGACGGGGCTGCCCAGGCAATTTTTAAATGGCCAGAGTGCTCACCTCTCGAGCACTGGCTTTTAACCCCACTTACTCGACCCAAGCTGTGGTCATATCTTACTTGTGGGAGTGGGATAGAACTGGCCTTGTGCCTGGCTCCTAGCGAAGGAGTAAATAAATACCATATTCATTTGAAGTCAGTTTTTTCTCTTTTTAATGTAAATTACGTAATTCATTATGCACAATGTTTCTCATAAGTCTGTGAGCATCCCCTCCTCTTTGGAACGGCTTAGGGTTGGTGGTTGGCTGTTAAGCTTAACGCCTTATTAACCCTTGTTAACCTATTTTATGGCGAAAACCCAAGTATGTTTTGTATACGAATGGTTTTTAGATTATTATCCTGTTGTCATATATTTTATAAATAATATAGAGAGAACGAATTTCTACTACGTGTCATCTACACAACACGATTCAAGTGCTATATTGTTACGCTACACCTCATTATTGATTTTGAAATATTTTCAAATCGGTTTCTAAGTATTCATACTGTATTCATTTGAAATAAGTTGTTTTCTCTTTTGTATACGAATGGTTTTTAGATCATTTTCCTGTTGTGGTATATCTTATAAATAAGTAGAATAGGCTTTGAAATAATTTTAATTATGGGGTAACTCGACATATCCGAAGCTCCCGAATTTGGGCATCTTCATTGAATGTAGTTTTATGTCATATCAAGGAAAAGTTATATTAAGTCCAGATATGGAACACTGACGGGTACTACTATTCAAATTCAAAGGGAAAAACGTGCCCCCTCCCGAAACTTTCCAAATTGGGGCTTCACGATTGGATTCTGACAGATTATGGCATAAGCATGGCATTTTCAGGATTTAGTTCATAACTCAACACGGCGTTTACCTTTGGAATTCCATTTCTGTACCCTGTTTCCTGGCAGTACTGTTGAATATCCACGCCAGGTGTACCAGAAATGTTACCTGGCAGAAATAAAACGTACTTGACACAGACACGCACCTGGCCGAAAGAAACAAAACACGGTTCATTGACAGGAAAACGCAACGCTTTGTGAATATAATAATTGTTGATTGATTCAAAACGACCTCCAATGGTTATCATTAGTCACAAAAGGTCACATGTAGCCGGGAATATTACATCGCTTAATAAACGCCTTACGGGTGTGGCATCAATGACAGTGAAGGCGAAATCCCAGAACTCGTTTAAAGGTAGATGCGTGATTTTCTAAAATTATTATATAAACTAACCCGTAATTGAGATCGGGAGTCAACTGGCGATCGAGTTCGATAAAGTCACTCCATCAATTCCGGATGCCGTGAAAATTAGTTTAGTTTTTAATTGTTTATTTGTTTGCACATATTTAAAAATTATACAGAAAAAGAATTACAATTTTAATTATAATTTTAGCTCATTTGATATTCTTCAATTAAAATATGAGTTATTACCCTTTGTTGATTTGGATTTTTCGCTCATAATTGAAAAGTGTTTCCATATTACCAGTCATCCAGTTATTTTTAATTTTTATTTGTTTGCACATTTATTTATAAACTTATGCAGAAAAATAAATTAAATTTTAGTTGTAAGGGAGAGAGCTCTTTTTATATTATATAAAAGAAGACTTTCAAGAAGTTTTAAATTTAAATCATATTTTGGGGGAAATAATTCTTCTTAGTCGTTTGAATTGAATTTCTGATTTCGCTCAGTCGCCAAATTCGGTCCCTCTGTCAGCCACTCTGTCTCTTAGACTGACCGACTCACTTCAAGTGATCTCTCTATGCTCCAGTTCTTTTAGTAAGAACTTACATTTTTTTTGTCACTGGATTCTAACAAGGATGTTATTTGTACTTTTATTTTTGTCTCTGAACGTTGCCTTGTCGAGGGTTTCGTTTCATTTTGAGGTGTGTAATTGCAGTGTCCGTTTACTCTTACTGTGAACTCGTTTGACAGTGCTTTATTTTAATTGCTTTTTCTTCGTGGTGTCTTCTCAATTTCTTCGGCTGTATAGAAATTCAATAGTTTTATTATATCTATATCTGGGCTTGCCTATTTTATTTACGTTCCATGTGTTGTAAAACAAGGTCACAAAAAAACGTAAGTAAAAATGATACACTTACATAAAAAATTACTTATACAGAAAAATATGCCTAAAACGAAAACAAAGCACACACTCATATTTATATATATATATATAATGATAATAAATATTTGTTATTGTTTATGATCTATGTATTATACGTTTCGTCCTTAAATAATCGGGACTCATCAGCATAGAGATATGATTATTCACTACCGGTCATGCGATTCGAAACCCCGGATCACGAGTATTTTACAATTCAAATCCGACGCCTGAACCACACGGCAAATTTTAAATAGCGAATAAACTGTGATAATTTTAACACTTTATCGGCGGCTTAACGTCAGAGCGTTCTACTTTATTTAGGGAAGGAACGATGCATTTAAAGCTAGTGACGTCATGCTGTGTTAATACTACACTTACAGTGCTCTACTTTTTCAAGGAGCGACAAATATATATATATATATATATATATATATATATATATGTGTGTGTGTGTGTATATGTGTGCGTGTGTGTGTGAGTGTGTGTTTAGTTTTCGTTTTAAGTAAATTTTTCTGTAAAAGCCTCAAGGACTAAGTGAACGCTTACAGATTCGAGGTGTCTCTGTGAACGGGTTCGCGCCCTGTAACCGTTTGAGATTGTTATTTTCTTGCGCTAATGAGAGCCGTAAGCTCGAAACGACGTTGTGCGTAGGTAGACTATTAAAAAATATATAATTTAATATTATAAATATATATATATATATATATATATATATATATATATATATATATTATATATATATATATATAAATTAATCAAGTTCAAATAAAATGAACACAAATCCAATATTTTCAAAAGTGCTCAATAACAAGTAGAGCATTTATAAAATTAAATAAACACTCGATGATCACAGCATTTCGATGATCTTACATCTATGAGAGATGTAAGATCATTAGAACGCTGATTAATTGGCGTAGACTGTAGCAGTGTTTATTTAATTATATATATATATATATATATATATATATATATGTGTGTGTGTGTGTGTGTGTGTGTGTGTGTGTGTGTACTAGAAAAATGTAACCCGTTGGATCACGCATTAATCTAGGGTTAGATCATTTTTACGCATATTTATAATAATACACTAGCTGTTCCTTCCCGGCATTTTCCGGTAATGTACTTGCAATTTACTTTGCTTTGTCTTATTTTAAAACTATGCCGTTTTTTTCCAAAATTTTAGATTTTTGTTCCAAACAACGCGAAGTTACCCTGTAAAGGACGAATACAGAGTTACTTCCCTTTTTCTCAAAATATTATTTTTCTCTTCCAAAGGGAAGTAATTCTGCAATAAACGAATCAGAGCTACATTCTTCAAGAAAAAAGCAAGTATACAGAAAATAAATCCGACCGGTTAAATTATTTTCTGGGAGGAATTAACTCGAATCACATTTTTTTTTTAACAACATCAATAAGATTTAATGAATGAAATATTGATTTTGTAGGATGGAATGTATCGATGACAAAAATCGAGAACCAGACTAACTTTACTTTATTATATCGAGAAGAAAAGAAAGAATATAAGGACGATAAGAAGAATTGAAGAAGATTAGTGTACCCAAACCGTGTTGGTTTTTAGTTATTATTTTCTCTTTTGAAAGCAAATTAAAAACATATTACACGAGACGTCCTGTTAAAGTTGGTCCATTGTATATTAATGTATACGTTTTTGAACTGAACAGCTATAACTACTATTACTACTGCAGTGTTTCCCCTTTCTTATTTATTTACATTATGCATTTATCTACGTCATCTGCTTACTCTAAATTTCACTGTATTTACACCCCCTATCATCCAATCAAGGTTGAGTACATCTGTAGCACGAGGCGGCGTTTACATTTGTTATAAAGTTGACTGATGACGGAAGAAAAGACTTGAAACTATGAATTAGGAAGAAAACGAGATCCTAGTCACGAGAGATAAAAGAAAAGAAAGCGACAGGGAAATGAGATCAACAACCGGAAAGTACAATTACTACATTTTATATAAATAATAACACTAATTTACAAAGAAATTGAGGCATGCACAAAAATACCCGTTTTTACCTCATTTGGGGGGTGCTGAATTCAAATTTGAAATCCGTTTTTACTCATCACCTCTAGTTTTTTTAGATATGCATAGTGTGCATTTTGTGCATATACGGTACATAAAGGCGTATATGAATTCAGGGTTAATTCTAATATTGTGAGATGTATGGTTTATTTCTTTAGTTATTAAGCATTAAATGTAAGTGATAGCATTACATTATATATATATATATATATATATATATATATATATATATATATATATATATATATATATATATATATATATATATATAGTTATATATCAAGACGGATTTTGGCAGTTAAGAAGTTGTTAAAGTCTTACGAGGATATGGGGTGTCGAATGTCACTCAAGATTCATTTTCTCCATTCCCACCTCAACTTCTTCCCGCCAAACCTTGGAGCAGTGAGTGATGAGCATGGAGAAAGATTCCACCAACACATTACGAAGATGGAGAGCAACAATCAAGGCAAATGGAACCCTGGCATGATAAGAGATATCTGCTGGATGCTCTTGCGTGACATCCCGGAGGCAAAATACACCAGATCTTCTAAGAAAACACACTTTTTACTGTCTGTGGTACTATGAATTGTGTAATTGTGCCATCCAAGTATATTTATTCAATCAGTGTTCTTCATCTATCCTGTTTTATCTGTTACTAGCGGGGCTACCCGGTGTTGCTCGGGGTCATAAAAACATATAATTGAAGAAAAATCGCGTGTGTAACATCTTTATATTTAAATATCTATTTCTCTCCCTCTCTCTACCGCTACTTTCTCATTTTGCCTTTTACGAAAGCTGTTTCTTCCCCACCATTCCTCCTACGTTGCCCAGGGCAATAGTATGACATATTTCTCTAAAAAGTACTACCTCTGTCTGCGCCTTCTATATAGGTACTTATCTCCGTCCCGGTGTTCATACTATATACGTATCTATTGCCACCCCGGTGCGCATACTATATAGTACCTATTGCTTCCCCAGTGCATTGGTTTCTTCTCAAATTACTACTAAATGACGTTGAAAAATGGAGCAGAACGCCCCCCCCCCCCATTGGAGAAAAGTGCTCAGTTGACCCCGAAAAGGCCAATTTCTTTTTCCGATTCTGAGGCAATACACGTCCGGCGGCTGGCTGGTTGGAATGATGTCAACTGTGTGAGTGTTTGTTGGGTAGTCTCGGAGGAGAAGCTTTACATACATACATACATACATACATACATACATACATACATACATACATACATACAGACAGACAGACAGACAGACAGACAGACAGACAACTGACGTTTATATAATAGATAAGCTGCTGCAACTCTTGAAATATGCACATTTATTCTCTGTTTATACTAAAATAAGCCTATTTAAAAGACAGAAAACTAGAGGTGATAGAGCAAAACTATTTATAAATTTGAATTCAGCACACCCTAATTAGCAAAAAACACCTATCCTCATTGTTGCGTCAGACCCCCAATTTTTTTTTTAGTTATTTCCCTTTCTTTACTGACAAAAGAATCATTTTGGTCGAAATTTGAACTTTAAATGAAATAAAGGAATGACGAAAAAATTTGATAGTTATTATTGTGTCTATTCTGACTTAGGTTTTGAGCCTAAAAAAACGCATATTGCTTTCGATTTCAATCTGATATTTAATACAAACAAATGGGAATATAATAGTGTTTCTGTCTTTCGCTAAAGTGTCTGCTAAACATTGATGTATTTATCCGTCGCTGCCTTTAAATTACTGTCAACTAAAACACACATTTCATTGTTTTTGTATATTTTAGTGATATATATATATATATATATATATATATATATATATATATATATATATATATATATATATATATATATATATATATATATATGGGAAATGAAAAAGGAAAAACCAAAAAGGGATGTTTTTTTTATGTGTTCATCAACGTTTCGTCTTCATTTGTAAGACTTCTTCAGGATGATAATATTAAGAAAAATGTCATGCAAGTACGTGAACATATTGGGTTGACATGATGGGTTGATGGGAAGACGTAGTAGCCACTACTGGAAGCAGTAGGACCAACGTCCGGGCTTGGTGATGTCAGTCGCGTGAAGTGAAATAAATGTTGATGGTTCTGAGTGAAAAAAGTGGAAAGCAGGGGGTGAACATGGATAATGTGGATGGTTGTAAGTGAAAAAGTGGAGGGGTGGGGGTGAGCGGGAATAATGTGGATGGCAGTGAGTGAAGAAGTGGAGAGGTGGAGAAAGAGGAGGGGGAATGTTTGACCAGGTGGCTGCTTCAAGAATGTGAGGGATGAGTAGGTTGGAGGGTGTGGGTTCGTGGTGAATGAAGATGTGTGTGTGAGGGGTATGCAGAGAAGTGGAAGTTGGGGGAAAAGAGGAGGGGGAAGGCCCTGTGATTTTGGTGGGTGGGTAACGTCCACTTCTTCACTCACTGCCATCCACATTATTCCCGCTACCCTCACACAATGAAATGTGTGTTAGTTGACAGTACTTTAAAGGCAGGGACGGATAAGTGCATCAATGTTATTAGAGTACAGCAGACGCTTTAGCGAAAGACAGAAAAACTATATAATATAATAGTTTTTCTGTCTTTCGCTAAATGAAAATAATTCCCGCTCGTGTGAAACAAATGTTTTAGCGAGCCAGTGTGAAATGTCAAATCCTAAGAAAACAGAGAACCAAAAACCCAAGAGCTCCATAAGCTCCAACAACACCAGAGACAAGACAGAATGCGGCGCGACAATACGCTCGTCCCTGATGCCCTTCGTGAATGAATACCCAACTCCCGCACACAGAAGCAAACGACGAGATGCACCCAAAGAAGGTCGGAGGTTACATCAACCGAAACGCTGTGAGAATAACATCCAAGACGAGTATATCAGTCTGAATAATCCAAATAATCCGTAGGTTTTTATACCCCAAAAATTGGAAATAGTTTATAACGTATTACTTATTACTTCTGAACATCAGAAACAACCCCAAAATCGGACAGAGATTGACCAGCCTAAATATGACAACAGTACTCCATACAAGAGATAAGATATACATAGGAGAGTAGAAAGTGGACCTTGGACTTACTTTCGGTAGTCTCGCTTTTCTTATTTTGTTCTTTAGTGCTCACATTCCATGAGAGATGTTTCTGACAAAGGGGGGAGAATTGCTGTGTTCTTATCGTTGGCTAGTTTTTGATTTTGAAGCAGTATTTTTTTCTTTAGCTCCTTACATCAAGTGGCTTCGTGCCTTGGCTGAGGCGATTTCCATAAAAAAAACAATGTCTGATAGATTTTTAGAGATAGAGAATAGCTTCAGGTGTGAGAAAGGGTTTGGAGCGATAGAGAGGACTGACTTTACGAGAAGCAGAAAGAGCAATGGCTCTAATACAGGGTGACTAAAAAAACGGGCCCCGTGTACACTTTATGTGATATCTCTTTTATTTATTCATCGATTGCCCTTATTTTACAGGACATGGCAGAATCAACGACCGTGAGTACACCAAGACCTCAGTGGGAGCTGGGACAAAGTATACACTGTGTTAAATTTTACTACAAGACAGGCTCGTTTAAGAAAACCCAGGACAGTTTCATGCATCAGTTCGAATGTGAAAAGGCTCAACCCAACAGCAGAATTCAGAACTGGGTGGACCACTTCGAGAAGTATGGGACCGTGGAGAACTTCAATGCTGCCAGTGAGAACCGTCCAAGCCACTCGGCACGTCCCAAGAAGCGGACAGCCGAGCTGGTCGAAAGTGTGAGAGAGTCTCTCCAGGAGAGTCCTAAACGCTCTGTGCGTAAGCGAAGTCAGTTCCTCGGTATCTCCCGTGAGACTTGCAGGACAGTGCTCGTGAATGATATCAGGATATACAGAATACAGACGCTGCAGACCCTTACAGCCTCAGACAAGAAGCAGAGGAGCGCTATGGCAGTCAAGATGTCTCGATAAGATCAGGGAGACACCAGGTTTCCTTAACCTCCTTTGGACCTCAGATGAAGCCCACTTCCATCTTGACGAAAAGGCAAACTCCAAGACAAATGCCTTCTGGGGGTCCTCCAGACCCAATGAAGTAGCCACCAAGCCCCTGCACTCTCCTAATTGCACGGTGTGGGCTGCAATCTCGATCAGAGGCATCATCGAACCAATCTTCATCGAAGAATCTGGCGCAGCAGTGACAGTCACCAAGGAGCGGTATGTGGAGGTCCTCAAAACTTTCAAGAGTGAGCTCCAGACCCTCTACCGTCGCTCATGAACAAGTTCTGGTTCCAGCAAGACGGAGCAAGTTCTCACAACTCAAACCTGTCTCGAGATTGGCTGAAAGAGAACTTCGAAGGCCGAGTGATCAGTCTCAAGATTAATTTTGAGTGGCCACCCCATAGCCCACACCTAAGCCCTCAGATTATTTCCTTTGGGGCTATCTTAAGACAGAATGTACGCAGGGAAACCCAGAACCATCATGGAACTCAAGGAAGCCATCAGGAACGAGATGAGAGCCATTCCCAATTCAGTGTAAGAACGTCATGGACAACTTCGTTCTGCGCCTCAAGAAATGCACGGAGCTAAAAGGAGTCCATCTAGAACACATGCTGTAGAACGGAGAAAAAAAGGCCAAAGACCCTAGTGTTTTGATATGATGTTGTGGATATAATAAACTAGTTATGCCTCAAAATTCATTTCATTCGGACGAAACACTAAGAAACGGGGCCTAATTAGATTTGGGGATTGTTTTTTTTGGGTCACCCTGTATATGAACTCCAAGAAAGATTTGATGAGCAAGAAAGACCAATAAGTCGCGAAAAACAGGTATTGTTCGATTGAATCTTAATTGTATAGTATGTTAATAAAACACATATCTATCTATCTATCTATCTATCTATCTATCTATCTATCTATCTGGCTAGACATACATACATACATACCTACATACATACATACATACATACATACATATGCATCTCTTTTTATCGCTCTGTATCTATTTCGTATTTTACTTAAACAATTTTGATTTTTTTTGTAATTTTCTTTTGTATTTGCTGTTCCATAACAGCCTTCTCAAAATATTTCAGACACACACACACGCACACACATACACACACACACACACACACACACACACATATATATATATATATATATATTAGTATTTCATGTATCCACATAAAATTTTATAAAGATGTAACAATGTATCAATTTTCAGTATTTACTTCAACAGTGCTCGATACGTAAGTAGAGCTAAGTAGTAAGCTATGAAAATATATTTATGGCAAACAAAAAGAACAATAGAACAGAATATAGGAAGGAAGTAACTCTAACCAGACCTTTGTTCGTGGGAAGCCCAACGATTGGCTGAGAGAACAACAAAGAATCTGATTGGTTAACTAGCCAGCCGTGTATATAAAAACACCCGGCAAAAATAACTCCATGCATTTTAGCCTGAATATTCCCCCCGGGATAAAACGCGGGAGCCTCTGTGTAGCTTAATTGCCATAAATATATTTTCATAGCTTACTATATCTATCTATCTAGGCAGCATCTTCTCTTGCATGCAAGTATTATTGAATATAACAGACAACTTATGTCTTGATATCCTTTGGTAGATCCTTTCCGTTGTCCGAATCAGAATCTTAGTTTCGGGGGAGAATTGGCCGATGAATCTGCTACAGTTTTGATTTGTGTCCCAAGTACATTCAGACTCATCCGGGCCCATCTTCAGGGGGATGAGGATAATCAGGTACAGACTATATGTTAGTATCATAGATGGTTGTAATAATTCCCGCCAATACCATCTATAATACTAACACATGGTCCGTACCTAATTATCCTCATTCCCCTCATCCGAAACGGTCCACACACTTCAAAGCTGGTAACTCTTCATTTACTTACGATTTTTACAGTAGGCAACATTCCATTCTCCTTTGTAATTTAAACCACAACATATACATTGAAGACATTGCCAAGGCTGCCGCAAAGAAGGTTGGCTCCCTCTACCGTGCTAGTAAACTCTTCACACCTGACATTATCCTGTATCTCTACAAAGCCACCATCCGCCCATGCATGGAGTATTGTTGCCACATCTGGGCTGGTGCATCATCTACTAGTCTCTCCCTCCTTGACAAGGTCCAAAAAAGAGTAGCCAACCTAATAGGTCCCTCACTGTCAATCAAGCTCCAGTTCATGTCCCATCGCCGCAATGTATCATCCTTGTGATTGTTTTACAAATACTTCAATGGATTGTGCTCCGATGAATTGGCTACTCTGGTGCCCCTCGACGTAAGTTCACTAGACCAACTCGACAATCGACTAAATCCCATCCATTCACTGTGGAGGTCCCTAGTCGCATGTATATCCCAGACAGGAGAGATGGCAACGTTAGTTTTGGGGATGTCACAGTGGCTTAGTTTGTATTGACGCGGACTGAGAACCTGGGCGTGCCAGGTTCAAATCCAAGTCATTCCACTGAAAACGCTTCCATCAAACCCACATGACACTTGTGTCTAATCTCCTGGAGGGGGGATAAATAGAAATCACATTAACACTTGTCCACGGGTGGCCTCGGCCTTGATAAAGTGGTTGTTTCTATTTTAAAAAAAAATGTTTTTGCAGTTTTTTTGTTTTTTTGCATTGGCGTGTCGCCGTCCTAACACAGAGTACGCTTGGTATTCCAAAATGGGCACCCATCTTGTTCTGACCATGCTCTACATCACTTAACTTCAATGATCTAACTCGAACCGGTGAATCAACGTGAGTATACGTTACACATAGAGTTCAGGTGAGTAAAATTATAACAGCAATGTGTGTTTAATATGAAAACATGAAGATTGTGTATGGAGTACTGTTGTCATATTTGGGCTGGTGAATCTCTGTCCCATTTGAGGGTTCTTGATAAGGTGCAGAAACGTATCTGTAATTTGATTGGTCACATCCTTTCTTCTTCTCTACACCCTCTCTCTCTCGAAGACATGATGTTGCTAGTCTCAGTCTTTTCTATAAATACTACTATAGCATGTGTTTTTCGAAATTGTGTGATCTATCCCCTGCTTCCAGTTTCAGCTCGTTTGACTCATTGGTCTAGTGGTCTCCATCAATTCGCTGTTTTGATACGTGATTGTAATGCAGCTTCCTATTCAAGTAGCTTATTTCCAAGAACTGCAGGCTTGTGGAACACTTTTTCTGCTGACTTTTTTACATTTTATATACAGCCTAGGTCTTTTCAAGACTAAGGCCAATAGGCATCTTCTGTCTTTGCGATAATCATATTTCGTTCTTGTTAGCTCCTTACATCAAGTGGCTTCATGCATTGTCTAGAGCGATTACCATGAAAAATAAAACATTTATTATTGTATGTGGTAATGTGTCCTTTTTTGAATAAGATCATCAACACAAATCTGTCTTTGTACAAATATATACAACGGCTAGAAGTGAAACTGTAAATAAAGACATGAATGAAATCGAATCGACTATCTAAAGACTAAGTTCGATTGTTGCAGCCTAACGAAACGTGACCAGGTGCGAATTAATTAAGCGTGTCAAAAAGTAGACCACTAACGCTGCGTGTTGTATTAATTAATTTATTATTGTGTTAATTAATTTATTATCGTGTTAATTAATTTATCATTGTGTTAATTAATTTATTATTGTGTTAATTATTTATTATTGTGTTAATTTATTATTGTATTAATTAATTTATTATTGTATTAATTAATTTATTATTGTGTTAATTAATTTATTATTGTGTTACTTAATTTATTATTGTGTTAAGAAGATCATGAAAACTGTCCTTATACGTATTTGTATACAAACGGGTTGCGGGGAAAATTATGATCAAGACATGAATGATATCGAATCGGAAGTTTAAAGACTTTCTTTTAACTGAGAGCAAAGTGTAGCATCTGTTTCGATATTACACTTCATCTTTTCTGTCCTTTAGACTGAGACAAAATTTTATTTTTGTCACAATTCAGAGTGCATCTTTATGGGGTGTGGATTTTAGCCACATTAAAAACCGACCATGTGTCTAACCCTGCCCTTGTGGGGAAGAAAGTAAATAGGATCTTAAAAGCAATCGTGAACATTCGCATCCTAACGAAAGCTAACTATATGCGAATTTTGTGAACTGGTTAAAATCACGCATACATGAGTTAAGCAGATTAAAATTAATCATGCTATGAGATGAATGAAGTTTGCCGGATACATAAATGTGTAAAACTTCCCTAATAAGAAAATAGGATTAATAAGCACACCAGTGAAATGAAAGCCGCTTGCCACATTGCCTGAAGACAATATAAGCCCAATTAGTTTACGATATTTAAGTAACTTCAAAAATGAAGTAGGTAATATTTATTCCAAACAAATGTAAATTTTATCTGATAACTCAAAATAGGTAGAGCGATGATGAATTATTTTATTATTAATGATGTAAGTCTATTTTTATTTTAAAAACATTAGCACAAATGTCTACATTTTACCAATCTTCCGGGTAGGAATAAGTATTTTTGAAAAGTACGAACGCGAAATGCATTATATGCGTGAAAAAAAAAACATTATGTAAGAATGAGTCAGAATAAAATACGATGCAATGCTATTTAACTTTAAAGTCGAACATCCGGCTGACTTTATTTTATATATTATTAAATTATGTAATAATAATAATAATAATAATAATAATAATAATAATAATAATAATAATAATAATAATAATAATAATAACATCTATTATTCTATTTTTAAAAATTCTATATTATGTCAATATACATCGTGTTATTTACATCACGCATACATGAGTTCGTCATACTCATCTAGTCGTAGAAGTGTCTCTCACGCCATCTCGCTTTATGCCTCATCACCAGGTAGGTCTTCATAGATGCATTGTGAGTTATCTATTAATCGCTTGACGTAAGTTCTCCAGCAGTGACCAGGAGATATGGTTCTTCTCTCTCTGATCAGTGCTGAGATCCGAAGGTTAGTGTCTATAGAGTTGCTCTCTCGTGGGGTGCCGCTATGGGGAGATGTTAAGAGCAGCTCTTAGAATTCTGGTGTACACGCCGTCAATCTTTCTTCGATCTTTTGGTAAAAGCCTAGGTGCCATTTCCATATACAAGAACTTATGTAACAATGGATTCAAAGAAGTCACGTTTCATCTTGGTAGAACATTTTTACTTACAGATTGGTTGCACCTTTTCTAGTCCAGCACAGGCCTTTTTATTCTCACATTTAGTTCACTCTGTGGAATTTTCCTTTGAAACTCAAGTTAGGTAAGCTTATCGACATTTTTTAGACAAGTCGTATTTAGGCAGATGAGGTAAGTAGACGAACATTAAGCGTACTATAAGATGAATGCAGTATGCTGGATTAATAAATATCTAAAACTTTCGTAATAAGAAAATAGGGTTGTAGAGTATATTATAAACATTCATATTTCAGACTCCTTAGATAGGACTAAAGGGGTCAGATTACATATGTCTATTTGATCCTCTTAAAGAAGAAATAAGTGGCTACCATCTCTCAACAACGGCACCATTGACTCCCAAAACTTTTACATATACTAGATGTACCTGTAACGTTAGTTTTAAATTTCTGCATGTCAGTACCATCAGGAAAACAGGGAGCAGGGAGGGAGTTCTAGAGTCCAAAAGCACGAGGAAAGAAACTTTTGGAGTAGAAAGCTCTTCGGCATCTGGGGGCCTCCACAGTGAATGTATGAGATTTGGCAGATTGTCGGGTTGGTCTAGTGAATTTGCGTCGTGGGGGCACCAGAGCAGCAAGCAAACTCTGCCTGGTGTCGCTAAGAATCATAGTCATTAAGCGACCAGGTGTCGGGTGAGTTGAAAAGAAATAAAGAGAATCTGAGAGTGGGTGTGTGAAAGAGAGAGATAGAGAGAGAGAGAGAGAGAGAGAAAAAAAACATGCGAGAGAGAAAATGAGAGAGAGAAAATGAGAGAGAGACTGGGTTAAGAAAATATGCTAGAAATAGGTTGATGCTCTTAAAGAAGAAATAAGGGGCTACCATATCTCAACAACGACGCTGTGAACAGCACCATTGACTCCCCAAACTTTTACATATACTAGATGTACCTGTAACATTGCAGCTTTTTTAAACGCTACTAAAAAGCCTTTAAAACATACAATACGTTCTCATAACTAAACCTCTTGTGCAACTGTTCTTTCTCCTTCTTACTATATATATATAGAGAGAATTTCTTGTACGTGCATATGTGTTCCTAAATTTAACATGTCTGTATCTCTATTTTCTTTTCTAGAGAGAGTTGAGTGAGTTAGGGGGGGGGGGTTCTATATACTTGTGTGCGAGTTCTCTTGTTTTTACATGCGTATAATTAGATCTTTTGCACGTAATGGGTGTATAAGTGGATGGTGGATGTAAAGCTTTATTTTTTCTTCCTCTTTTTTCTTGAGTCGCCAAGCGTTCAACACCAAATTTAAAGGATTTATTTTACCTTGTTCCGCTGTGGACCCATGGTTCTTTTTTCTCTGCGTGTGGCTTTGTGATCGCCTGATGTGGTGTAGATGTTGTCTCTGCATGTGGTCTTGTGATCGTCTGATATGACTGCAAAGTAACTTTTCATCTCTGCCCAAAACGGGGAGTCAAAAACGTTAGTTTGTAGGATCGAAGAAGTTTTTTTTATTTCTAGAAGAATATAGATCTGGAGAGAGATACCGTTTTTCGTTAGCTATCAGCCGTCTCAAGCTCTGCAGTAGATTGCGACGGGTTAACTTATTGACTAAGCAGACGGGACCACATAATTTGGGGGGTGATTTTGCTGTTTCTCACCGCATATTTTTCGTCTGGCTCGCTCAAACTCCAAACAATCTTTTGTTTTTTTTCCCACGACATCATGACTTTTCTGTGGTTTTCATGACCCCGGGTTTTTAACCCACCTAATAGACTGGTATTGTCCTGGCCTTTGGGTCTGGATTTACGCCGGTCTATTGGGGGTTGTCTGGTCCTGTGCAGTCTAGGAGGTGCACCCTCCCAGGCTTTGCCTCCCCTCTTTGGGGAGGAGTAAGTTTATTGCTTACTGTCTGAGGCGCCCCTATCGGGGAATGCCGACGGGGCTGCCCAGGCAATTTTTAAATGGCCAGATTGCTCACCTCTCGAGCACTGGCTTACCTAATCCCACTTTCCCGACCTTGTGTCACATTTTACCTTATGGGAGGTAAATAAATATGGGTTTTCATGACCCCAATGGCTAATTCGTTTGATTTAAGCCTGTTTAGACTGTCTTGACTTGCGGTGAATGATTCACCCCCCCCCCCCGTGTGTAAATCTAACTACGCAGTTAAACTAACATTTCTCATAATTTATACTAGTTTCAATGAAATAGGGCCAACCTCAATGTAACATACCTACCCGAGAGTATTTTTTTATGTTTATTTTTATTTTTGTTTCGCTCATTTCTCAACCCATTTGTCTTTCATTGAAATTAAATTAAAATATTTAAACCCATTCTTATTGGAATTAAATTAAAATGTATTATTCAACTGGGGCGAGTTTTGTTAGGAAATTGCTTTCTTTTGAAGTAAAATTTATTGGCAGACTCATCCGACTCTAAAATAGATTACCAGGTCCAATAAGAGATTGTTGTGGTTCTGTGTAAAAGAGTATAAAAAGTGACAGTTTTAAAGACGTAAAAGTCT
>OY744540.1:21381549-21416549 GCA_963556195.1 Sepiola atlantica | reverse complement strand
TAATATTCTTCACCTCTCAACTGACAATCATTCCATCTTATTAACACTTGTCCGCGAGTGGCTCTTGGACTTCATAAGTGGTGACCCATGCAGTAACACAAAATGCTTACGTTACAACAGTGTTGGTCATTTTTTTATACCCTGTTATATTAGCCAACCATCTGTAAATATAAAAGTCTCTGGTTTATTATTCATGTATATTAGATTTTTATACTTACAATCCGCGGTGAAGCCCGGCACGACGGCTCTGCTCGCCGAAACAAGGAAGCGCGGAAAATACAGCTCGCTCACTGACCGTTTCGTCTTCCAACCAATTTCAGTGGAAACGTCGGGTGTGCTTGGCCCCGAGACTGTTAATTTTGTTTCAAGACATTGGACGGAGGATTTCAACGTCTAGGCACGAGCCCCGTGAGTCAGCCTGGTTGTTCCAACGCATCTCCCTGGCTGCCGTTCGTGGCAACGCTATGTCAGTAACGGTGGCGCCACTTCCGTTCTAATCGTCATCTGTTGACTCTCTCTTTCTTACTCTCCCCCTCTCTATCTACCTATGTATGTATCTGTCTCTTTGCTTCTCTTTCTTTCTCTCCCCCTCTCTATCTACCTATGTCTGTATCTGTCTCTTTGCTTCTCTTTCTCTCACATTATTGTTTTATAAATAATTGGTCTTGTTTTGGTTTGTCTTCACAATGGCAGCCATGATTGTTTATTTATTGTTGGTTTGAAATTGTATTTTTTGTTCTGGAATAAAATTTTATTTCCTAAAAAGTACAAACAAAAAAAAAGTCTCTCAATTGTTCTTTTTATAATGTCTGTTAATATTCGATCTTTTACTGTGTTTTCTTTCTTCTTAACAAAAACCCTGAACATCCCTTATGCTTCTGTCTCTGTCTGTCTGTCTGTCTGTCTGTCTGTCTGTCTCTCTCTCTCTCACTCTTCCTCTTCCGCCTTCCGCGCCGACTGCCTTGTGTCTTTTCTCTTTTTCTCTGAACTCCGCACGCTGCCCCGTGACACTCCGGTTCGATCTGCATCTAATAGCAAGTCACGGCAATGAAATCAATATATGTAACGATTTTGGCTAAGATCAAAGTGTAGTATCTGTTCCGATGGATACTGCACGCCTGTCCTGTGCAGTTCTAAGAGGTCCACCCTCCCAGGCTTCGCCTCCCCTCTTTGGGGAGGAGTAAGTTTATTGCTTACTGTCTGAGGCGCCCCTACCGGAGAATGCCGACGGGGCTGCCCAGGCAATTTTTAAATGGCCAGAGTGCTCACCTCTCGAGCGCTGGCTTTTAACCCCACTTACTCGACCCAAGCTGTGGTCACATCTTACTTGTGGGAGTAAGATAAAACTGGCCTTGTGCCTAACTCCTAGCGAAGGAGTAAATAAATATGTAACGATATGAATGAAACAATCGTTACTAAATTGTTCCTATAACATTAACGTTTCCCGGAAGTCGAAAACCTTTGAAGCTTTTCTACAAGTTCTTTCGTTTAAACGAAAGCCTTTCAATTGACAATCTCTTTTAGTGTCTACTGGCCTTTTGGCTAAGATCAAAGTGTAGTATCTGTTCCGATGGATACTGCACCCCATAGACTGGTATTGTCTTGGCCTTCGGGGCTTGATTTACGCCGGTCTATGGGTCTGTCCTGTGCAGTTCTAGGAGGTCCTCCCTCCCAGGCTTCGCGTTCCCTCTTTGGAGAGGAGTAAGTTTATTGCTTACTACCTGAGGCGCCCCTACCGGGGAATGCCGACGGGAATGCCCAGGCAATTTTTAATGGCCAGAGTGCTCACTTTCTCGAGCGCTGGCTTTTCAAACCGCACTTTCCCGACCTTTGGTCACATCTTACCTTGTGGGAGTAAGATAAAACTGGCCTTGTGCCTAACCTCCTGGAGAGGAGGTAAATAAATACTCTCTTTACTTTTTGTGTCGGGGGAGGGTGTGTCCTTTACAAATGCGTGCGTGGGTGTATTTTAAATGTTATTCTATCGTAATTCTACACCTTTAAACTGTCTGTAATCTTTTTTTGCTCTTAACGTACGCAATTTTCGCGTTCTCGGTTGTCGCGTATTTTACAATCTTTTACGTTTGTTTTCGTGTGTATTCACTATCATGTGTGCCTTTGTAACTTTTAAAAATGAAATTTACCTGTTAAATTTTCTTCGTCGTTTCCGCTGATTCGTTGCAGTTCATCAATTAGTTGTTGTGCCGTGGTCTCTATCTTCTTATCGTCTAGTGTGTAGTATCTGTTTCTTGTCAATAAACTCTTTCATACGACAAATAAATACTAGTGACAGGTCTTGAGATATGACAAGTGGGTGACATATTCTTCTTTGTTTCTTATTCTTCTTTTTATTTATTTTTTTATTTTCGTTTTCTTTTTCCCTTTCACACCTACTGAGCTAGTATGAGAGAGGCGGTGGGGGAGGGGGAGGCGATAAGAGGGAAGAAAACAGAGTAACTGGCCAAGACAAACAACAACAAATAGGAGTGGGCATGAAATTGATACGCTGAAAGCGAGAAACCAAAGATTAATCTGAATGAATCAGAGATAGGTCTGCTAATTTGTCACACATTAGGTTTAGAAGAGCAATAAAAATCTTAAATTGACAGTCCATATATAAGTAAATATATATATATATATATATATATATATATATATATATATATATATATATATATATATATATATGTGGGGTAAAGTGCACGATAATTCATGAAAGTGAAATGCTGTGGTAGACAAAATGTGTGAAAAATGAGAAACGGAAAACAGGTTAGGAGAAAAACAAAACTATATATACAGTCAAATCTCTTGTTTTTTGTTTTTCTCCTGCACTTTTACCTGTTTTCAGTTTGTCATTTTTCACACACACACACACACACACACACACACACGCACACACACACACGCACACACACACACATATATATATATATATATATATATATATATATATATATATATATATATATATATATATATATATAATAATGGTAATAATCCAGGTGAAAAATATCCACAGGGTGGTAATCCAGAGAATTTTAACCGGGTTTATAAAAAGTGCTCAATATCAAAATAGAGCTTTATATATGATAATTTTATTTACACAGACATGTACAAAATCTGCGACACTGGCATGTCGATGTTATCGATCAACAGTTACTATAAACTGAGATCTCATCAGGCAGAGTTAGAATCCGATCTTAACCTCAGATCATATTTAGAGATCTCTCCAAATATGATCTGAGGTTAAGATCGGATTCTAACTCTGCCTGATGAGATGTCAGTTTATAGTAACTGTTGATCGATAACATCGACATGCCAGTGTCGCAGATTTTGTACATGTCTGTGTAAATAAAATTATCATATATATATATATATATATATATATATATATATATATATATATATATATCAGACAGAGAATAGATAAGAAAAGTGATGTATTTTTCTGTGTTTGTCTATGTAAGGGAATGAACTTTTTGTACTCATGTCTTTGCAGAGGCATTTCAAAAATATTTGTAAAAGTTTTTTTATATATAATGTGAGGAAAAAAAGAGTGATTTCTTCTCTTCGTCAATTAAATTGACATGTTGAAGTTAGCTGTTAGAAGTCTTCTGGAGATGAAAAAGAGACGTATAGTAAAAAATGTATAGGAATTAAAAATAATTAATATGGGTTAATTTGCAGATCACCCTCAATTAAACCCCCTTCCCTGCTTGTTTAGGCGATTACGTTTTAACACCGTGGAAAACAAAGACAGAAAAGTCAAATACTTTTAAATTTATGGTGGGGTGTCAGTTGTATATATATTTAACGTAAAATTTTTCCCAATTTCCGGGCCATTCTATCCTTTTAGGGAACTTAACAAATGTTTTTACCACTAACCCTAAGTCCGAGTGGCAAAACCATAAAACCACACGTAATCTCCTAAAAAAGTAGCACTCCACCTCCAAAAAAGACCAGCGGATTTAACTCTCATAACAAAAAAAAATTTTGTTAACTGCCCGAAAACTGGTCCGAAAAATGGGATCATTTTACATTGACTTTATATACGAAAATTTTCCCCCACTTTAAATTCTTAATTAATTGTTGTTATTTTGTCAAGCTTTTCAAGGTGTTTACATGTGATCGCCTAAAAAAGGTAGAATAATTTAGGGGCGTAATTTAGCGGAAAGTGGTTAATCTACAATCATACCAAAATACGAATCTCTATTTTGTTCGTAATCTGGACAGATCACTGCTACTATATTTTTTGTATTTATTTGTCAATGAAAATAGTGAAAAGGTCTTTGTAGACATTAAAAAATAAGTTCGTAAAAATTTATAAATTAAGCATTAACTAAATAAGAAATGTATTTTATTTTTCACGGAAAATACAAAAACTTCAAATATAACAGGGTACCCCACTCGTGTCTTGGTCTCTCCGGAGCAGATCCTGCCAGACCGTGAACACTCTTCAGCCGATCGTCGTAGTGGCAATAAAAAAATATGTCGATCCAAATTCCTCTATGCCGGGATGACGACGATGATGATGACTTCGTCGATCTCGTCTAACTCTCACGTTGAAACTGTTTATATCAGCGAACGATTACTGGGTGATAGCAATCGGCTGGTTCTGTGGGAGCAAAAGATTATTCAAAGCAGAACAAGCGAAAGGAATAATGTTCAACAACTCGGTCGGGTCTTTTTGTATGACAGAATAATTATTAATAACAATAAAAAGAAAAGAATTGATTTTACATTGAATTAATGTCTACCGTATGATAAATGACTGTTGCGCTAAGCTATTTTGTTGTCTGTGTGTGTGTGTGTGTGTGTGTGTGTGTGTGTGAATTCGTTTACAATGATTATTTAGTCACAACTTAACTTATCTAAGGAAAACGATGGTGAGAATACTTCACCGGACGCGTTTTATCCTTGGCACGAGAAGGCCGAACGCTGACCCTCTCGTCCGGTGGTCTACTTCGTTCTGTCGTCTCCTTGTTCTCGCAAAACGTACCTTCTCCTAGTGAAAATTTCCATCGCTACACACTCCTCCTCTCCCATCTTTCTCTCTGCGTCTCTTCCTCTCTCGGGGTTTGGGGGAGGGCGCGCCCGCCCCCACGACACCAATAAATGAGATTCTCTCTCTCTCTGGTTTTTAGAGTGATGATAAAACAATTACTCTTTCTTTTTCGCTGTGGGGCAGACGTCGTCTGCCCTAATTAATGACGACAGCCTAGATGATTATGTTGTCCAGCTCGCGCGGGCCTCCTGCCAACGCTGTCTCTGAAATAAAATGGGGTTTCCGTTATCTCTGAGTTAACATCTGGTCGGCGTATCCCTTGTGTGGCGATTATCAGGTTTGACAACATACATGACTTTGCCAGACGATCTGACGCCTTAAACCAGTTTGTTCGAATAGCTGATTTCACGTCGAATATATATACTAGTCGTATATCTCTACCTCGTTCTACGCAGGGTCTAGCATCATCACTAAGATGCATACTAGCGCGTAACTAGGGTACCCGATCCCCTTAGGCCCCGGATACTTTGTAACACAAAAAGAGGGCGAGAGACAGCCACACTATTCCTCCCCTTTCTCTTCTCGCTTTTGCCTCGACCTTCGGTAAGGTCGTCTCCGAGCGCATGCAGTTTTAAACTTGAGGTGTTTTAGTTATTTTTCCGATTTATTTATCAAATAACTTTAATTAATTAATATAGCCGAATCTATTGTATATAGATAGCAAACGTAAAATAATGCAATTCCAAATTAATAATACCAAACATTAATTAATTATGAACGGTTTAAAAATAGTTATGCTAATTAGGCAGTCAAAAGGTTCCCTCTTAATCGTTTATCTGTACTATATATACAGAATATCAAAATTTTACAGTGTATTATTGATTCAAATAACAGTAACCCGTTTTGTAGGAATGATAAATGAAAAAGCTTTCTCGTTTAGATTTATATATATAAATATATTTATATATATATATATATATAAAACAATTAAATAAAATATTTTTATATATATATATATATATATATATATATATATATATACTATAAAAATATTTAATTTAATTGTTTTTGTTACTTACAGACGATATCGTTTCGGGCATTTTAACCTCACTAGTGCGGAGTGGTGGTTGCAGGCAATCGCATGGAATCGAACGCAGTTCGTAGATTCAGATTAGAATTACTAGACAAACGCTCAGGACCACACGGCTACCGGAAACCAGCACATACAGTAATTGAAATTAAGATACATTTTGCCGAGGAGGCAGGGGAAGCGTTATTGTTGCTTACAGTGTGCAACGCTTGTGCAGAACTCGCTTTGTCGCAAATGACAACAAACTTTCTCATTTTAACGCTGCTCTACTTTCAAGACTATTACATGTTTAAATGGGCTTTGTACTATAAATATTTTTATAAAATATTAAAGCGTTGTTTACCTACAGACGATATCGTTTCGGGCTTTTTATCCTCGTCAGTGCAGGAGTGGTGGTTGCAGGCAGTAGCATGGGATCGAATGCAGTTCGTAGATTCAGGCTAGAATATAAAGATATATATATATATATATATATATATATATATATATGTATATATATACTTCTATGCTGATGAGTTTCGATTGAAAAGAGACGAAACGTATACGTCCATAGATAAATAAACAATAACAAATATTTATATTTGAAGCTCCTCGTAAAAAAGTAGAGCACTGTAAATGGTAGTACTAACACAGTGTGACGTCACTTGCTTTATATGCATCATTCTTTCCCTTATAGAAGTTGAATGCCTGTATGTCTCGCCGCTTTAAATGTGTTAAAATTATCATTGTTTATAAGCTATTCAGAATTGGCCGATCGGTTAGCGACGTTGGATTTTGGGTTGAAAAATACTTGTAATCCAGGGTTTCGAATCGTGTGACCGGTAGTGAATAGTCATACTTCTATGCTGATGAGTCTCGATTGAAAAGAGACGAAACGTATACGTCCATAGATAAATAAACAATAACAAATAGTTATATATATATATATATATAAAAATTTAGTTGAATTACCACATTCTTATTCCATCCCAGTTTGAACAAACACTACCATTTTTTTTACTACTTTGGAGACTTCTGCTATTTGATTTTAAAAAAAAAATCCTTTTTGTACCAACTGATTCAGGACATACACTTTTATTGGGGGGGGGGGGATTCATTTCAATGCCATCAAACTTTCATCTGGATTTAAATACCTTTATCCTGGTGATACCAGATCAGGCTGCCCCGTGGCTCCCTGAGACGAAATTCACCTACATTTACGTTTTTTTTTTTTTTTTTTTTTTTTTTTTTGTAAAACTTAATTATGTTCTACAAAACCAAAAACAAAAACAACAGCCCCTCTCCCTTTCTCCCTCCCCTTTTTTATTTTATTTTTAGAACTTGAAGCATAAATCTTTTACTATAATGACCAGATTCGGCATTAAATAACCCAAAAAGGGTTGATATGCCGTAAAACAAAACTACCAAACCAAAAACGATGATTAAACATTTGAAGATATAAAGAACTTGAAGCATAAAAACTTTTACTATAATGACCAGATTCGGCATTAAATAACCCAAAAAGGGTTGATATGCCGTAAAACAAAACTACCAAACCAAAAACGATGATTAAACATTTGAAGATATAAAGAACTTGAAGCATAAAAACTTTTACTATAATGACCAGATTCGGCATTAAATAACCCAAAAAGGGTTGATATGCCGTAAAACAAAACTACCAAACCAAAAACGATGATTAAACATTTGAAGATATAAAGAACTTGAAGCATAAAAACTTTTACTATAATGACCAGATTCGGCATTAAATAACCCAAAAAGGGTTGATATGCCGTAAAACAAAACTACCAAACCAAAAACGATGATTAAACATTTGAAGATATAAAGAACTTGAAGCATAAAAACTTTTACTATAATGACCAGATTCGGCATTAAATAACCCAAAAAGGGTTGATATGCCGTAAAACAAAACTACCAAACCAAAAACGATGATTAAACATTTGAAGATATAAAGAACTTGAAGCATAAAAACTTTTACTATAATGACCAGATTCGGCATTAAATAACCCAAAAAGGGTTGATATGCCGTAAAACAAAACTACCAAACCAAAAACGATGATTAAACATTTGAAGATATAAAGAACTTGAAGCATAAAAACTTTTACTATAATGACCAGATTCGGCATTAAATAACCCAAAAAGGGTTGATATGCCGTAAAACAAAACTACCAAACCAAAAACGATGATTAAACATTTGAAGATATAAAGAACTTGAAGCATAAAAACTTTTACTATAATGACCAGATTCGGCATTAAATAACCCAAAAAGGGTTGATATGCCGTAAAACAAAACTACCAAACCAAAAACGATGATTAAACATTTGAAGATATAAAGAACTTGAAGCATAAAAACTTTTACTATAATGACCAGATTCGGCATTAAATAACCCAAAAAGGGTTGATATGCCGTAAAACAAAACTACCAAACCAAAAACGATGATTAAACATTTGAAGATATAAAGAACTTGAAGCATAAAAACTTTTACTATAATGACCAGATTCGGCATTAAATAACCCAAAAATGGTTGATATGCCGTAAAACAAAACTACCAAACCAAAAACGATGATTAAACATTTGAAGATATAAAGAACTTGAAGCATAAAAACTTTTACTATAATGACCAGATTCGGCATTAAATAACCCAAAAAGGGTTGATATGCCGTAAAACAAAACTACCAAACCAAACTACCAAATACCTTTATCTCCTAGAATGAATCCTTCCACAACTTCGTATGTCTGAATTACTTTCAACTCCTCACCTTTCACTTGTTTCATATTTTGAATCCTCGAATTTGATTAAACGAACTTTCTATATATCTTCAGTGATGATGATTTTTTTTGAATATTTTAAACGTTTTAAATTGTTTATATTTTTTTAAATATATTTTATATTTTTATATTTTCACATGTTTGCATTACAATGTATTCGCAACTCGAGCATAGAGAGGCGCCGCCGTACCAGTGTTATCAGTCGAGGATAAGGCGCCGAATTTGGTTGGTACGGTATCCTCCAGCTGACGCCATTGGCCTAGACCGAAAAGTGGAGCTGTTTGCTATTAAGCACTGCAGTGTTCGATACTTTTAATGTTTGCATTACAATAAATGTTACTGACTTATCCGTCAAATTCCCTCTGATGATAAGAGCATATCTTTGTAAATCTATGGATTAAGGAAAGAAAATGTTTTTTTTTTAAAGCAGTTTTTATATAACCCTTGTTTTAACAATTGATGATTTAATAAATCCTGCATTTTATCCAATTTTTTATTCGCATAACTTATCTATACTATAATATATGTGCATATATGTGTGCATGTGTATGTTTGTTTATTCGGATATGTACATACACTCGTGAACAAAAAAAATGGGCCATGATTAAAATTGGAACAAAAAAAAATGGGCCATGATTGAAATTGGAAAGAAAACAATTTTTAAATTTTTTATCGCTTGTTTGCTAATAATTAGCTGTTATTTAGTATTTTTCAGATTATTAGTATTAAAGATGAGTCCAAGAAAAGTAAGACGACATCTTGACGAAAAAATTAAAAACCGAATTGCAGGATTACGACAGGCAAATTTGACTTACAAGCAGATTTTCGACATTTTGAAAGAAGAAAAGGTGGCAACATCTCTTTCAGCTGTGAAGAGAATTGGGCAAAGGTTCGAAATTGAAGGCACAGTGAGCAGGAAAGTTGGTTCTGGTCGCCCCAGAGCATCCACAATGAAGGACGATCACAGGCTTAAAATGACCGTTTTGAAGGATCGCAAAAAAACTTATGTTGACCATAGCAAACAATTCGAAACAGCAAAAGGAAATTCTCTTTCTAGAGTGACAATATCCAGAAGGATGAAGGAAATGGGATTTTCATCAAAAAGATGTGCAAAAAAACCTTTGTTAACTAAGAAGAACATCAGCGACAGAAAGACATTTGCATCATGTTATGGTACGAAAGATGCAGATTGGTTTAGAAATGTTTTCTGGTCGGACGAATCAAGATTTTGCCTTGCCAGTGATGCCCCTGAACGTTGCATCCGAAGATCCGGAGAAAGATTTTCACCGAATTGCATAAAAACCACAGTAAAACATGGAAACGGAGGAATAATGGTATGGGGGACCTTTTCTGCTGCAGGAGTTGGGGAAATTATCAGATGTGATGCGTCAATTAATGCCAAAGAATACATTCAAATATTAGAAAGAGGTCTATTACCAAGCATCCAGAAGTTAGAAATGAACAATGACATTATTTTTCAACATGATAATGCCCCTGCACACACAGCAAAAGTCACAAAGAAGTGGCTTACTGATAATTCAATTGATGTGATGTTTTGGCCTGGCCAAAGCCCAGATTTAAACCCAATGGAAAATATTTGGGCTATAATATCTCGTGCATTAGTTAGAAAAACTTTTTCCAACAAAGAAAAATTATGGGAAGCAGTACAAAGAGAATGGAATAACATCTCCTCTTCACAGTGCTCCAAGTTGGTTGAGAGCATGATAAAAAGAATTGATCTTTTAAAAAGATCTAAGGGCAATTCCATTCCATACTAAGTTTTTATTAAAGTAAATATCTTGCTCTTTATATTTTTTACTCATTTTCGTTTATTATTTAATTGCATTTTGTGTAATGCAGCTTTTTGTGCAATAAATTGTAAATTTCTTTCCTGGCCCATTTTTTTGTTCATGAGTGTATATATTGTGTGTGTATGTATCTATGTGTGCATATATATGTATGTCGGAAGTTTGGATGTTGAGCGTAATAGTTCCGATTCACTTATATTGAAACCTTAAGCAATAGAAAGATGCAAACATATTATAACTGAACTTCGATGGTAAGTTTTCTTTTATAGGAAACGATTTTGATATCATATTACTTACCACAAATATTTAGAGGCTTGTAATCTGTTGAAATACAATCATTTCTGTAGTGGTTGTTTGTCGAGTTTTTGTAGATGTTGATTGTACGTTTTATCTGCGTTCGGATATCTTACTGTATGTATGCGAGTAGGCATGTTGATAGGTAAGTGTAAGAGTACGTACAACCTAATATTAGATTTAAAAAAAAAAAGCTTCATCGTAGAAAAATAAACAAGAATGATCTAATTCCTATTTTAGTCACGTTAATTGTTTAGAGTGAATTGGGTTTTGACATTATTTTTAGCCTATTTGCACTTAATTTTTAGTTTTTAGAAAGAAAAAGAAATACTTGTTTTTTATCGTACATATTATACAGAAGAAATATTTCGATGTGTCTGTGAGCGTATGTGTAGGTGTATACATACATACATATATATATATATATATATATATATATATATATATATATATATATATATATATTTATGTTGTGTGTGTGTATATATGTGTGGGTGGTATGAATTTATTGATGGATACTAAGCATATTTGTGAATGTATATTAATAAGCATAATGATACTTAAAAGAAGGGAGAAAAACGACTAAATAATAGATGGAGATATTAAAGTAAGACTCTAATTGTTTACATTCGTATATTTGTCTTAGCAATTCACTTGATAGTACGATTTAGAAATAAAACATAGTAAAGATTAATGTTTAATGTACAGATCCCCGTATAACTACTTTTGAATCCTTAGAATACTTTAAGAAATTAAATAAATAAATATATATATAATGCCCATTCTGTGTTTCGAAATCGTAGTCTGGCTAAATGTGGAGGATATATTTCGCCGTGAGTATACCCCCCCCCCCTTAGTTTCGCATTTTAACTAGTGACTTACTACTTGAGTGATGAACTCTGGGAAGGTAAGCTTATCTCAATATTGTTAGAAAGGGTTTATTAATAAATACTATATAAATTCCATATAAACACTTATGTAGAAGAAACTTTTTTAATAGTTGATTGAATGAACGGTTTGACACAATGAGACTAGCTCTATAATGATCTGCTTAAATGAGTTTCGCACCCTAACGACTTAAATAAACATTCAGATAACTTTAATAAAAAATAAATTATCTTCAAATAAACTGGAACTTTATAAATAAATTATAGTACATATTAAATATTTAAGCAAGTATTACCGAATTAAATTTTTTTAAACTGTTCGCACTAATTCTTTTAGGAGATACTAGCTTTGAACGAAAAAAAAAAATCAAAATGGCGGATTAGTTTGATTTCACACGTGTGAGTGTTTGCTCTAAAAGTTTTGTTTGTTCTTTTGTTTATTTTCATCCTAAAATGAAGTTGATGTATGGTGTGGGTGTTTTTCAAGACACTCTAATCTAAGAACTCTTTTATTATTTGTGAACTTTTTCTGATGATTTTGTAGTGTTGCAGAGACGATATTGACATACAAATGTTGTTTGGCACAAAACAAATGAAACGGACCGTTAAATATATCTCACAGAAATTTAACATTTTTGGAAATGTGAAAAAATAAAAATAAAAGTAATAAAACAAACCATGGCTATTGGAATATAATAAAAACTGTTCTATATTTTGCTCTGTTATCAATAATTGACAAACATTGAGCTGAATCTTCAAAGAAGACTACAAAGTAAAAGGATCTGATGATATATGATAGTACATATATTGTCTTTAATAATTAATTATATATATATATATATATATATATATATATATATATATATATATATATGGGATTCATAAGTCACTTAGCTATTTAAAATGATTACCATATGAAGCACAAACATACTATGAACTTTTGATAGTTGTTATCTTACTCTCTAATTACTGCTATTTGTCATTTTAAATTTGTTCGTTTATATATTTGTTTCTATATATATTTATTTTTATTTATTTAAATTAGTGTAAATCATCATATGTGCTTTTTTTTCAGGCAGTATGTCATTTACAATTGAAGAGCGAATTGTTATTGTTATTCATATGGCCACATTTGATGAATCTCCCACACTTGTTGAAAGGCAATGCTACAAAGAGTCATAAATTCCTTGCAAAAAAGAATGGAGCTATGCATGCAGAACGGAGGTGAAAATTTTGAAAATTTGCTGTAATTTTAAACTCCCATATGCATGCAGAACGAAGGTGGAATTTTTGAAAATTTGCTGTAATTTTAAACTCCCATATGCATGCAGAACGAAGATGGAAATTTTGAAAATTTGCTGTAATTTTAAACTCCCATAAATGAATTTGTTGAATAAACTTTCTGTTTTGTATAACCGTATTTTTTAACTTTAGAATTTCAAAAATAAATAGTTAAGTGATTTATGAATCACCCTATATATATTTATATATATATATATATATATATATATATATATATATATATATATATATATATAATTTGAATATATATATATTTGAACTGAATTAATTAATTATATATATATATATGTATAGGGTAATCTTATAAACTAATGAACGGATCATCATAATATTTGGAATATATATTTTTTTAAATACGATGTGTTACATGGGCACATTATTTTAATGTAATTATCAACATTTAGGAGCGCATAAATATGAAGTCTTTTTTAATTAAAAAAAAAATTTGGAAAATATATTTTTGGCAACCCGGTGAGTTACATGGCCACATTATTATTTTTTTTTGTAAACTTTACTAATCGGCCCATACATTTGCTCGCCAGAAGGTGAATCGTAACATAAAACGGGCAGCACTTTTCACGGCCACCATCGTCCGCCACCAGGCATTTGGCTCATGTGACTCAATCGCAGTCATTTAAAAATAGAGAATAGTGTTTATTATTATAAATAATCATATAATAGGCAATTTCCCCCCCTCCCAATACATGTTTTTTTTATTTCGGTTTAGTTTTATTTGTTTTACTTTTCGAAATAGTAGAAGTAACGTTGATGGATTTTCCGCACATTCCTGAGTCTTCTGTCGATTTAAATATATTGTACAATTCGGTGTTTTATGCCCCCCTCTCTCGGATACAATATTTTTCTTTTCGGTTTATTTATATTTTGTTACTTTTCAAAACAGATCCACCACATCAACCTATCAATCCCGTCACACCCCACTGCTAGGCATTTGACTCATGTCACTCATCCGCTCCCTAAAACATTTAATGCCATAAACAAATGAACGGATCATTATGAATTTTGGAATATATATTCTAAAAAATACAGTGAGTAACACAAGAACATTATTTTTTTAATAAATATTTTTACATTTAGGAAGTGCACATAAAGTTTGTTATTTCATTTATTGATTCATTGTGAATTTTGGAATATATATTCTCGGCTACCCGGTGAGTTACATGGGCACATTATTTCTTTTTTTTCTGTAAACATTACCATTTAGGGGGTGCGCCAACCCAAACTTGCCTTCGAAAACTGTAAAAATATGTTAGATATAAAAAATTTAATAGAGAAAATAATTACTCTATATCAAATTTTGAGTTATATTAAGTAATACATGTTTAAAACATGTTTAAATGAACCGGTGTGAGCGCATCAGTATTTGCTTGGTAAAATATTAAACTATTTAACTTATCGATATAAATTATGGAGTATTTATTGTAGGCAACAGGGTATTAACGTGGCCATATTATTTTTTTCAAACTATACCATTAACGGTGTACCACCGAAACTGTACCATACCCCTAAAGAGATTTTTAAAAAATATTAAAATTTAAAATAAATGCTATATTTATTACTTATATCTGTCCTGTAACAGCTATTCCACTAGTATATATATATATATATATATATATATATATATATATATATATAAGAAGGAATAGGTAAAATAAATACCTTTTGAAGCATAAAGATGCGATATCAAATTTTTTTTATAAAAAAGAAAAATAATAAATCGAAACCGATTTTTTTTTATTATTATAAACTAGCATTTACTTTAAACTAACAAAAAAAATGCTAGTTTATAATAAAAAAAGAAAAAAAATCGGTTTTGATTCATTATTTTTCTATTTTATAAAAAAAATTGATATCGCATCTTTATGCTTCAAAAGGTATTTATTTTACCTATTCCTTCTTAAATTTAACAATAGATGCCTTTTTTTTTTTTTTAAATATGATCCTTAAAACACTTATACGTATATATATATATATATATATATATAGCGTAATGCGATACTCTGGGCAACGCATATTGAGTTCTGTTTACGGCTTGCTAGATGGCCGCCGAATTTGCCATTTAGACATTAATTCACTTCCCCATTTCCAGACAATGCGTGGTGGGCATATCGGTGCGCGCTCCGACTACAACCCTAAATATGACTTTCGTATTGGGGTTCGAGCTGTGTGACTGGCAGAGATTGTCTCCTCACATACTACTGATTGCAGGTTTGGCATCAAACACATGTGTATATGGATTAATTTGAAGATATTATTTATAAATAATTATATATATATATATATATATAGATATATATATATATAGAGAGAGAGATTAGATATTACGAGGTACAAAAGTTATAAATGCTTTTAAAAAATTTCTCGATGAACATCTCGTCAGGCGAATTCATTAGCATACAAAATATATAGTTAACGAAAGAAAGCAAAAATACGGGAACTTAAGTGCTGATGAGATGGTGAAATAAGCGTTTTTTAAATAAATGATTTAATGTATCGATTAAAAACTTTTAACAGCTTTTAAACGATTCAATATATATATATATATATATATATATATATATATATATATATATATATATATATATATAAATATATATAAAGTGGAGAATTCAAAGCGAACTTTTAGGAAAGGTAAAACCTATTGTGAAAAGTAGACAGCTCAATATACAGGATAGAGCAGATAGATAGGTAGAAGGATGAAAAGGAATTAGAAAAGCAAAAGGCAGATTTTTTTTCAATTCTATTGGACTTTTTACCCTCTGGATTCTATCTATTTTCGCCGCATCTGAAGATGTGGTTTTTGGAGTTTAACTTTGAATCCTCTCATTTCATTTCTCGTGTCTTTTAACGACCTACCTACCTACAATTCACTTTCTCCGCTGGACTTTTTGACACCGGACTTTTTTGCAATCGGACAATTGCTTGCATCCGGGCAGCGTTTTGCCTTGTTTTTCCCCCCACAATCTTTATTTTACTTTTTCAAATTTAAAATCTTGGCCTTTGCCAACTTATCTATCCCAGCAATTTCCTCTGATGATAAGATTTTGATCTTTGAAAAGCCTGGCTTAAGGAAAAAATTAATTGAATAAATTGCCTTTTTGCGGAATATACCTTGCTCTGAGCAACTGAATTGAAAAAAGATCTGCCTTTTGCTTTTTTAATTCCTTTTCATCTTTCTACCTATATATATATATATATATATATATATATATATATATATATATATATATATATATATATATATATAAAAGTAAAAATGGAATAAAGAATAAGCAATTCAACATCTAACAAAAATAAACTCAAAAACTCATGTTGTAAAGTTCCACCGAGATATTTCGGCCGTAGATACGGCCATTTTCGATCAGTTAATAAACTTTATTTCCTAACGGAAAAGTTTTCAAATCTATTCAGAGAATACGATTGGAAGAAAATGTCACGTGCGGAGAACAACAAAAGGGGGGAAAAAGGAATGCGAGGAATGTTATGAAAAGAGAAAGAAAAAGAAGATGAAGAAGAGGAAGAAGAAGAGGAAGAAGAAAGAGAGACCAATCAACCAGTGTCTTTCGAACGTCAGTTGAAGAAGACGAAAAGAAGAAGAAGAGAAAGCGAGAGCAAACGTGAGAAAGGGTAAATCGACATTTTGCTTTCGAAAACTATTAAAGAAGAGAAAAAAAAAGAGAGAGAGAGAAAATCAGTGCTTAGATATCGCCTGCTGATTGAATTCGGACTGAGAACGTCATATATATAATCCAGGTATAACATTCACAGGGTAGTAATCCAAAGAATTTCAACCGGGTTTATAAAAAGTGCTCAATATAAAATAGAGCTTTTATATATTATTATTTTATTTACACAGACATGTACAAAATCTGCGACGCTGGCATGTCGATGTTATCGATCAACAGTTATTATAAACTGAGATCTCATCAGGGAGAGTTAGAATCCGATCTTAACATTAGATCATTTTTGGAAAGATATATATATATATATATATATATATATATATATATATATATATATATATATATATATATATATTAATGTAAATGTCTGAGTGTGTTTTCCTGTAGAAAGAAAAGTTAGAAAATCTACATAAAAACTTAAAGTAATGTACAATTACGCGAGGAAGACAATGGAAGTGATCCCACATCTCTAATTTACCCTCCCCACATAAAAAGAGCTAGGGGAGAGGCAATCTTCTGAAAACTTCTATTTTGATGCAATTTAAATCACATATATATATATATATATAATTTTTATAGGGGAAGACTATGAAAGTGGTTCCGAATGTCTACGAGTTCTTTCAATGTGCCGAATCTCTATGTGTCCCCTCTTAAGTAGCTATTGATGCAGAACCCCCTCAAAACTTTCAACACGTACATCTGATTTTAATGAAATTTGGACCATATGTATAAGATACTAATTCAGAGAGTTTTCCAAAATGCTAGTTTCTTTCGACTATATTAGGTGGCGAAACGAGGGGCAGCAAAAAGCAAAACAAAATTAAACAAAGTAATATGGCGTCATGTGCATCGTGAGAAAGAATGTAGTTTTTTATCATTAAATCCCGAACAACGTCAGGTCATCTTGCTAGTCTTTTATGAAAAGATATAAAAGATAGAAATGTGTATATACATTTACTGGGAAATGACTACTTGGGCCTAGTTCCATAAGTTTATTCATACAACCGTTATAGAAAACCTCTCACACCTTGCAATATCCTATATCTCTTCAAAGCCATCATCCGCCCATGCATAGAGTATTGTTGTCACATCTGGGCTGGTGCACCATCCACCAGTCTCTCCCTCTTAGACAAGGTCAACAAAAGAGAATCTAATCTAATAGGTCTTTCACTATCCACCAAGCTCCATTCCCTGTCCTATCGCCGCAATGTTGCATCCTTGTGCTTGTTTTACAAGTACTTCAATGGAATGTGCTCTGGTTACCACTCGACGTAAATACACTCGAATAACTCGACAATCAGCTAAATCCTAACATTCACTAGATGCCGGAGCGCCTTCTACTCCAATAGCTTATTTTCTCGGCCTGCCAACTTTTGGAACTCCCTCCCTGCTCCCTGTTTCCCCGACTCTACCGGCATGAAGAAATTTAAAACTAATGTGAACAAGCATCTTGCTGCACAGCTCTCAATTTAGGATGACCTCCAAAACTTTCACCCTAATTCTCAATAGCCCCTTACGTCTACAGTGGCAACTTGCCTTGTTAGGGGTGAACTAAGTTTTGAATTTTTTTTTAAAATCTAACATCAAATACTTATGTTTATGCTATGTAAGCCTGATATTTGAGATGGTTGTGTTACTCCTTTAGGGTGTGAAAAAAAAATCCGTTGCAAGACATGCATGACTTATCGAACACATCGTCGCCTGTCAGGTGGCATACATATATATTTGCCAGCATTATATTCCTCATACGACAATTAGCAGTTAGCGTATACGTACAGCAACATCTACCAGTCGCAATCCCCATAGACCGCTTCTTCTTTTTTTCAATATAAATTTCAATCGTATTTTGAAATAACAAGAGCAATATGAAGTACGATGACGTAATCAAAGCGATCGGCGGATGCGGGCGCTATCAAATCTTCATCCTCAATATATTGTATATTTGCACCACCTTTGACGGCTTACAAATTGGAAGTATGGTTTTCATAATTCCGAATATAAAACACAGGTAAATATTTTTTCTTCATTTTAAAAAGGGTGTTGTAGTTTGCTTGAAGCATTGTGCGTATTGTGTAAGAAGTTTGACTATTGAATTTATTGATTTTATTTGCTTTTAAATTCATTTACGCATCTTATAAAAGAACTACCATAAATAATTGGCATTGCTTTCCTGAGGGCTATAACATGGTCGTCTTCAAAATACGTTGCTCAGTATGAAATTTCAACCAATACACTGCGCGTCTAAGCAACGACCGAATGTGTCGAGAATTAATTTAATTTCTCTACCTACGCGTTGCGAAACTCGATGAAATAGAATATCAAAACTTTTACTTTGAGGGATTACAAATTGGAAGGGTTAGGGTTTTAATAATTCCAGATATAAACACAGGTAAATATTTTTTCTTCATTTTAAAAAGGGTATTGTAGTTTGCTCTTTTGGCTAAGATCAAAGTGTAGTATCTGTTCCGATGGATACTGCACCCCATAGACTGGTATTGTCTTGGCCTTCGGGTCTTGATTTACGCCAGTCTATGGGTCTGTCCTGTGCAGTTCTAGGAGGTCCACCCTCCCAGGCCTCGCCTCCCCTCTTTGGGGAGGAGTAAGTTTATTGCTTACTGCCTGAGGCGCCCCTACCGGGGAATGCCGACGGGGCTGCCCAGGCAATTTTTAAACCCCACTTTCCCGACCCGACCTTGGGTCACATCTTACTTGTGGGAGTAAGATAAAAACTGGCCTTGTGCCTAACCTCCTGGAGAGGAGGTAAATAAATACTCTGTAAGAAGACTTATTGAATTTATTGAATTTATTGGCTTTTAAACTAACCAAACGAAACCAGAGAACCCACGTTGCCTTGTCAGATTTCAAAATCAACTTCGCAATCTAGTGAGGATGATCTCCGCTGTTTTTTTACAACCCCCTTCTCACAGAAAAGACGTTGCTAGTCTCTCTCTACTCTATCGTAATTTCCATAGAGAGTGCTAGACTGAGCTCCAATCTCCGGTTGCTCTTTGTAAGACATTCACAGCAAGAACTCATTTTATTACCAAACAACAACAAAAACTTTCCTATCTTCTCCCGTGTGCCTAGCACACAGATGGAAGTTCCACGAACAGATCTTCTTCGCAAGGGATTCCCGTCTGTGGGAGACTTTATCAGGGGACTACTCCCCTGCAGATTACAACCGGATCGTCTTTAAATCACATGTCAGCAGATATTTGTCATGAACCGTCTCTTCAAGAATTCGAATTTAATCCATCCCATCAACCATTCTCATAAGGTTCTTCACTTCTTAACTGAAAATTATTCCATCACATTAACACTCCTCCTCGAATGGCTCTTGGCTTTAATAAGTGGCGACCCATGTAGTAACACAAAATGCTTACGTTGTAACAGTGTTGGGAAATTTTCTTTTTGATACCAACCATCTGTGCATATAAAAGTTTTATTTACATAAAGAAATGCTTCTTGAATTTATTATTTATGGATATTAGATTTTCCTAGGTACGGGTGACCGCTAAACCTCTTTTTATATCTTTCTGAAAACCTGTTAAATAGAATAATAAACCCGAGAAGTTGTTATTTATGAAAAGAATACTTTTCTCGTTACGTGTGGCCTAGTTTAAATAGTTACACTATTCATCCATATATCTTAATGTTTAATGATGATGATGATAATAATAATAATAATAATAATAATAATAATAATAATAATAATAATAATAATAATAATAATAATAAAAATCGTGGACTTTGCCGTTCCAGCAGACCACAGAGTGAAGCTCAAAGAGACGGAAAAAAGAAGCAAATATACTGAACTTGCCAGAGAATTGAAAGGAATATGGAACATGAAGAAAGTCAGTATAACACCAATAATCATAGGAGCACTAGGAACAGTCCCCAAAAACATGGAGAAAAGACTAGGAGAAATAGGAATCAAAGGGATAACTGAGACCATACAAAGGACAGTAATGATCAAAACAGCTACAATCCTGAGAAATGCCCTCGAATGCGGAAACCAACTCACATAAGCAACGAATGGAGAACAAACACATGGAAGCACAAAACAACAGAACCGGGGAAAATACAACCGCACGAGAGAGGCGCAAGCATAGGCTGACGCCACAAAAATTATGGACAGAGGGTCGAGGAGGGAAAGCGCAAACCAGACCTCTACTAGAAGAGCGCGGACAGCTCTGGGACCTTGGGAAGGCTTGTTGCCACTCGGGCCCCAGAGGGGACCGATGGCCCTTATCAGCGGGAAATCGTTGGTAGGTGGCTGTTGCGATTACCGCAAGGTCATCAGCGGTGATGAACGAAAAGAGGTGGAGCATACTGGAGGCCTGAGGAGACTTGTTGTCACTCGGACTCCAGGGAATACCACAGGTTGTCGGCAGTGGGCGACCACTGACGATGACCAGTGTGATAACTCCTAGTGAGTAAATAATAATACTCGCAAACATTGATTTACGAATATCACACTTGTGCACGTTTATCTATAAGTGGTCTTTATCTCTCTGAAATGTTATCCAATGAAGTTAGTATGATTATGCACTTAGATAGCATTTATTATATACATTGTATAATTGTGCAAGTTTATATTTGTAAAGTTAGCCATGTGCATATATATTTATCTAAAGCCTATATTTGCTAGTTTATTTATAAGGTTAGGTATATATATATATATATATATATATATATATATATATATATATATATATATATATATATATATATATATATATAGAGAGAGAGAGAGAGAGAGAGAGACAGAGAGAGAGAGAGAGAGAGAGAGAGATTATGATGATATTTCAAAGATATAAATAATATCTAATATATTTAATTAGTGAACTATCAGGATAAAGGCAAAGCTCAATATATTGGATGGAGCATTAATAAAAATGGATTAAATAAAATAATAAAATGAAAACATAATCAAACTTTATTACATATCAAAGTTCAAGAAAAAACTACTATAAAGTCCTTAATCCATGGTTTTCAAAGAAAATCTTCTCCTCAGAGGACTATTACAGCAATGACATCACTGCGAGTAAAAAAATTCGCTTTTAAAATATAAAAAACTATATAAAACGTAAAGTATAACGGCAAAAAAATGTGTTTTTTTGCCGTCATACTTTACGTTTCATGTTAACAAACCCCATCAAGGTACGGTCTGATTTGATCTTAAATCTTTACAATGTATCCAAGTCAAAAAGATTTTAAAGAAGATTATTTAAAAAAAAAAGGTTCTAATCTTGATTGTTGTTTTAGAAACTTTTAAAAATAACCTTCTTTAAAAACTTTTTGACTTGGATATCCTATTTTGATGAAATGTTTATCACATACAGGGTGGGCCAAAATAAGGGTCCTATCTTTAAATTTGAATAACTTGAATTTGAATAACTTCCACAAAATAAAAGTTAAACTCACCAAACTTTACGTGTGTGTAGACTGACCCTTCCGAGATTTTTTGAAATAAACAAAACAAATTTTAGCCGAAAAACACTTCTTAAAACTTACAAAAACTAAAGTATTGTTTTTTACACAGTTTTGAGTTTTTTAAGCAAAAATAATGTTTTCTAAATGAGAGTACGTTCCTTAGGGCTAATACGGCTCATGCTTGCTTCGGAAGGGGTCCTTTACTTATTCTAAAAAAAAAAAAAAAAAATCAATAAATAAATAAAAAAGTTATGAATTTTTAAAAATAGGACCCTTATTTTTGCCCACCCTGTATATGCAAAAGATTTCCGGGGAAGGCTATGCAAGTGGTTCCGAATGTTTACGTGCCTTTCAATGTGCCGAATATCTATGTGCTCCCTCTGGGAGAGCTATGGAGGCAGATCCTCCTTAAAACTTCAAACACGTACATCTGATTTTAATGAAATGTATAAGATACTAATTCAGATAGTTTTATCATTAAATCCCGAACAACGTCGGATCATCCTGCTAGTCTTTTATATAAAGATATAAAAGATAGAAATGTGTATATACATTTAGTGGGAATTGGCAACTTGGGCCTAGTTCCATAGGTGTATTCATACAACCGTTATAGAAAACCTCTCACACCTGACAGTATCCTATATCTCTACAAAGCCACCATCCGCCCATGCATGGTGTATTGTTGTCATATCTGGGCTGGTGCACCATCCACCAGTCTCTTCCCATCTTAGACAAGATCCCAAAAATGAGAATCTAATCTAATAGGTCCTTCACTATCCACCAAGCTCCAGCCTCTGTCCCATCGCCGCAATGTTGCATCCTTGTGCTTGTTTTACAAATACTTCAATGGAATGTGCTCCGATGAACTTGCTGCTCTGGTTCCTCCTAGACGTAAATACACTCGAATAACTCGACAATCAGCTAAATCCCATCCATTCACTGTTGAGGTCCCAAGATGCCGGAGTGCCTTCTACTCCTATAGCTTTTCTCCTCGAGCTGCCGGCCTTTGGATCTCCCTCCTTGTTCCCTGTTTCCACGATTGTTCTGACATGCATACATTTAAAACTAATGTGAACAGGCATCTAGCTGCACAGCTCCAAATTTAGGATGACCCCCAAAACTTTCACCCTAATTCTCAATAGCCCCTTACGTCTACGGTGGCAACTTGCCTTGTTTGGGGTGAACTTAGTTTTAAAAAATGAAAAATAATTATAAAAAACGAACTCTAAATACTTATTTTTATGTAAATCTGATATATGAGATGGTTGTTTTAATTTTTAAGTATCTATTTTGATTAAATTTGAATCATATATACAAATATATAAAGGATAAAAGTGTGAATATAAACTTATTGGGCATTGACAACTTCGTATAGCCACTTTAGTTAATTAATCGAACTTCAAATACTTATGTTTATACTATGTAAGTCTGATATATGAGTTTGTTGTGTTATTCATTTAGCGTGTGAAAAAAAAATCCGTTGCAAGACATGCATGACTTATCGAACGCATCGTCGCCTGTCAGGTGGCATACATATATATTTGCAAGCATTATATTCCTCATACGACAATTAGAAGTTAGCGTATACGTACAGCAACATCTACCAGTCGCAATCCCCATAGACCGCTTCCTTTTTTTCAATATAAATTTCAATCGGATTTTGAAATAAAAATAGCATCATGAAATACGATGACGTAATAAAAGCCATCGGCGGATGCAGGCGCTAACAAATCTTCATCCTCAATATATTGTATATTTGCACCATCTTTGACGGATTACAAATTGGAAGTATGGGTTTTATAATTCCGAATATAAAACACAGGTAAATATTTTTTCTTCATTTTAAAAAGAGTGCTGTAGTTTGCTTGAAGCATTGTGCGTATTGTGTAAGAAGTTTGATTATTGAATTTCTTGATTTTATTTGCTTTTAAATTCATTTACGCATCTTATAAAAGAACTACCATAAATAATTGGCATTGCTTTCCTGAGGGCTATAACATGGTCGTCTTTAAATCCGTTGCTCAGTATTGAATTTCAACCAATACACTGCGCGTCTAAGCAACGACCGAATGTGTCGAGAATTAATTTAATTTCTCTACCCACGCGTTGCGAAACTCGATGAAATAGAATATCAAAACTTTTACTTTTTTTAGTGATGCTATTTTGTTTTTCATCTTGAAAATTGAAACAAAATTTACTGGTCATATATATTGAATGTAACGTCCTCAATATATTTATGAGTATTTTTGCCATATCTGGAGAGGTGCCGCTCAAAGCACGCTTTTGTTACCTTGACAGAGTAAAATATCGTCTTCATAATCTAGTGGGTGAAGATCTCTTCTCTTCTTTTCTCTACAGCCTCTTTCTCTCAGAAAAGACGTTGCTAGTCTTTCTCTACTCTGTTGTTATTTTCATGGATGGTGCTCGACTGAGCTCCGTTCTCTGGTTCCATCCACGTGAGACATTCACAACTAAAAAATCGTATTCTGCCACAATTGAGTTGTTATTCATTCCTCCGCGTGCCTAGCATCAGGCAGATTTGCTATGAACAACTTTTTTTTTTTCTAGGTACTTTCCGTCTGTGGAACACATTACCACGGGCTGCTTCCTTGCGGACGACCACAAATCGAATGTCAACAAATATTTGTCATAAACCGTCCCCATAAATAGTCAAGCTTTGTTCATTACTCAATTATTTTCAATCCTCTCATAGTATTTTTCATTATTCAACTGACAATCCATCCATCTCATTAACCCTTATCCTCGAGTAATTTTATTCCTTCATGTGATTCAATGAAGAACCCCATTTCCTTTTGCACTCAGACCATAATATCTTATTAGGTTTTTTATTCTTATTTTTGACATTTTATAAGATTCAAATTTGAGGGTGACGTCCCCAGTGTTAATTGGGGCTTTTTCTGACTGTATACGTATAGAGCCGGAAGATGCCGAAGCGCTTATCCAATTTTCTGGCAGACACACGAAAAGTAAAGGCAATTGATTAAAGATATACTGAAGTTCATCGCGTTTGTAGGACACGTGATTCATGCCATGTAAATAAAAGGTGGAAGGAAAAGGTGCGGTATGAGCAGGGATCTTCTCGACAGATATCTGCTCGAATTTATGAGGAGACAAACATTTCACATCAACCCCTTCATCTCACTATTATTGCAGATAGCGGAATTGTGCCCTGTCGAATAACTTCCTTCCACTTCCACTATACCTGATTCTTCTTCGTCGTCGGCCGCACAGACTCCCCCCCCCCCAAAAAAAAACATCTTTAGAATTTACAAAAAATTTATCGAAAAAAAAAAATGAAAAGAACTAAACTTTTTCGTGAAAAAAAAAATTATAAAAATTTGTTTCATTCATTTTGTATCGTAAAAAAAGAAATACTTTTTCATAAAAATACGGTGAGTTTTTTCTGGTTTAATTTTTTTTTTTCTGTTGGAACACCGGTTCGTTTTCATTCGGCTTTTTTTTTCGGCTGTTTACGTAAATCTGCGTCGGCAAAGATCGTTTTTTTTTTCTGGGTCAAAAGCTAGACCAATACCATAATATTATCCGGAGAAGACAATTAATCGAACCTTAAATAATATATTTTTTGTATACTATGTGAATTTGATTTTCGTGGTCGCCATTTTATTTCGATAAGGTGTGGTACAAAATCAATTACAACACATGCATGGCTTATCGAACTCATCGTAGCCGGTCAGATGGCATACATATATATTTTTAAACATTATATTCATCATACGACAATCAGGAGTTAGCGTATACGTACAACAACATCTGCCGGCCGCGATTCCCATAAATAGCTGTTTTTTTTTTTTTTCAATATAAATTTCAGTCTGATTTTGAAATAAAAAGAGCATCATGAAATACGATGACGTAATAAAAGCCATCGGCGGATGCGGACGCTATCAAATCATCATCCTCAATATATTGTATATTTGCACCATATTTGACGGATTACAAATTGGAAGTATGGTTTTTATAATTCCGGATATAAAACACAGGTAAGTAATTTTTCTTCATTTTAAAAAGGGTGTTGTAGTTTGCTTGAAGCATTGTGCGTATTGTGTAAGAAGTTTGACTATTGAATTTCTTGATTTTATTTGATTTTAATTTCATTCATGCATCTTATAAAAGAACTAGCATAAATACGCGGCGTTGTTTTCCTGCGGGTTACAACATGGTCGTCTTCAAATCCGTTGCTCAATATTGAATGTCAACCAATACACTTCGATTCTAAGATAGCTCCGCATGTGTCATGAATTAATTTAATTTCTCTACCCACGCGTTGCTCAACTCAATGAAATAGAATATTAAATAGTCTAGTTCTTCAGTGGAAACATTTTCTTTTACATCTTGAACATTCAAACAAAATGTCCTAGTCATTAATATATATATATATATATATATATATATATATATATATATATATATATATATATATATATATATATATATATATGATTTAGATACTGTATATTACATATTTCAGCAATGTACCGCGGTTTCATCCAAAAGGACAGATTCAGACATCTTTAGTAAATCTCCGTGCCCAGTGGAATCATCGGCAAGCTGAAACGATTGTAGTCACGCCCGCTGCCCTTTTGGATGAAACCGCGGTACATTGCTGAAATATGTAATATACAGTATCTAAATAAATTATATTAGCTCTCTTATATGATCGAGCACTTTATTTGATTTCTTTTCATATACAACCTGGCACACTATATATATATATATATATATATATATATATATATATATATATATATATATATATATATATATATATATGAAATTAAAAATGGAAAAGCGGAAGACCTTTTCGCTCAACGTTTCGCCCAAATTTCATGTGGGCTTTGTCAAGAGCGGACGAAAAATACAAAAATGACAAAAGACGCTCTTGACAAAGCCCGCGTGAAATTTGGGCGAAACGTTGAGCGAAAAGGTCTTCTGCTTTTCCATTTTTAATTTCATACCGTCGGATTATTTTTATCCTTTCATATACTCATATATATATATATATATATATATATATATGACGATATGAGAGAGTTTGAATTGCCTACGAAACACTTAACTCGAGTGTCTTCGGTCTCTCTATACACAGACTTGTCAGGACATGAGGATACTTCACCCTACAAGTAAACCCTGACCAAATATTCTAAAATAACATAGTATTCGAAGACCAAATAAGATCTCCTCGACACGGCTATACACTGACTCATACGAGGAATGGTGCATTTTCTCCAAGTAATGTTACTTCAAGTAACAGCACTTAGCTGTATACTCCACCAGACTAGATGAATTCTTGTCCTAGAATATGGTAAGACCAAGAGACCACTAGAAAGATATACTATAAAATAGTTAACTATAAAATTAAGGAGAGGAAAATTAATGTTCTTAACTTCTTTGCTAACTCAACGTTAGACAGGTAAAGGGGAACTTTAATGGAATATTCGAAAATCTATGTATCCCATATAGAGATCAAGTGTTATCCCCAGGAAGGGGTCCCTTGATTTCTGAGAACTTAAACTTTATATATAGGAACAACAACTATATAAATATATATATATATATATAATATTTAAATGTTGAATTAAATAACGATAATTGAATTATCGTTTAATAATAATAATCTATCGTTATAATGCAAAGCTCAATATATTGAATAGAGCAATTAATTTTAGAGGATAAAGATGAGAATAAAGAAATGTAAAGATACAATATTTATTAAAACATCAAAAGTTCAGAGCAAGGAGCCTCATATCCTCTGAACTTTTGATGTTTTAATAAATATTGTATCTTTACAATTCTTTATTCTCATCTTTCACCTCTAATATATATATATATATATATATATATATATATATATATATATATATATATATATATATATACATGCCATCCATTTTGGTAGATTCTCTGCACAGACGGGGTTTTCCTTTAGTTTTTATTATTTTTGACAAAAGGAAGATTCTTTTTTCCCGAAATATTAAATAAATGATTTTTAATAATCATCCGGACAACACACAAACAGCTAACACCACACTTGCTGCTATGTTAGATTTGAGGAAAAAATAAATAGTAAGTCCCATTTCGATTTCGATTTATTATTTTTGTTCCTTCCAGCTTACAACCTACCTGGCACTTGGCATTCCCCTCAACCTTATAAAAAAACATACTAATGTATATATATATAAATGTAAGTTCGTAATCCGAGGCAGGAGCAATGCGATATAGGTACCGGAAGGTGGAGCAGATAAACAAAAATAAATGAGAAGAGAAAATATGAATGGAATCTCAAATCAATTTATTCATATTTCACGGTTTGAATACTAAAACAGTAAATAGAAAAAGGTTTACTGTCAAGCAATTTAAAAGCTCCGGAATAGGGGGTAAACTTTAATTTTCGAGAGTGGAACCTCTCATTATCAAAAGAAACAGATTAAAAAATATGACCGAGTGGTCGAAAAGGCGAGATGGACACAACTACAATTTCCTTTTATATTTATATATATATATATATATATATATATATATATATATATATATATATATATATATATGGGAAAATGAAAAAAAAAAAAAAAAAATGGATGTTTTTTTATGTGTACATCAACGTTTCGTCTTTATTTATAAGACTTCATCAGGATGATAAAATAGAGTAAAAATGTCATGCATGTACAGATACAACATTCATTTCTATTTCTCCAACAAACACGGACGTCCACCCAGCAGTGGCCCCTATTTCATTCTATTTTTCCTCCCAATATGTCTACCCTACATGTATCTGTACTTGCATGACATTTTTACTCTATTTTATCATCCTGATGAAGTCTTATAAATAAAGACGAAACGTTGATGTACACATAAAAAAACATCCATTTTTTTGGTTTTCCTTTTTCATTTTCCCATCACGTCGGATTACTTTCATCCTTCTCTTCCCATATATATATATATATATTGAAAACAAAATCCCTACAACTACATACTTAAAAAAAAACAACACAGCTGTTAAAGCGGTATTTATTGATATGGAACAAATGGGGTGAGGTAGCAACTCTAGTTAAAGTCGGTGTTTTCAATGCTGACAGCCTAAGCAGAGCTGATATGAAGAATAGAATTAAGTACCAATGTATTTTGTACGATATGAAAAGAAATTGGAACCTTAGGAAGATTTCAATTATTTTAATAATCATAAAAAAAAAAAACTTAAAACCTACCTAACCCTGGTGATACCAGATCAGGCTGCCCTGTGGCTCCCTGAGACGAAATTCACCTACATTGACGTTTTTTTTTTTTTTTTTTTTGTAAAACTTAATTATGTTCTACAAAACCAAAAACAAAAACAACAGCCCCTCTCCCTTTCTCCCTCCCCTTTTTTATTTTTATTTTTCCTACCCTCCTCCCGGTCCTGGATATGACCTTAAACTACATCCGATGGTGAGATCCGGCTTACGGACTTTGGGGAATGTGAAGCCTCCTCTTAATTACCATTGCTCCCAGGTCCACCCTGACCCGGAGTGGCAGTACCTGTTAGGGTCCCAACTATGGGTTAAATAGAAACAGATATTAAAAGGGGAAAGAAACAAAAAAGAGAAGAAAACAAGACCAGATTCGACATTAAATAACCCAAAAAGGGTTGATATGCCGTAAAACAAAACTACCAAACCAAAAACCCTGATTAAACATTTGAAGATATAAAGAACTTGAAGCATAAAAACTTTCACTATAATGACCAGATTCGGCATTAAATAACCCAAAAAGGGTTGATATGCCGTAAAACAAAACTACCAAACCATACCTACCTAACCGTTTCGAAAACGGTTGTAAACTTAACCGTTGTTGATCTTGAATTCTTGAAACTGTAAAAAATAATGTTGTAAATTTATTGATTTCTACTCGTCCTCTCTCGCTCTCTCTCACTCACTCACTTTCTCTCTCTCTCTCCTTCTCTCTCTCTCTCTCTCTCTTTCTCTCTGTCTTTCTCTATATATTATTATTATTATTATTATTCCTAGAAGGACGTACAATCGATATAAATGAACTATGACTGAGCGCCCTCGATCGATACCATGCTCCCCCACTCAGCCGACCGGAAACAAGAAAGGGAGACAGGTGATGAACGTAACAACAAGAAAAAGAGGAAAAAGAAAACTCGAATGTGCACGAAAAAATATTTTTATTTATTTATTTATTTATTTATTTCCTTTCCGGTTTCTATACCGATTTATACGTTTTTTACTTTCATTTTCTTTTTTATATCTTTTTTATTATCTTTGACGTTTCAGGACATTCGGCGTCATTTCTTTTAATCACTTTTAATCACTTTTAATGACTAGCCGCCAATTCAAAAATATTTTTATTTATTTATTTATTTATTTCCTTTCCGGTTTCTATACCGATTTATACGTTTTTTACTTTCATTTTCTTTTTTATATCTTTTTTATTATCTTTGACGTTTCAGGACACTCGGCGTCATTTCTTTTAATCACTTTTAATCACTTTTAATGACTAGCCGCCAATTCAAAATGCTTCAACAATATTCGAACTAATATTCATAGAATTTTTTCTTCTTTTTAACTTTCCAGTTTGAGACGTTTTCTATCCTTCTTCTTTTTTTAATTTTAACTTCGTCGATCGATACGTTATTGTATATGAATATTAGTGAGAACAATGGCGAACGATTCATTTTTTTCCCATCATTTTTCACAGAGGGTGTACCCTAGATTTTGAATAATATTCGAAGATGAATATTCCTACTGTATACACTTATCATATTAATACGTTCTTTTACAGCTGTGTCATTCCTCGTTTATCAAACGTCTTGGCTGCTTTTTGAACATCCGGCGTCATTTGTTTAAAAATGTATCTTTTCGTTAATTTCCGGAAAAATTCGTGAATAATATTCGAAGATCCGTGTTTCTGTTGTATACACGTATGATATTAACAGGTTCTTTTTCCCAGATGTGCCATTCCTGGTTTACCAAACGATACTTACCAAGTGCAAAGTGAAGCTCACGCAAACCTCATCAAAGAATACATTCCCGAAGAGACGGTGGATGGGAAAAAGGTCTACAGAAAATGCCACCTGTTTGGTAATACAACTCTACAGGGAAATCAGACACTCAATATCTGTACCGCTTGGGTCTATGACAGATCAATATTTCAAACAACGCTCACGACTGATGTAAGTATATCTGAAATATTGTTTTTTGACAGATACGAAATAAAATAAAATAAAATAAAATACAATGATGATAAAAAAATTGATTTTTTTAATAAAATAAGATAAATAATAGTTTGACCTACATAACACAAAAAAAACAACAGCTCGTGCGTCAAGGTAACATTAGATTATAAAGTTATAAAATATTTAAACCAAAAATATACATCAGTCACGGACAGAACATTCGTAAATAAACATCCCACAAAAACTCATTGATATACATTTCCCGGCATGCAATCGCCGTTAGTTTTTTTTTTATCTAACAACTGTTTCAAATACACCGCTTCATAAAATCTAGCCTATCAGGACAACAACCAGTATTAAAAGAACTTTAGTAAAACAATTAAACAAAAAAAACATAAATAAATAAATAAATAAATAATAATAATAATAATAATAATAATAATAATAATAATAATAATAATAATAATAATAATAGTAATGATGATGATGATGATGATGATGATGATGATGATGATGATGATGATGATGATGATGATGATGATAATAGCTTTTGAACATAACAAAACCAACTTTTTGTTCGGCACCTTCCGGCCGTTCACGTAAACAATCGAAAGATTCCGAAGTGCTTAGCCAAACAGAATGGTCGAGAAGTAGACGGCAACTTTACAGGCGATAATGAAAAAAAGTGATTAAACTGAAAAAAAAATATTCATAGCTGTAGGACAGACGATTCAGACTCCCGAAACATTGATCCAATTTTGCCATGAAAATAAAGATAACAGACGTAAATAAACAGCCCTACAAAAATGATTCATATATATTTCCCAGCATGCAATGTGCTGTGAGTTCTTATCGAAGAACTGTTTTGAATACACCGCTTCATAGCATCTCGCCGATCACGACAACAACTAGTATAACCAAAGGACTTTAGTATAAAAGAAATAATAATAACATGAAACAACTCCTAAATTCTTTGATGAGGCACAGGATTTCCCGAAAAATTTAAGACACACATAAAATACGTTTGCATTGTATGTATGGCTTCTAACGCCTTTATTGTTTTAATTTTAAAAATACAAATTTAAAACAATGCTTTAAAAGAACAATTTTCATTAATTCATATATGTTTAAATTAGTACATATTTGTTACCGTGACTCGCAGTCTTCTTTCGGCTTCCTTCGTCGACGGCTAGTACTCGGAGCCGTACAAATCAGCAGTAAAAGTTTGAAACATTGATATGTTAGACTATAAAGTTATATAATATTCAGACCAAAGATACACATCAGTACACAGACATGGCAAAAAGTAAATAGACACTCCACAAAAAATAATTTACATAATTTTTTAAATTCATACATCGTTGTATGTGTTTTTCTTTAGCTTCCTTTATATTATTTGACATTTGTTTTGTATCACATATCAAAATGGCTATCATATATCGCCATTTAAATATGACACGAGCCAAAGAGATGTTGCATATCCATCGGATCATTGCTCTGTCCTTACGCTGAAGACGGGAGAGCGAGAACTGTGTGGGCACCTAGAACTTACCTCCATACAGCATCATGCTTCTGACACAGCTGCTATATACCCCCTACCCCGATTGTGACAATTATTACTTATAATGTGCACCAAACTCCAAAATATAACTTTTTTTCATAGAAGGTGCTACATCAGCGTTTCTCATCGTTTTTTCTCCTTACGTAACCTTAAAAAAATATTACATGTCTCAAGGAAACCCTGTGCCCTTCACCCCGACCCCCAAAAGATGATATACCCTATCTTTTTGTTTATTTGCATCGTAGTTCATGTGTTAAACATCATAGTATATCATTTTTGGTGCTTCTTTATTATTGGGGCAAATGAAATTTTCATCTCTAATTTTGAAATTTTGACTTTACTTTAATACTGCATTTCTAGAGACCCACAGTAGGCACAGGTTACACTGTATCGCATTGCTTCTAACACGCTTCCGGTACATATAACAAAGTTCACCCTCAAGACCGTTTTTCCATATTTCAAGTTTATCCTTTAACTGTTCCAAGGACTCGGCAATGATAACTAAGTCATCAGAATAGGGTATTTATTTACCTCCTCTCCAGGAGGTTAGGCACAAGGCCAGTTTTATCTTACTCCCACAAGTAAGATGTGACCCAAGGTCGGGTCGGGAAAGTGGGGTTTGAAAAGCCAGCGCCCGAGAAAGCGAGCATTCTGGCCATTAAAAATTGCCTGGGCAGCCCCGTCAGCATTCCCCGGTAGGGGCGCCTCAGGCAGTAAGCAATAAACTTACTCCTCCCCAAAGAGGGGAGGCGAAGCCTGGGAGGGTGCACCTCCTAGAACTGCACAGGACAGACCCATAGACCGGCGTAAATCAAGCCCCGAAGGCCAAGACAATACCAGTCTATGGGGTGTAGTATCCATCGGAACAGATACTACACTTTGATCTTAGCCAAAAGGCCAAGAAACCAAGGACAGAATAGAGTAATTTCCATGGGCAAGCCAACCGAAACTCTCTTGACAGTGTCTTCAAGACTAGGATAAAAGTAGTATTGCTAAATAAAATGCATGCGATTCGTTTATAATATTTCATCAGGGAGTTTTTATTTACACAAAAAAACATTTCTAAACTCAAACGTAAAAACAAACATTAGTAACGAAAATCATATTTATGCAATGCAAATATAAATTGAACGAAAACAGAAAATTGCTGCATCAGTTTATTATTTAATTATTTTTTATTGGTAATGCTGATAAAGATTTAAGGTAAATCAAGGTAAAATGTCCTGTGAACAAATAAATGGGCTAAGAAAATATTACTTTCAAAGTCATTTGATGAAGTGAAACAGGCTTCTTTTATGTGAAACCTGTGATGCTTGCTTTTTTGTCACACAAATACTATAATAAAACATTTTATTGAATTTTTTTGCATTTATTTCTACTTTTTATTTGAAAAAAAATTTTTTTAGCGACGAATTGGCATTTATGTGTGTGAGAGAAAGAGAAGCAAAGAGACAGATACAGACATAGGTAGATAGAGAGGGGGAGCGAAAGAAAGAGAGAGAGAGTCAACAGATGACGATTAGAACGGAAGTGACGCCGCCGTTACTGACATAGCGTTGCCACGAACGATAGCCAGGGAGATGCGTTGGAACAACCAGGCTGACTCACGGGGCTCGTGCTTAGACGTTGAAATCCTCCGTCCAATGTCCTGAAAATATTTAACAGTCTCGGGGCCAAGCACACCCGACGTTTCCACTGAAAATACTTAATTCAAGATCGAACTTTAGATAAACACGAACGATTTTCATTCTAAATTGAGAGGAAACAATTTCTAAGTAGGCACTGACTAGTAACGGCCGTTTCACACTTCCTCCCATACATACATCACTAAATATATTCCCAATGATTGTTATAATTTTTAATAATAGAATAAGTTAGGTATTAAAATATTACAATAAGCAAGAATATATTGTCCGTGTTTAATAATATTACGTATAT
>OY744540.1:21329049-21376549 GCA_963556195.1 Sepiola atlantica | reverse complement strand
TTAACGGTATATAACGCTGTTGAAATATATGAATTTAAGTAAGATTCTTGACTCGTTTGCATGTTTAACTGCAGCCTCGTCTTGAAATTTCGTTATTCTCTAATCTAATAATGTTATTTAATGTTATCTAATGTAAATTTAATTGATTCATAATCGTTTCTTTATTCTACAAGTATACAAATGTTATGAACGCTGACTTGAAAAGATTAATTAATTAAATGTTAATTACTAGAGCCCCTCCTCTCTTCTGTTTACAAAAATTCCCAGGACGGACAGACAGACCTATTTACTTGCTTCCTAACGAGGGCATTGTTCAACACAAGGTTGGTTTTTAATGTGGGGAAAATCCAGTTTCACAAATATAGGTTTAATGGGTTGGGACAAAAAATAGAAATTTTGTTAATCTAAAAGGACCGAAGACGAAACAGATGAAATTTAGTATCAGAACAGATACTACACGTTGAATTATTTACATGCAGAAAATATTTAAGAAATTACATTTAAAACAAATTAAGCACAATGCCATTAACGGTGTTGGGGAAATGGCTCTATAGTGATAACAATGTCTTCTACTCTTAATTAGAATCATCTCAGTCATAACAATAGCAAATTTACACGTCCTACTTAAGATGTTTTCAAATTGATTGGAAATTTTATTGTTCATAAATATACAAATATTTCATTCGTATAAAACGGGATACTACACTTTGATCCTAACCAAAAGGTCAAGTTGTATTTCATGTTTATTTATTTTTTAGTTTGGTTTATTAATGAATTGCCACTCATGAAGGCCAAAAGCCACTCGAGGATACGGGTTACTTAGATAGATTGTTTGTTGAATGATGAATAATATTATGAGAGGACCGAAAAATTTAATGAAAAACATGTTCTTACTTATGAGGACGCTTTATGACTATCATTTGTTAACATTGTATCTGAAGACGACTATACTTCGCCAGAAGTAAAATCTATACCAATGAAAAACCGAATAACAACTAATATTATATAGGAGAAAGCGCACTTGATTGAAAAAAAAGATATTACAATCACAAAAGCACATTTAATCACAAAATACACAGATATAGTAAATCATCATTGGGAACTGAAAGATAACGGGTAGTTGAATGGACATTTTTTAAATGGCATGCACATATTTAGACGATCTATGTAGTTTATGCTTGAGCAAACAACTAGAAAGTTCAGAGTTTACAGAGGTAAATAAAACATTTAATCGTAGAAGTGAAATAACCATCAAATATATACACGGAATAAACTTTACTTTGGGATAAAATAAATAATAAACTACCTAACGCACCCAAATTAGTGAATTGATAATACTAATCATTTTTTAAAGTAAGTAAAAACGAAGAAAAATCAAAAGCCTCTATAGTGCTAATAATATAAATCTTAAACGTCATTTATTAGTGTGTAAAGTAGATGCACAAATTAAAAATGGCGATAGTTAACAAAATGATGTGCAACGGAGTAAATCATTCATTTCCTCCGTGCCATGCTAAGATAATAAAATGAAGGGCTCTCTATAACTATAAAAACAATCTTAGAATGTAAATCCATTCATTTAGCCTAATGATTTACTCCGGGAATGAAACACAAATATATCATCTCCAGGTCTTTAATGGCAAAAATAGAATAAAAAGCGAGTGAAAGAATGGAATTTCTTAAAAAATACGCCGGCAAACCGTTCACGTAAAAGACGGACGTCTACATTTTGAAATGTGACGATTGAAACAGTTCTTCGTTTATTTATTAATTATATTTATTATTATTCTTCTTATTTTTTATAATTTTAATTTAAAATATTGGCTGATTTAATTTGGTCTAGTCTAATAATTATGGAGAAGGAAAATGGGGGAAATAGGCAGTAAGTAATTTTAATAAGATGTCCCTATTTTTTTTATTGAATAAGGCGACATCGGTTGGTGTCACTGAACTAAGTTAAGCATTTTAAAATAGTTTTACTTGTCTCATATGGAATGTTATTAATTTTAGGTTGCTGTGTTTTTATGTATACGGCTTCAAGTATTTTTAATTTTTTAAAATTAGTTTCGGAATGTATTATTTTTGTGTTCATTACTAAGATCTGTCTCAACTCAGATGTAGGGCAGTTGTGTTTCACTCGCTTTTTATTCATTTTTGCCATTAAAGACCTGAAGATGATTCCGGAGAGAATCGAAAACGTTAGTCAAACACACGAATCCTACATTAATTCATTCTATTTCAACGTCAAAAAGATCATTCGACGAATGGAAAAAATAAAAAAGGAATCACTAAACAGAAGAGTTCTGTCGTTTTCAACAACACATGCATTAATATATATATATATATATATATATATATATATATATATAATCAGCCACGTGCATGAGTCGAAATAATGGCGAAACACCTGTCCGTGGATAACTATTTTATCTATCAAAATAAAATAAAATAAAATAAATATATAAATATGTACTTCTATTCCGTCACACAGAAGTTGGCAAGTTGAACACGTGCTTTTTTCTGGCCTTCGGATTAAACCATTTCAAGTGGTGAGGGGAAGCGAGAAAGTTAATAGCCAATACTATTAACACATCAGACTTACCCCGGCACTTGAAATGGATTCGGAAAAAAATCCTCCATTCTAAATAAAAAAGTCAATTTTGTTGTGTTTTTTTTTCTTTTTAGATCATCAAAAATAATGATTATTTATATATGAAAAATTAAATTACTGACGTACTTCTATGATTCTAAAGGAATATTTAGTAACACATATAGATTAATAGTGAATGCGAACACTGGTGAAACATAATTTTTTTCGTCATTTTTTGACGAAGGGTGTACGCTAGTATCCTATATCGTCCCTATCTACCAAGTTCACCACAGTGACCGGATGAGACATAAATCCCGATCTTTAACGTCCGAGGCCAGTATGGGACAATTTACCTGACTTGAACCTACCGGCATTCCCCGATAAGGTCGTCTCATGAAATCGGTGATAAAACAACGAAACAAACGAGAAGGTACCCCTTCGCCGCCCACGAAAGGGGTCCCTAATGCGTGAGAGGATGACCATTTGACCACTGAGCAGACCCAACAAATAAAATCGTACTTCGAAGGCCCGACGCAAAGCTTACATATTATACGCCCAAATCCACTCGTCTGAAATATAAAAACCTGTTCACCGAATTCGACCAGCAAGTCATACAATATGCATTTGTCCACATCCCTATAGCTGCATTGTACTGTAATCATTCCGCCTCATTGTACATCGAATGCAAATTGCAGAATCGCGGGTCCGGGTCTAGCAACGCCCTACATCAGCCTGACTCAGTCACATGTTCAATCAATCCTACTGACCCAGTTTAGATCTCCTACGCTCTGACTGGTTTTGAATCGAATGTTAAATAACTAATAGAATTGCTGCCTACGTCATTGACATGTTTAAAGCTGAACACAGCGAAGATCCTGGATGGGATTTCCGGCTCAATGAATATTTTCATGTCATTAATATGTGGGAGGAAGGTCATTGTCTAATCGAGTCAGCTTAAATTTTATAATTTTGAATACAAACATCTTAAGAAAATATATGTTCTCCCTGAATGAGTTGATTCACAAACTAGAACTGTTACATACTAGTTGGCTTCGCCCGCTCGCTATCACTTCGCAAGTTTATTCCTATTCACTATTTGAAATCATTGAAACGAAACTAATACATGAAGATAAAGAAGAAAAAGCTTCCCCTCTCTCTTTTTCTCTATCTCTCTTCCCTCCCTCTCCCTCTCTCTCTCTCTCTCTCTCTCTCTCTCTCTCTGTATCGATTAGAAAAGAAAACAAAACCAATCGATAAGAAGACAAAATTAATCGACATAGGAAAGAAAACAAAACTCTGTCTTTCTCCCTGTTTTCCTTCGATCAGTTTTACTACTACTACTACTACTACTACTACTACTACTACTAATAATAATAATAATAATAATAATAATAATAATAATAATAATAATAATAATAATAATAATAATAATAATAATGTAATATGTGTGTGCCTATATTAAAAGTGAAATAAATTAATTTCCCTTTTTAGTATCATCATCAGATATTATTAAGATTAATCTCATAAAATCAAATTTGCGTGCGTGATTATTCTTGTCTTTTCTTTTTTTATTACGTGTGCCCGGCTCACTTCAATAATCACGTATGCTAATTTAGTTTTATGAGCACAGAAAGGGAGGCTTAATCTTAATCTTAATAATGACCGATAATAATAATAAAGTAATAAAACAATAATCACGTATGCAAATTTAATTTTTATGAGCAAAGGAGGGGAGGCTTAATCTTAATAGAAGATAATAATAAAAAACACATGGAAAAAAATAATTTCACTTTTAATTAATACAGAAAAACATATTCAGCTAGAAATAATCTACGGGTACACATATGTTTTGTTTATAGATTCAGGAGAGAGAGAGAGAGAGAGAGTGAGAGAGAGAAAGAGAGAGAGAGGGGTTAGTTTATATTAGGATCTGATTGTGTTTTTGTAATTTTCTACTGTATACGAGATATATACCATAAAGATATTAAGTTCTGTTATTTTGAAACTTGTAAATCTTAATTTTGAATGTAACACTTTTATTTACCTGATGTTAAGTTTATTCGGTTTAAAACAGTCGATGCATTCTCCCGCCTTTTCCAGATTTGGACGCAAGACCATCATTATCGCTGCCTTAATATTGCAAGGTTCAGCTGGAATCCTATCATCGCAAATAAAGAACTACACCGCGATCCTCATCCTCCGATTCTTAACGGCCATCGGAGGAGCTGGCTCATTTGTTCCATCTGTTGTGTTTGGTAAGGTGACGTTTATTATTACTGTTTTTTTAAATTTTATTTTACTAATGAGTCACCAGTTATTGACACTAAAAGCCACTCGAGGATAAGGGTTAACGAGATGGATGGATTGTCAGTTAAATGATGAGAGGGTTTCAATGAGATGAATGGAATTAAAAAAAATGTGATTACTTAAGTGAAGCGTTATTGACAAGTATTTATTGACATTGCATTTGTTTAACGTACCTCCCCTCTCAGGGGGGCTTAACGCCTTATAGTTAACAATCAATTTAATATACGGGTTCATAATTTGTCTTTTTACCACGTGCCTCACGCAATCCTGCCGCTCGTCGGTTCGCCTCCCAATCACTGAGGACACCTGAAATTAATTATTTAACAACCAGGAGGAATGAAGAACCATCGATTTGAAGAAAGGCCTTTTATTAACCGTGTGGGTGGACCCCTCTTTCTCCCAACGGCGGAGGTGGGGCGCATTCCCAGCTAGATATTTTGTCTTAATTATCGTCGGCGTCCAGACATTCTCGCACGTCTGTCGCCCTCAAAATCTTCCACCCTACTTTCGTTTCTTCCTTTCTCTCTTACCCACTGACGTCACATCCGCTCTCGGTACAACCAGAGTCGAGATGACATTTGAAGGCACTCGCTGACCCGATGACAGGTGTCGGGTCGACATAAGCCCATGAATTAAAATAGCGAGATGGATGCTAGCAAACGTACCCACTTACTATGTAAGATTTGGAGACGGCCATCTCTCTGAAGAAGTACCTTGTACAGACGGGAAGTTTTAGGAAAGAAACACTGTTCATGAAAATTCCGCCTGGTGCTAGGCACGCGGTGGAAGAGGGGGAAGTTCTTTTTCAGTTTTGCTAGAAGACGAGATTTTTTGTGAAAGTCGAGCACCTTTAATGAAAAACATAGAGTAACGAAACACTAGAAAGTCTATTCTGTGAGAAGGAGGTTGTAGAGAAAAGGGAGAGTTTTACTCACTAGATTGCGAAGTCGATTTTGTACATTGCCAAGGCAAGAAAGGGTGCTCTGAGTGCTTCCTCCCCAGACGTGGTAACATTACTCGATCTTAGGACTTACCTGACTCTTATATAGGTAAAGGTTATCATCATCTGGAGCAGTAGAATGATCCAAAAATCATAGCAAAAGATTGGATGTATATTGTTCAACGATTACCTTTAGAAAAAACGAACCATCAATAGCGAATATTATATAGCGTTACTGGTGCGTTTGAATAAAGAAATCACCAAAAGAACGGACCCAAAAAAGAAAAGAAAAAGTACTGTTTCACCAAGACAATGCACCATGTCACTAGTCGATTACAACAATGCAAAACTACATGAATTGCACTTCGAATTGTTTCTGCATCAACACTATTCTCAAAATGTTCCCCCAGCAACTACTGGCTGTTTACAGAACTCAAAAGAATGCCCCAGGGGAAAAAAAAGATTTGACTCCAGTGAAGAAGTGATATTAATAACTACTGCGTATTTTGAGGCCAAAGTTGGAATCAATGTATCACCCCAGAAAGAGACTATGTAGATGAATAAGGTTGAATTTTGCCTAAAAGTTGTTGTTTTATTAGTTACGCCCTCGACTTATTGAGTGAGGTGTTATCTGACTCTTATATAGATAGAGGCTTGCATCAGGGGTCAGGTACTTTCTGGAGCGGTAGAATGATCCAACCATTTTTGTTTTACATATCATAATTGACCAGCAAGAAATATTTAATAGTTCGGCAGACGTCTACGATTAAGCAATACATTTTCGGATTATATTGTTCAGTTAGGGGTGGAGAGTTCAGTTAGCTATTCAAATATAACGTAAAATACCCTTCAAATTCAAATATAGCGTAAAATACCCTTCAAATTCAAATATAACGTAAAATACCCTTCAAATTCAAATATAACGTAAAATACCCTTCAAATTCAAATATAACGTAAAATACCCTTCAAATTCAAATATAACGTAAAATACCCTTCAAATTCAAATATAACGTAAAATACCCTTCAAATTCAAATATAACGTAAAATACCCTTCAAATTCAAATATAACGTAAAATACCCTTCAAATTCAAATATAACGTAAAATACCCTTCAAATTCAAATATAACGTAAAATACCCTTCAAATTCAAATATAACGTAAAATACCCTTCAAATTCAAATATAACGTAAAATACCCTTCAAATTCAAATATAACGTAAAATACCCTTCAAATTCAAATATAACGTAAAATACCCTTCAAATTCAAATATAACGTAAAATACTCTTCAAATTCAAATATAACGTAAAATACCCTTCAAATTCAAATATAACGTAAAATACCCTTCAAATTCAAATATAACGTAAAATACCCCTCAAATTCAAAACTAACGTAAAATACACCCTCCTCCATTCTGGAATTCATATTTCGCGAGAATTTCTTCAGCATAATCTAATGTTTTGAGGTTACTGTTGTTTTATATTTGTATTGAAATATCGATTAGACACTGAATTTTCAGATTGTTAAAAAAAATACTTTTAAAACTTATAAAACGTCAACAGCTTGGGTCAAACATCTAAGGGCCACGAGTCTGACTGATGAAAGAATATTGATTGAAAGCACGTGGTCAGCCCGAATGTAAATGCACGATATTAATTCAACGTGAAAACTGAAAATAGACAAACAAACTTCTATAAGCATTTCGAAAACAAACTAATAATGATTTTGGATTGAATTGACCTAAGATTAATTTCAGAGGATTTGCATATTTTCTTCTTTTTGCCCAGACACAAAACATCATCTTCTATCGGTCGTTTTGAAAAAGACGGTGCTCGAGCAGAAAGTCCCTCTCGTTAATCAGTACCGAAAGAGGGCGGTGCAGAAGATGCATTTTCAGCACAATGTATTCAAAGAAAGTTCAATTAACTATTTTGTTTCAATTATTGGTAGTACAAATAAAAGTAGCAATAACTTTTCTAATGGGATAGTAATGGTCAAAACAAAAATTGAAACAACAAATTTCTCGTGTAAGAAAAGAAACAAAGATTAGCTTAGATTTGTTTCAAAATATAAATCGAACAAAATTCATTAATTGTAGGTTAGGCACCATTCGGAAATTTAGGTCAAGAAAAAGGTTTTGTTTTAAAGAATAATAAAATGCTATTATACTTAATTTAAGGAATGTGTGTGACGTAGATAAACATGGTAAGTTATTGATTCTTCAAAACATCTTCCATTAAAATAAGGATAGAGTAGAGAAAGACTAACAATGTATCGTCTGTTCGAAAAGAGATGTCGGGAAGAAAAGAAATATTCCTTCCATAAAATTTCGAAGTCGATTTTCAAGGTAAATAAGAGTGCCCTGGGTGGCATCTCCCTAAATGTGGCAACTGTACTAAATCCAAGGACATTCCATGAAAAATGCCAGTATACTGAAATCATATGCCCTTAATACGGTTAAGATGACAATTCATATACACTAAATGTACAAAAGCAAGAAAATTCCCAAATTTTTACACTTTTATTGTCATTAAGAGTATGCGAGCACAACAGGGCTATGTATTTTACTGGTAGGAATTTTTCTTCAGCGCACCTCACACACTTCATCCACTCATGCATAGAGATTTATACTGTAGTGATGTGATAATGAAATGGCTTGGTTGATATGTAGTCATACCCTTAATGACAATAAAAGTGTAAAAATTTGGGAATTGGCTGGCTTTTGTACATTTAGTGTATATGAATTTTCATCTTAACCCTATTAAGGGCATATGATTTCAGTATACTGGCATTTATCATGGAATGTCACTACTTTTGTAAAGGCTATGCCTCAAGACAATGGTAATTTTAAAGTTTTTTTTTAATTTTCTGGAAAACTAAGGTATATGGTAAACTGAAATTTAAATGCCATCAACTAGACTTTAGAACCTCTATCTCTGCCAAAAATCAGTTGAATCCATCAAATTGTTGATGATATGCAGGGTGGCACACACATACGTACGTACATACACACGGATAACACAAAATCACTCCTGACCTTTCTTGATGAGATACAGGGTGGCACATACGTACGCACTACGTACGTACACACAGATAACATGGTTTCATGATTGAACTTTCTGGATCTCTGGGTTGCCTTGACTAGTGATGCTGAAATTCTACACACTTATAGAACCTATCAAATGAAAATTTTGTGCAAAGTTTTAACTAATTTGGTTTATTGGTTTTTGAGTTATGATTGATCAATGAAATGCACTCTTTCAACTTTCTTTTCAAATTGCTTTGTTTCTAACACGGGCTAGGTTGCCTGCACTCGCACTTATTCACCTATGCTAAAATATATACGAGTGAACGTACACACCCGTTACCCAACAAGGTTGATAGATAAATTATTGGATTATTCGACTAATCCAAAAATTATCCTCATTTAATTATCTACCTATATAAACGTCAGAAATCAAGGGAGGCGCTATAGCGCTCTATCCCTTAATAGACTTAAAAAACGGCCTATGCTAGAAATCTCATTTCGTTGATCAATCATAACTCAAAAACCAATAAACCAAATTAGTTAAAACTTTGCACAAAATTTTTATTTGATAGGTTCTATAAGTGTGTAGAATTTCAGCATCATTAGTCAAGGCAACCCAGAGATCCAGAAAGTTAAATCATGAAACCATGTTATCTGTGTGTACGTACGTACGTGCGTACGTATGTGCCACCCTGTATCTCATCAACTATTTGATGGATTCAGCTGATTTTTTGGCAAAGATAGAGGTTCTAGTGTCTAGTTGATGGCATTTTAATTTCAGTTTACCATATACCTTGATTAGTCAAACTACCAACTATATCAGTTATGAGAAGGCATTGTATTGAAGCATAGCCTTTACAAAAGTAGTGACATTCCATGAAAAATGCCAGTATACTGAAATCATATGCCCTTAATAGGGTTAAGATGAAAATTCATATACACTAAATGTACAAAAGCAAGGAAATTCCCAAATTTTTACACTTTTATTGTCATTAATTAAAGGTATGACTACATATCAACCCAACCATTTCATTATCACATCACTACAGTATAAATCTCTATGCATGAGTGGATGAAGTGTGTGAGGTGCGCTGAAGAAAAAATTCCTACCAGTAAAATACATAGCTCTGTTGTGCTCGCATACCCTTAATGACAATAAAAGTGTAAAAATTTGGGAATTTCCTTGCTTTTGTATACTTAGTTTATATGAATTTTCATCTTAACCCTATTAAGGGCATATGATTTCAGTATACTGGCATTTTTTCATGGAATATATATTAAACTTAAGCCTGCTAGTCCTACCGAAGGGCAGAGTTTCTCACGAAGGTTTTCGTATTTTTTTTTCTTAATTATATCTCTACAATAGAGGGGCCCCTTCCTGGGGTTAATACTTGGTTTTAGTATGAGACACGTAGCTATCCGAGTGTTCTATTAAAGTTCCCCTTTACCTGTCAAACGTTGGGTTAGAAAAGCAGTGAAGGATATTAATTTTCCTTTCCCCAATTGACTACTTAACTATGTAATAGTTTATGCTTATTGTAGTCTTTTCTTTGGCTTGCCGGTTTCCAGCTAAGAGGTGTTATTAGAAGTAACACCACTAGAAGGTGCTCTATTATTCGTATCAGCCAGTGTATAGCCGTGTCGAGTAGCCTTTTGGCCAAGATCAAAGTGTAGTATCTGTTCCGATGGATACTGCACCCCATAGACTGGTATTGTCTTGGCTTTCGGGGCTTGATTTACGCGTGTCTATGGGTATGTCCTGTGCAGTTCTAGGAGGTCCACCCTCCCAGGCTTTGCCTCCCCTCTTCGGGGAGGAGTAAGTTTATTGTGTACTGCCTGAGGCGCCCCTACCGGGGAATGCCGACGGGGCTGCCCAGGCAATTTTTAATGGCCAGAGTGCTCACTTTCTCAGGCGCTGGCTTTTCAAGTCCCACTTTCCCGACCCGACCTTGGATCAGTGGGAGTAAGATAAAACTGGCCTTGTGCCTAACATGAAGAGGAGGTAAATAATACTATTCAAAAACGTTGTCTATCGATCTTTGCTTTTGTCTACCTTGCGATCGGCTTCCTTGTATTATGCCTTTAACGCATATTTTGAATAGCCTAACACTAACCCTAGTCCCAACCCTAAGCCCTACATTTGAATGCTTAACCTGGCCAAACAATCTCAAGACTATACACTTAATGACAGAATGAGCAGATGGGATGCCAGTGAGTTATCGCAACTCTGTAATACTGAAGTGATAAGATAGTTTATTCCATTGAAGTACTTGTAAAACAAGCACAAAGATGCAACATTGCGGCGATGGGACAGTGACTGGAGCTTTGTAGACAGTGGGGGATCTATTAGATTAGAGACTCTTTTTGGACCCCTTCTAATAGGGAGAGACTAGTCGTTGGTTCAGCAGCACAGATGTCACAACAATACTCCATGCATGGGCGAATGATGGCTTTGTAGAGATATAGGATACTGGCATGGATGAGAAGTTTTCTAGCAAGGTAGAGGGAGCCTGCCTTCCTTGCAGCAGCCTTGGCAGTATATTCTATGTATTTGTTCCAATTCATGTTACCTGTGAATGTTAGGCTGAGACGTTTAAATTTTGGACTCTCATCTAGGGTGCTATTTTCCATGACAATCAGAGATTGAAAAGGTTTCTGATAATTTTTATTATGTTTTTTTATGCATTGTTGTCATATCTGGACTGGTGCACCAACCATTTGTTTCTCCCTCTTAATATTTTGTTTTGAATATTTATATTAAACGGCATCTGAGGTTTCCTCAACGAGACAGCGAGCAAATGCGTTCATTAGTGTCCAAGTGTATTACACCGTTTGGGATCTTTTTTATCACTTTCTTGGTTTACTTAGTGCGACGGTAGAAAAGAGTTGTTTTAATTGCGTCTCTGCCGCGTGTGTATATGTTTATATATTTGTATGTGCAGGATTCACTCTTAAACTATTTAACCGATCAGTTTTTGTTTTTAATATTTCTATTTAAATTTCTATTTAACAGGGTCTGAAGTTTCCTCAACGAAACACCGAACAAATGCGTCCATTAGTGTCCATATGTATTACACCGTTGGGACCTTCTTTTTAACTTTATTGGTTTACTTTGTGCGACAGTGGGAACTAGTCGTCCTAATTTCGTCTCTGCCTTCCATACCAGCTGCCCTCATGTATATTTGGTAAGAGATTCTCTTATCAATTCCTCTATTTTGACTCACTGATTTTTTATTTTTTTAATCTGTTACTAGACCATTTGTCACCCATTATTATGTATATTATGTATATTATGTATATTTATATAAGGTTAGCTATGTTGTTTTTTTGTTTTCTCCACGCCGGCATATTTCCACTTCTTGCGTCTTCATTCGTTGAGTCACGTGTCTACATGACGCAATAGATAAAGGTGTTAAATGACATATGGATTCACGAGTTCGACATGAAGATCCCAGAGTTCGACAAGATGCACATGAAGAAGAAGCGGTGGTTACAACGACTGAATCGTTGTGAGAATAACATCAAACCTAAGATGTCCGAATGACACCAAATAATATAATGTTACTCATATAACAATGTGTCGTTATTTACGTTGATTTTAGATAATGGACCTATGGGGATGAACGCATCTGTTGGAGATCGGGTTTGACTTGCGCGATTTGTGGCGAGGTCGTCTCGTGCAGGTTTAGTTCAATGTTGTTCTCACGGTCGCGGTGACGGGTGACGAGACCTTGAGTTCAAAAGGTTAGGTCACACCTGTGCGTCGATCACGAGATTTTGTGACGTCACAGTTTTCCCGCTGGGAAAACTGGAGTGAGATTATCAGTTCTTGACTGGAGGCCAACGAGAGAACGCGCGTTGCCATGTAGCGATTACAAGCTAGGGGATTTCGGATCCCCCCAAAATGAGAGCCAAACGATGTCCTCCATCTTCCTTCCTTTGCTAGTAGCTAAGTGATTAGGTGATTAATTAAGAAATTAACTAGCGTAAGCCTCTCTCTCTCTCTTATACAACGAACTTGCTCGGTGTCGACAGGCTAATACAAATAAATGGCTCAAAGTAAAAAGAAGGGCTTGTTGTCTTTTGTCGTGTGCGGAGAGATTTGGTTTCAGTTGCAGAAAGAAACCAGCCGAAAAAGTAACAACGACATGTGTTTGCAGAGAATGGTGACAGCGACGGAGCGACTAACAATGGCAGCTGGCGTTCAGACATTAGAAGCAAGAGAGAAAAAAAAATGGGAAATATCATTCCCGAATTGCGTCGACTGCTGTGTCAGGCGACAACAACGAGAGTAAGGTTAGTACGAATAGTTGCATACAACGGCGAGGCAATGAAGAAAGAGAGAGACAAGGTTAATACGAATAGTTTCGGGCCGTTGGTATTCTCGAATCGAGAAACGACATATCGTCCCATTAGTAGCGCGTTCGTTCGTTCTGGATCAACAAGGAACAGCTCTACGACGACCAGAGATTCCGACATTACGAACGTATGTTATAAACCTGTAAATGTAACATTGAAATATACTTAAGAAAACGGCAAAACTCAGTTTGGGATTTTATTTTTTGGAAATTAATTTTTCAAAATGTTTCAAAACATGAATTAAAACATAAGCAATAATAAAAAAAAAAATGAATGGATAAGCATCATCAATAGCATTGAAAATTATTTTGATAGTCCAAAATATATATATTTTGCTTTAACTACGTTTTGTATGTAGTTCTTTCACAATTGTATAATCTTCCCAGCCTAGCAAAAATATGCGACCGGAAAAAGGGATCATATTTTTGCTAGTTACTAAAAAAATAAAATCATGTTGAAATTAGAAGAATTAAAAGGCTCCGTTCCGTCTTGTGAAACAATGGACATATCCTGTAAAGCTGCCTGCGCGTGTAATTGTGAAGCAAGGGTTGCGCAATCGCGAACAAAACCTCTCCTGAATCGCCACTGCTTGATTCCATTGGCAAGGAAAAGTCTAGTACGACTGGAAAACAATGCTGAGATCAGCGGAGAACACATACAACACCTGTAATTTCAAAATGGTCACCCATTTTAGTACTGATCAGGCTCAACGTTGCTTAACTTCGGTAATCTCATGGGAACCGGTGTATCAACGTGATTGTGCGGTTTTTTTAAATATGCTTGAGTAAAAAATGTATAACTCAGTTTTGGATTTGAATTTTTTGGAAATGAATCTGAATATTTTTTTTAATTGATCTTAATTTGATTTGAACGATATATGATAATTGGTCTTATTTCAGGGTCATACCAGAGTCACCCCGATGGCTTCTCGCCACGAACAAGAAAAAGAAAGCTGAAATTGTTTTGAATAGAATAGCCGTGGTCAACAAGCGTGATTTCAATTTAAACAATGAAGAAATTGAAATATCGGGAACCAAAGATCGGACTGTCAGACTGTGGAAGATATTCATCGTTCCAAAACTTCTAAAGATTACACTCATCCTGATGTTCAACTGGTAGGATTTTATGCTATTATCTTATGAATTACCTCCACCTTTCTGTCGAGTAGGTTGGTTAAAATAACTTTTATTTCTTGTGTTGCGTACCGAAACTCTGTCCTCGTTGGTCTGTTCTCAAGCTAATACGGAACTACGTGAAAGCGGATTTCGATCTCTGACCTTTCAAATGGTCTCTTGCGTCTTTATAGAAGAGTCCCGCCTCTAATAGAAGAATAAGTTTCGGGCAATTGTGCAGAATAGTTAACAGAGAAAAAAAGGGTGAAAAAAAAACAAATAGTCAACAAGTAACTGTTACTAAACGCAATAAAAGACTTCTTAAGTGTTCCTGTTTACTTGCCTCCCCACGAGGACAAAGTTAGACAAAAGGTCGGTTTTTAATGATAGGAAAATCCAGGTTCCCAAACAAGGACACTCTGGATTGGAACAAAAATTTAAATTCCCTCAGTCTAGAAAGATTTCTCTTTTACTGAGCGAAGACATAACAATAAAATGTAGTATTAGAACAGATACGACACTTTGCTCCTAGCCAAAAGGGTTTGTGGCCTTAAAAGGCTTGGAGAAATACCACAAAGAAAAGATAATCAACAAGAAATTGTATTAACAGAAAGTACAGGAGTAATGGGTTGACAGAGGTTGCTACCCCACTCTGCTTTTTTATCACTTCTACTTCTTCTTCTTCTTCTTCTTCTTCTTCTTCTTCTTCTTGTGTCCATATACAAAGCTATTCAGCTCATATAAAGTCCAGCCAGTGCTTTGTACATTACTGTCTCTTAATGTTGAAGCGTGCTAGGTCCTTTGCTGTGCAGGGTCCGCCCAACAGACGGCATCGAAGGAGGTGCTCCATGGTCTGGGGTTCTGTGTCACAGTCGCATGTGGTTGGGCCACTAAGATAGCCTAATATTCTATGGCCAATCAGCAGAGGTGATCCATATACGCAAAGGATAACTTCTGCTGATTAGTCATAACGACTTTATTTATAGAGTCAGGAAGAGTCCATACAATGACGCAATAAAGTGGATCACCATAACATTGGGTAAGTAATAAAACCCTTTCTGCGTTGGTCTGTGCTCGAGCTGATATTGTTACGGTAATGTTGATTTAATTTCTATGTATAAATTTATTGGATATAAATAGCTTTCAAAACTTTGCTAAGAATAATATAATATAGAATTGTTTTCTTTCTAATAATCTGTAAAGCGAAATGAATGAGACATTGATATTATTTACTGCTTACCGGATCCTTGGTAATAGCCTTAATCCGATATTAGTCGTATCAAGAGATGTACAATGAAAAGGAGACAAGATGTATGTCGATTGGCATAACACGAGTATGTGTTTGCTGTATTTATTTATCTTTCGTTTCTTACTCATTCCTTAGCACCGGTTTCGAAGATACCCGGTGTAAGGTTGTCAGTAAAGGCCTTAATCCGATATTAGTCGTATCAAGAGATGTACAATGAAAAGGAGACAAGATGTATGTCGATTGGCATAACACGAGTATGTGTTTGCTGTATTTATTTATCTTTCGTTTCTTACTCATTCCTTAGCACCGGTTTCGAAGATACCCGGTGTAAGGTTGTCAGTAAAGGCCTTAATCCGATATTAGTCGTATCAAGAGATGTACAATGAAAAGGAGACAAGATGTATGTCGATTGGCATAACACGAGTATGTGTTTGCTGTATTTATTTATCTTTCGTTTCTTACTCATTCCTTAGCACCGGTTTCGAAGATACCCGGTGTAAGGTTGTCAGTAAAGGCCTTAATCCGATATTAGTCGTATCAAGAGATGTACAATGAAAAGGAGACAAGATGTATGTCGATTGGCATAACACGAGTATGTGTTTGCTGTATTTATTCATCTTTTGTTTTGTACACACTCCTTAGCACCGGTTTCGAAGATACCCGGTGTAAGGCTGTCAGTAAAGGCCTTAATCCGATATTAGTCGTATCAAGATATGTACAATGAAAAGGAGACAAGATGCATGTCGATTGGCAGAACACAAGTATGTGTTTGCTGTATTTATTTATCTTTCGTTTCTTACTCATTCCTTAGCACCGGTTTCGAAGATACCCGGTGTAAGATTGTCAGTAAAGGCCTTAATCAGATATTAGTCGTATCAAGAGATGTACAATGAAAAGGAGACAAGATGCATGTTGATTGGCAGAACACGAGTATGTGTTTGCTGTATTTATTCATCTTTTGTTTTGTACACACTCCTTAGCACCGGTTTCGAAGATACCCGGTGTAAGGCTGTCAGTAAAGGCCTTAATCCGATATTAGTCGTATCAAGATATGTACAATGAAAAGGAGACAAGATGCATGTCGATTGGCAGAACACAAGTATGTGTTTGCTGTATTTATTTATCTTTCGTTTCTTACTCATTCCTTAGCACCGGTTTCGAAGATACCCGGTGTAAGATTGTCAGTAAAGGCCTTAATCAGATATTAGTCGTATCAAGAGATGTACAATGAAAAGGAGACAAGATGCATGTTGATTGGCAGAACACGAGTATGTGTTTGCTGTATTTATTCATCTTTTGTTTTGTACACACTCCTTAGCACCGGTTTCGAAGATACCCGGCGTAAGGCTGTCAGTAAAGGCCTTAATCCGATATTAGTCGTATCAAGATATGTACAATGAAAAGGAGACAAGATGCATGTCGATTGGCAGAACACGAGTATGTGTTTGCTGTATTTATTTATCTTTCGTTTCTTACTCATTCCTTAGCACCGGTTTCGAAGATACCCGGTGTAAGGTTGTCAGTAAAGGCCTTAATCCGTATTAGTCGTATCAAGATATGTACAATGAAAAGGAGACAAGATGCATGTTGATTGGCAGAACACGAGTATGTGTTTGCTGTATTTATTCATCTTTTGTTTTGTACACACTCCTTAGCACCGGTTTCGAAGATACCCGGCGTAAGGCTGTCAGTAAAGGCCTTAATCCGATATTAGTCGTATCAAGATATGTACAATGAAAAGGAGACAAGATGCATGTCGATTGGCAGAACACGAGTATGTGTTTGCTGTATTTATTTATCTTTCGTTTCTTACTCATTCCTTAGCACCGGTTTCGAAGATACCCGGTGTAAGGTTGTCAGTAAAGGCCTTAATCCGTATTAGTCGTATCAAGATATGTACAATGAAAAGGAGACAAGATGCATGTCGATTGGCATAACACGAGTATGTGTTTGCTGTATTTATTCATCTTTTGTTTCGTACACACTCCTTAGCACCGGTTTCGAAGATACCCGGTGTAAGGCTGTCAGTAAAGGCCTTAATCCGATATTAGTCGTATCAAGAGATGTATAATGAAAAGGAGACAAGATGCATGTCGATTGGCAGAACACGAGTATGTGTTTGCTGTGTTTATTTATTTTTCGCTTCTTACTCATTCCTTAGCACCGGTTTCGAAGATACCCGGTGAAAGGATGTTAGTTCCCATATTAATATTATAGCACTGACATTTTTTGTTTTTTCTTTTTCTTTTTGTGAATCATCTTTTCTGTCAGAGATATAAAAATCCCTAGTTGATAGTAGTCCGTTGAGATGTTAATCACTGTTTGTTCAAATGTCATGTGTCACACTTGGCTACGTGATATGAGTTAATGAAATCAAATATTGGCACTTTGAACCCCCGTTTCGAATTTGAATTACAGTATAAGAATATAATAATATATTTGCTCATAATTTTTAAGTAAAAAATGACATTCTATTCGACGGTTTATATGCGTCCGAATTTCTTTTCTAAATTTCGAAGGGACACGAAGCATTTCATTCTTTTTTCATCTATTAACAAAAGATTAAAATGGCCGACTTGTTTACGAAAGAAACGAAATGCATTCTGTAGGAAATGATTTCGCAATTAAATTAGTTTTAAATAAGAATTTTAAAAATGTCATTTTATTTTACAGAATTGCATTTTTGGTTTTAATAACTTTCGAATAATAGTAAATAAAATAAGTAATTATTCAATGCATAATTATCAAATTTACGTTGTTGCGAGAAATACATAGACACACGTGATGTTGTCTCATCATTCTATTGAAATAGAGAAAAAGAAAAATAAATTAGACGTTGGAGATGTTCGGCGAGCGTTTGTCCGCCATTTTTTATTTTGAGTTAAACGTAATATATTTGACCGAACATTTTAATTGAAAGAAAAACTCTCTTGCACAGACTTTAAAACACACATAAAATAAGCAGGTAGGTAGAAAAGTAACTTTAATTGCCTTTGGTAACAGTTATGTGTTGACTATTTGTTGTTTATTTTGTCTTGTTAACCCCCTTTTTTCTGTTAACTATTCTACACTATTGCCAATATTTGATTAACAGTAAATAAAATAAGTAATTATTCAATGCATAATTATAAAAATTACGTTGATGCGATAAAAAACATAGACACACGTGAAGTTGTCTCATAAGTCTATTAAAATAGAGTTTAAAATGTAGGTTCAAAATTACAAAAAAAGAATATTTAACATTTCTGGTTTAATGAATGTTCATTTATCTGCTTTCTTTTCTTTGTTCTTTATCTTTCATGCGCTATGATCGTATAGGTGTATGGTGAGCTTTGTCTATTTCGGATTGGTACTGAACACCGAACATCTAAGTGGAGACATCTACTTGAATTTCTTCTTTGGAGCCCTAGTCGAAATCCCCGCCTACATACTATGCATCCTTCTACTAAATAGGACCGGTAGAAAAAAGCTCTACATTCTCTTTATGGTCGCAGGAGGGTTGTGCGGAATCTTGACAATATTTCCATCCATGTACGCTGCAGATGGTGAGGATGAAAAGTTTGCTTTTTTTATTATTTCGTATTGTAACATTTAGTAACTCTTTGTTAAGAATTTTGACTGGAATGAGCAAACAGAGATACGATTGGATTAAAAGGAGTCAAACATTTTACAATATAATCGGCATGGGTGTCCTAAATTATTATATAAACTAACCAAAAAATAAGATCGGGAGTCCACTGACGGTCGAGTTCGAAAAAACACTCCGTCAATTCCTGTTTGTGCTCCGCTTTTCTCAGTAACCCGCACTCGTTCACCGCCACCGACAATAAAGACATATCATTGTATTTATATACATCAGTGTTTTGTCATCATTCTTTTAAGCACAGAAGAAATACAACACTGGAATACATGTTTTGTTCTTTATAAAATATACTTTATTATAACTTAACTAACACTGTGGATCCAATACCTGCATTCTCGTTCCTCATTAACCGCCACCGACAATAAATATATATTATTGTATTTATATACATCAGTGTTTTGTTGTCATTCTTTTAAGCGCACCAGAATCAAACCTGTTATATGAGTTGGTAATTATTCATTAATGATTTTAAGACTGGAATGAGCAGTCAGCGATACAATTGGTCGTCAAGGTTATTGTAAAACAGAGCAGAATTTTAATAAATAAATTAAACAATTGTAGACTGATTTAAAGTCACCTGCAAAACTTATCCTTATCCGCAAAAGTTTACGTGAAGACTGGAATATCCTGTTGTTAAGTAAACGCCCGAGGGGTGTAACTACATTGATAGCGATGACATAATCCCAGAATTGGCGTTTACATGTGGATGTGGAGGTGCACCAAATTGTTATATAAACTAACCCTAAACAAAGGGTTCAGTTTGAAATTGGTATAGATTCCCGAGTTCAAAATAAATATTCCAAAATTCGAAACGATGCACACGAAGAAGGTCAGATGTCACATCGGCCGAAATCTTGTAAAAATTACAACCAAGATGCGAATGCTAGTCCGAGTGGTTCGAATAGTATAAATCCTCACTCGTCATCTAAAAACGATCCGAAACATAAATAAAGTGAATGAGTTCACACATTTTTCTTAGAAGATGTCAACATTTCTTTTCATTTGATTTCATGCAGATTTGCAATGGATTACAACGATGTTTGCCATCATCATCAACACCACCATCACCACCACAACCACCACCATCATCATCATCATCATCATCATCATCATCATCATCATCATCATCATCATCATCATCATCACTGAATGATTTCACACATTTTTGTTTTCTTTTCATTTGATTTCATACAGATTTGCAATGGATTACAACAATGTTTGCTATTCTCAGCAAACTTTCAATCACCGGTACCTTTGGGATTATCTATCTGCACACCTGTGAACTGTATCCGACAGTCGTGAGAAACGGAGCCCTGGGAGCCCACTCTACGTTTGCTAGGTTAGGTGGCGTCATATCACCATTTATTATGCAATTAGTAAGTCAAATTTCACAAATTTTAATCGCATTTGAATGATTTTGGATGACAGAATGACAGATACACCACAATACCGCATTTACTCTAGGGACTTAAAATATCACCAATAGTTTAAAATCATTTTAATTACAATTAGCTGGCTTCTCTTACTCGCTACTGCTTCGCAATTAAATTTCTATTCACTACTTGAAATCATTGAAACGAAACTATGTGATAAGTTAGTTTGTTTCGTTTTACGGCATATCAACTCTTTTGCGTTATTTAATTCTGTCTCTATTTATATTGGTTAGAGATAGAGTTAGGTACGGTTATTTTAGGGTTAGAGATAGGGTTAGGTACTGTTTATTTTAGGGTTATGTTAGGGTTAGGGTTAGGGTTTGGGTTATTTACTATTTCTTTTAGCAAATGTTATGTGGACTTAAGCAAAGACGATGGAAAAGTAGAAGAAAGGTTAGAGGACGTGCTCTAATATAGAGACGAAGGGATTGTTTCTGAATTTCTGTCTCCACATAAATTCACACAGGTACCTGTCAATTAGATCTCTGCAGTATTTTCATCGTGTTTTCTAATTGTCGGCTGCTGCGAAGTGCATTGGATATGGTTAAGCTCTTCAAATTGTCGGCTGCTGCAATTTTCGTTGGCTAAATATTTCGACACCTTCCGGCGGTTTACGTAACCTGCCAGAATGTGCGATGAAAACGCAGTTTGTAAAATGCATAAGTGTCTAACTTTCAATGGGATAAAAAGATGATAGATTGGTTAAACATGAGTGAATGAGATATTCCGTCAAAAATGACAGAGAATGTTTCATTTTACGAACAAATCAATCGGCTGATGCCGACAGCACAAAAACTGAATTATTAACCGGTATCAACGTTTGAAACAGTCGCTGCTACTTTCTTGGCCTTTTGGCTAAGATCAAAGTGTAGTATCTGTTCCGATGGATACTGCACCCCATAGACTGGTATTGTCTTGGTCTTCGGGGCTTTATTTACGCCGGTCTATCGGTCTTTCCTGTGCAGTTCTAGGAGGTCCACACTCCCAGGCTTCGCCTCCCCTCTTTGGGGAGGAGTAAGTTTATTGCTTACTGCCTGAGGCGCCCCTACCGGGGAATGCCGACGGGGCTGCCCAGGCAATTTTTAAACCCCACTTTTCCCGACCCGACCTTGGGTCACATCTTACTTTTGGGAGTAAGATAAAAACTGGCCTTGTGCCTAACTCCTGGAGAGGAGTAAATCAATACTCTATAATTGTCACCTTATTATTCGTTCCTCTCCTCCCACCTCCTCTTTTATATACATAACTTTCAATGAGATAAACAGAAGAGAAGATGACGTACAATTTTGTCAAAAATTTCATCGAAAGGGATTTTAAAAAAGTATATCAGTGCTGTTTAAAGTCTGCCACATTCTGTCAAAATGACAGACTAATGTTTCATTTTACGAACAAATCAATCAAGCATCGAAAAAAATATATTTATTGGGTAATCTTGAGTATTCGAAGTAGAAGCAGCAGCAGTCGACGCTGACAGGTTAAAAACTGAATTCTAAATTTTTGACCGGTGTCAAGCTTTGAAAGAAGCAGCAGCAGCCGGACACACGTACGTTCACGTTTATTAAATAGAAAAATATTTACAGTTTCATTGAAAAGGAAAACATGGGGAGTGGGACAACAACAACAACAGCAACAAATAACTAAAACAGAAATCAATAAACACACGTCGTTTCGCTGCCTGCTATCATATTTCACCTTCTTATTCGTTTTTCTCCTCCAACTTCTCTATTTTCGTGCCGCGAATCGGACCGGACACACGTACGTTCATGTTTATTAAATAGAAAATATCCACAGTTTCACTGAAAAGCAAAAGATGGGGAGTGAGACAACAACAAGGAGAAAATAATTGCTAAAACAGAAATAAATAAAAACGAAACAAAATATAATCAGAGGCAGGATAGTAAGACCCTCTCAACCCTTTCTAAGAGTACACCGCACGCTGTTTTCCGGTTAGTTTAGCACCGATAATAAGCAGGTCCATCTCTAAGTAGTAGTAAGACTTAAGTGGGAGCAAAAGAAATAAACTTTGATCCTAGCGTGAAGACCAAGAAGTACATGATGTGTCCGTGTCAATAGGTTATTAAAAAAAACAAATCTCTTTTCTATCTCGTGGTCTTAAATTTGTCATTTCCGAAAAACCTTAATTAGCGACTAATGTTATTTATTTAGTGATATGAAAAGAAATATTATTTCAAAGTAACTCGGTGTTAATTTTCTTTTTTTTCAGCGACATCTTGCTCCTGGGAAGTTCGGTGACAGTTTACCTCTGTTTTCGATGGGATTGGTCTGTATGTTAGCGGGCTTTTCGTATTTATTTCTTCCTGAAACCAACAACAGACCAATGCAGGACACTTTCGACGATGTTTTAAAGACCAAGTCAACAAGGTAACAACATAGTTTACCGCCTGAATTCGTTAGATATGGAGTTATCATTAATGACATTATTTTTTAGACTGTATATCCCTGTTTAAATAAGCAATATTTAAAAAAAATACGTATTGGAATGCAATATTAAGATGTTGTATTCTGGCATTACTTTTTGAATCTAAACTTTTGAACCATGGTTCAATAAGCAGCAGAAGAAAGATGATATTGTTTTAAAATATCAATTCTTGATTGGATAAATATCTTCATACAAACCATATTTCAGCTAACCAGAAGTGCAGAAAACATATACCTCCGCAGTATTTCAAAAAATTATATTGGAATGTAACATTGAGCGGTTGTACTCTGGCACATCTTCTTGAATCTTAACTGTGGCCTTGTTGCCCAAGTTTCAGCAGCTCCTGATGCTATAATCTATGGATGATTAAGGCATTTTCTTGTTTGAGTCTGCTAAACACTTTCGTCATTGAGGATGAACATAAATAACATTTTAAGATTTTGCTTGAAAAGAACAAACAAAAATAGTAGTTAACAGTTGCATTCGTCTATTGTGGTTCTATTTTTGTTATATTTAAATAATAAACATTTCCTTCATAATTGTATTGTAAACACGAAAAATGATTTAAATTATCTTGCTACATAAACATAGGAGCATTATTAATACGATCCTATGTTATTATTTAATTCCAAATAAGTAACCTAATCATTAATATTTCAATCAACTTTAAAATCCATACGTCTGTTGCTGGTCGGCGTTGTCAAACGTGCATTTGTGTTGTCAATCTCCAAGAACTAAGGCTAATTATGTTAGCTGAAACAACACTCATTTGCTATGCTTCCTTAGTATACTTACCCACTTAAATAAAGCAATATGTTCCTCGACAAATAAAAAACAGATAATCGTATCATATCTGAAAGATCAAATGGAGAGGGCAGAGAGAGAAGAGAGAGTTATTTATGTTTTAAGCATATTGCTTAATTATTATCGATTCATAAAACCATTTTTGATACGTCTTTCGTTCAACTAGAGCTTAAAATTCAAAAGGAGAGGAAAGAAAACACAGCAAAGGATAGAGAGACTTATTCATATTTTAAGAATATTGCTTAATTATTATCGATTCATAAAACCATATTTAGTACATCTTTCTTCAACTGAAGCTTAAAAATCAACGGAAAATGGGAATGAAAGAGAGTCATTCATGTTTTAAGCATATTGCTTGAATATTATCGATTCATAAAACCATATTTAGCTGAAGCTGAAAAGTCAAAACGAGAGAAAGAGAGAGATTTATGTTTCGAGAATATTACTTAATTATCATCGATTCATAAAACAATATTTAGTACGTCTTTCCTCAACTGAAGCTGTGAACTCAAAAGGAGAGAGGAAAGAAACAGAGAGAGACGGTTATTTATATTTTAAGCACATTACCTAATTATTATCTATTCATAAAATCATATTTAGTACATCTTTCCTCAACTGAAGATGAAAAATCAACATATGTGAGAGAGAGAGTTATTGATGTAGTAAGCATATTGCTTAATTATTATCGATTTATAAAACTATTAATAGTACGCCTTCCCTCAACTGAAGCTGAAAAGTCAACAGAATATGGGAGAAAAAGAGAGAGAGATATAGTTATTCATTTTTAAGCATATTGCTTCTTTATTATCGATTCATAAAATCATATTTAGTACGTCTTGCCACAATTGAAGCTGAAATGTCAAAAGTCGATAGGAGATAAAAACAGAGAGAAAGAGACTTATAAATGTTTTAAGCACATTGCTTAGGTATTATCGATTCATAAAACAATATGAAAAGTCAAAAGGAGAGAAACAGAGAGATATTTAGTTATTTATGTTTTAAGCATATTGCTTTATTATTATAGATTCATAAAACCATGTTTAGTACGTCTTTCCTAAACTGGAGCTGAAAAGTCAAAAGAAGAGAAGCGAGAAAGAGAGAGAGAGTTATTTATGTTTTAAGCATATTGCTTAATTATTATCGATTCATAAAACAATATTTAGTACGTCTTTTCTCAACTAAAGCTGAAAAAAAGAGAAAGAGTAAGAAGACAGAGAGTTATTTATGTTTTCTTAAAACCATATTTGTCAACTGAAACTAAAAACTCAAAATATAGAAGAAAATAAATAGAGAGAAATCATATTGCTTAATTATTATCAATTAAAAAAAACATATTTACTACATCTTTCCTCGACTGAATCTCAAAAGTCAACAGAAGATGGAAGATAGAGAGAAAGAGAGTTATTGATGTTGTAAGCATATTGCTTTATTATTATCGATTCATAAAACAATGTCTTGCCACAATTGAAGCTGAAAAGTCAAAAGTAGAAAGAAGATATATATATATATATATATATATATATATATATATATATATAAAGAAGAATGGAAAGGAATTAGAGAAGCAAAAGCCAAATCAAAATTCAATTCAATTGCTCAGAGCAAGGTATATTCCGCAAAAAGGCAATTTATTCAAGTTAAATTTTCCTTAAGCCAGGCTTTTCAAAGATCAAAATCTTATCATCAGAGGAAGTGTTATTGGACTTTTTACCCTTTTGGATTTTCTATTTTCGCCGTACCTGAAGTTGTGGCTTCTTGGAATTTAACTTTGAAACCTCTCTCATTACATCTCGTGCCTTTAACGACCTACCTATCTACATCTTATTCTCTCCGCTGGACTTTTCGACACCGGACTTTTTAGCAATCGGACATTTGCTTGCATTCGGGCAGAGTTTTGCCCTGCGTTTCCTTCCCTACAACTTTTATTTCATTTTTTGAAATTTTAAATCTTGGCCATTGCCAACTTATCTATCCCAGCGACTTCCTCTGATGATAAGATTTTGATCTTTGAAAAGCCTGGCTTAATGAAAATTTAACTTGAATAAATTGCCTTTTTGCGGAATATACCTTGCTCTGAGCAATTGAATTGAATTTTGATTTGGCTTTTGCTTCTCTAATTCCTTTCCATTCTTCTTCATATCTACCTGCTCTATCCTGGATATTGAGCTGTATACTCTTCACAATAGGTTTTACCTTTCCTAAAAGTTCGCTTTTAGTACACCTCTTTATATATATATATATATATATATATATATATATATATATATATATATATATATATATATATATATACATATATTTATTTATGTTTTAAGCATATTGATTATATGTTATCAATTCATAAAATCATATTTAGTAAGCCTGTCCTCAACGGAAGGTGAAAAGTCAAAATGTGAAGAGAGAAAGAGAGAGAGGGTTATTTATGTTTAATTATTATTGATTCATCAGATCATTTTTGTTATGTCTTCATTCAACTTAAGCTACCACCAAAACTGTCGGTCTTTCGATTGCAACTCTCTCGGTTGATTATGTCTGACCTCATGTCCGGCCGCTTCATTGGCTTCTAGTTACCATGATTCAGATTGGTCGATCTTTCGACCCCTTCGTGACCCTTTGTTTAAAACGTTTCCTGTTTTCCAATATACACCTTAGAACTAACGAAATCTCATTGGACTTTCTAGCTAACGATTATTAAATTACTCCTTTACCTTGTATCGTTTGTTTAGTAAACCATCTTTTCATATTTGTATCATTTGTCAGAGTTTTTCGCTATTATTTTCAATGTAAAACTTGATTTTTAATGAGGATAGAAGAAAATGGAAAGTCCTGAAAATATCCAACTGTCAATAAATGATACCGATTAAACGATACATCAACTGACGACCACATAAAAACTATAGTGTACCAGCCAGTTAAGAACAAATGAGTGTTTTTTATATTCAACGGATGTTTATTTTTTGCTTATATCTACTTTCTATCTTCTTCGATACATAGACCATAAGTCATCGTAAAGAAAAATAAACATAATAAAGACAATACGAGAAATAGAATCTTTAGTTGTGAACTAATTTTAAACTTGTGATTTAAATATGGAAGAAAATCAGAATGACGAACTTACTTGGAAGAATGATACGTCGGGCTGAATCTGAGTAAAATCGAAATGTTACATAAGTAAAAAGGAATCCCTATTCTCCTTCCAAATAAATAATAACTCCATAACTAAATACATACGCAGTTTTATTCACGGAAACACATAGACAAAATGAAGATAATACAAGGGGTTGATTCATGTCGGTTTGACGAAATAATATCCTGGAGTTCCTCGACTCGTCTATCATTGGCCTGGGTAGCGAGCAAATGGATATACGTCTTGTCTGTTTGAGAGATAAACTGGAACTGAAGGTCCTCGCGCCAAAAAGATTTATGGCGTATGAATTTAGTTACACGCAAAAGTGTCATACGCCCACGTAGTGAAGAGGCGATGATTACATAATTTGCTAACCGAATTACAATCTAACTTCAAGTCACGTAGACCGATACAAAATAGTTCGTCCATGCAACTGCTACAAACCAAATATATAAAAATACATAAAACAAATGGAAAATAGACAGAGACGCACAATAAACACATAACAAACTGTTCATCTCTTCCTGGTGATAATAATTTCCAAGTGCTACTCAAACACTATGTGAACAGAATATGTCACTTTTGTAATACTAGAAGCACGAAAAGGGAGATAACTATTTGAACAGTTACAAACTAGGTTCGGAAGAGTGTCAAGACGACCAATCAGATTGGGCATTTGAATAAATAAATCAAATAAAAAAGGGAAATCTAAAAGTACTCTCTTTAATCAGAGTTATTTCCCTTAGAACGAGATTAACGTTGATTCTGCAACGTAAACGCGATGCAAGTAAACGGGGTCCGCCATCTTGGATCTGAACTCAGATTATGTGTGTTGCTTCGGTCGTTACAAAATAACTTTGACTTATGGTAGTCCCATGTCCTGAGACATACAGGGCCGGCAGGACAGTTATAAAAGTGGGGGGCTTCTCCTAAACAGTGTGGGGGGGCGGGTAAACACATGCATATCAACGCATATCAACTTAATTATTGATAACCGTAAAGTGGGGCCCAAGTCAAAAAGTGAGGGGGCTTGGCCCCCCCTGCCCCCCCCCCCCCCCCCGGTGCCGCCGTCCATGTATGAGGCAATCAAAATGATCGATCGCATTTATAAGAATTTGAATTTCGTACACTTTTGACTGTTTTCGAAGCAAGAATATTTTACAGGGATAAATCGCTAACATTTATAAAGAAGACTGTAAGTAGAGAAGTCTCCGGTAGATATTTACTTTCTTTGTTTACAAAGTGGAGCGAAAATTTTAAACACGTCTACACGCCGTTGGTTTTGTTTTTTAAAAAAAGTCATAAAACTAACGTATTTTGGTGGCCCAGAGCTACGAAAAATCCACTTTCTGCCTTTAGAGAAGTTTTTAATAAAACACAACATAGTAAACCTTCATTTCTATCCTTAATAAGACAGAGTTTTTCCTATTATTTCTATGTAAAACTTGATACTCGGTTCACAATAAAACTGTTAATGGCTTCTCTTATAACGTTTTAATAAATTACGGTTCTTTTTGTGTGTTTTGCTGTTTACTCTCCCATGGAAGCCGCTTCGACGACAGAAGCAAATACAAATTCATAATACTTGTCAGTATTTTCGCTATTATTTGTCATGTAAAATTTGATACTCGGGTTATAACAAAACTGTTAATGGCTTCTCATATTTCTTATTTTTCCAGGGAAAAAGACGAACATGAACTAGAAGCTCACACTGCATTGAACCCTTCAACGTGAACACTTCAACGTGAACACTTCAACGTGAACACTTCAACGTGAACACTTCTCAGAAATATTTGTCATCAAACATTTTTTATTAACATTTTTGTAATTAGTCGAAAACCGTATGAACATATCACAATGATTACGATCCTTGTTTATGGCATTTTCAGATCATGTACTCAATGTATTCCAGAAATCAAATCAGTTTGTGAGAGACAATGTTTTATTTATTTGTTATTTATACAGAAGAAGATCTCCGGAAACGTACGAGGTCCGGAAGTTTGGGATCATCACAATATATTCTTCTATAAATTATATATATATTCTTTTTACTTTAATTCACCCAAACAAGGTAAATTGCCACTGAGACGTAAAGGCGCTACAGTGAATTAGGGGCCATACCTACAGGGGCATCGTAAGTGGGGAGTTCCTATTTATCTACTTCCCACGGAGCAGAATGTGACACAAGGTCGGAAAGTGGGAGTTTCAGCACTCTAGAGTAAGAGTACTTTGGGGAACTTTAAAAAATTGCCTGGGCAGCCCCATCGGCATTCCCCGGTAGGGGCGCCTCAGACAGTAAGCAATAAACTTACTCATCCCCAAATAGGGGAGGCGAAGCCTGGTAGGGTGCACCTCCTTGAACTGCACAGGACAGACCCATAGACCGGCGTAAATCAAGCCTCGAAGGCCAAGACAATACCAGTCTATGGGGTGCAGTATCCATCGGAACAGATACTACAGTTTGATCTAGCCAAAAGGCCAAACACTTCTGTATGTTGGTACAGTCAGAGAAATAGGGAGCAAGGAGAGAATTCACCAAACTAACAGTTAGAATAGAAAACCCTCCGATATTTAGGGACCTCAACAGTGGAAGGGTGTGATTTAGCTGATTGTCGACTTGGTCAGATGCATTTACGTCGAGAGGGCACCAGAGCAGTAAATTCATCAGAACACATTCCATTGACGTGCTGCACAGAGATGCAACATTGCGGCGATATGAACAAGGGCTGAAGCTTGATTGATAGTGTAAAACTAATTAGGTTAAAGAGTCTTTTTTTATTCCTGTCTAAAAGGGAGAGACTTGTGGCTGGTGCACCAGTCCACATGTGACAACAATACTGGCAAGTGTGAGAAATGGTTTAGCACGGTAGAGGGGGTCACACTTTTCTTTGCAGCAATCGTGGCAGTATTTTCTATGTATTTATTCCAATTCATATTGCCTGTGAACGTTAGGCCGAGGAGCTTGAATTTTGGACTATCGGGTAGAGTGCTATCGGCCATGGAAATTGGTGGTTAAAAAGGGTTCTTGTGATTGTTAAAGGAAAGGGGTTTTGTCTTAGTATCATTGAATGTTGGCATCTATCCCCCCCCCATTCGACTACAGATTGAAGGTAATATTTTAATAAATCAGGAATTACCTTAGATATGTGCCCGTTCATTTTACCCACATGTCGAGAATAAAGCTATCGGCAAATATATCCATCTCGGACAAAATTGCATCAAGGAGGTCATTTGTGAAAATCAAGAATAATAATATTTATTTGTTATTTATACAGAAGAAGATCCCTGGAAACGTACGAGGTCCGGAAGGTTGGGATCATCACACTATCTTCTTCTTGTGAAGATCATGAATAATAATGGTCCGAGGATCGACACCTGGAGTACACCCGCATTAATGACATGTTCTTTGGATATGCGGCCATCGAGAACAACCTGGATCTTTATTTTGGTTGGAAGGATCTGATTATGTTAAATATTCGTCCAGTAATACCGTATTATTTTTATGAGAAGGCCTGCATGTCAAACAACGCTGCCACCGTAGCTTCATCTGCCTTGTCCAGTTTACGGTATATGCGTTCAGAGATGACCGTTAGGATATCTGCAGTGGAACGGGCTTGCCTAAATCCGTACTGATGGACAGAAAGAAGTTTAGCATTAACTTGATGGTGGACTATCGCTAGACTGGTTAGTGATTCAAAGATTTTGACAGAAGGCGAGAGGAGACTGATGGAGCGATATTTTAGCGGGTCGGTTCTTTTATCAGAATTCTAGAACACTGGTATTACGGAGGCAATTTCCCAGCTATCAGGGAAGCAAGATTCAACAAGGCATTTGGAGAGGATAGGGGCCAGCGCAACAAAGCATTTCTTAATCAATGTTTGTTGGAAGTTTTGTGTCATCACAACATGTTTAATATTTTCAAGTTGTTTTTCAATGTGCTATTATAACACAATCGTTTGCCGGGGAGAGTAAGTTGGTGAGTGTGCGCAATGGAGACGTCTTTAGAAGGGTTGATACGTCTTGGACACGGCACTCCACCAACTATCCGGACTTAACGACGATTACATTCGGGTAAGTGTACCTTAATTTCAATTACCTTCAGTGTCGATTTCTCACGGCCGCGTGGTCCTAAGCGTTTGTCTCGTTATTCTAGGCTGAATCTACGAACTGCGTTCGAGCCCATGTAACCACCTCCTACACTGGTGAGAGTGAAAAATGATATTTAAAAATATATTTATAGTAAAGCCTCTTTTAAGATGTAATAGTCTTAAAAGTAGAGCCATGTTTGAAATTGAAAAGATTGTTGTCATTTCTGCGATAAACAAGTTCTGCTTGAGCGTTGAACACTGTAGACGACAATATGCTTTCCGGTCCTATTGAAAAAGTATAAAAACGAGAGGAAATAATTTTTTTAAATTCATGAATATACTTAGCCGACTTTCGTCTGTGATGAGTGTATACGAAAACCGGCTTAGTATATTCATGAATTTTTCCTCTTTTTCCTCTCGTTTTTATACTTTTTCAATTTTATTCCACTCCCAAAAATGTAACATACGTCTGTATTCCTTGTGGTAATTAATATATATATATATATATATATATATATATATATATATATATATATATATATATATATATATATATATGAAACACGGGAGCCTCTGTGTAGCTTGATTGCCATATATATTTTCATTGCTTACTACCTAGCTCTACTTACGTATCGAGCACTGTTGAAGTAAATACTGAAAACTGACACATAAAAATATCTCCTTATAATATTTTATGTGGATACATGAAGTACTAATATATATATATATATATATATATATATATATATATATATATATATATATATGTATGTATGTATGTATATATATATATATATATAGATATATTGCACACATATATATATATAAATATCTATATGTAATATATGTAATATATATATCCATATCTATATATATACATATCTATATGTAATATATGTATATTACGACTACTATGTACTTTTTCACTATATGTAATATATGTATATTACGACTACTATGTACTGTTTCACTATATGTAATATATGTATATTACGACTACTATGTACTTTTTCACTATATGTAATATATGTATATTACGACTACTATGTACTTTTTCACTATATGTAATATATGTATATTACGACTACTATGTACTTTTTCACTATATGTAATATATGTATATTACGACTACTATGTACTTTTTCACTATATGTAATATATGTATATTACGACTATGTACTTTTTCACTATATGTAATATATGTATATTACGACTACTATGTACTTTTTCACTATATGTAATATATGTATATTACGACTACTATGTACTTTTTCACTATCCTCCTGACACTATATAATTTTCTGTGTTTTTATTACCCACTCTTACCGTTTCGCCCCTAATATAGTCAAAAGAAGCGTAAATGTTTGAAAAAAAAACTCTTTGAATTAGAGTCTTATACATATGGTTTACATTCTATTAAAATCGGATATACGTATTTGAAGTTTTAAGGGGGTGCTGCCCCTGTGGGTTACTTAGAGGTACGGGGGCACGTAGATATTCGGCACTTAGGTCTGTTTCATTTTGATGAAAAGTGTGAAAAGTAATATTGTGGGGTCTACATTCGCGCTAGACACGTATCAAAACGAAATACGACTTATTATTTTATTTTATGTTTAGCTTAGAAAATGATATGAATAAGAATAGAAACAGTAATAGAGGGTTTAGGGCTTGGAGCAGAAGTCCACAAAGCCCTCAATCACCGAGTGTATCTGAAGAAGTTTAAACCCTATAAAATTACGGAAAATTAACCAACAGAAACAGACAGATAAAATATTAGTCGCGTATATTTTTTGAAGAAGAACTGCAAAAATATATGTAACCATTATCTAAAAGCGGGGGTGCAGCAGCAGCAGCAGCAGCAACAACAGCAGCAGCAGCAGCAACAACAGCAGCAACAACAGCAGCAGCAACAACAACAACAACAACAACAACAATAATAATAATAATATTAATAATAATAATAATAATGTGGGGGGGGGGTCTGCATTCGCGCCGGACATGCCTAAAAAGGAAATACGACTTTTGAAAATTTATTCAATTTTATTTTTATTTGAAAATAATCGAAATGATTATTCAAAAACGTTTGATTAACAATGGTTCCTTTTTACAAAAAAATAAACATCTAATTACTAGCAGTTGTTTAGCTATGGTTTGTTCGTTCTTTATTTTTATAGATGTATTTTACTTTGATTTTCTTCGTGCCGGGTAGATTCTTGAATCTTTTCGGCCAGGATTTCATGTAATCTTTTGCTCCACTTTTCAAACTGATGGCTGACCCTGGTTGGTCTCTGTCATGGCTGGCGCACTACTTCCAGATGCAGGAAGATTCACACCATTGCTTACATCTTCCCGCCTGGTGTATGAACGGGTTGATGGGCCCTTTTTATCCTAGGCTCCGGCCTGCCAGTATTTATTTTCCTTTTTATTCATATTTTTTTATCATTGTCAACGGCTTCTCATTTATGATTCAAAGCTGCCCTCTATTAATAGAGGGGGTGCCCCCGTCCGCAATTCGGGGGACGTGCTGAATGGCTTGAGGAAACAGCGCACCATTTTTTTGAATATTTGGTCAGGGTTTACTTCAAGTAAAAGGTATCCTCATGGCAGAGTCTCTGACAAACATTTGTACAGAGAGATCAAAGACACCCGAAGGTGGTGTCTAGTAGTCATTCAAGTCCTCTCCAGTAAGCATTCAAGTCCTCTCCAGTAAGCATTCAAGTCCTCTCTAGTAGGCATTCAAGTTCTCTTCTGTAGGCATTCAAGTCCTCTCCAGTAGGCATTCAAGTCTTCCCCAGTAGGCATTCAAGTTCTCTTCTGTAGGCATTCAAGTCCTCTCCAGTAGGCATTCAAGTCTTCCCCAGTAGGCATTCAAGTTCTCTTCTGTAGGCATTCAAGTCCTCTCCAGTAGGCATTCAAGTCTTCCCCAGTAGGCATTCAAGTTCTCTTCTGTAGGCATTCAAGTCCTCTCCAGTAGGCATTCAAGTCTTCCCCAGTAGGCATTCAAGTTCTCTTCTGTAGGCATTCAAGTCCTCTCCAGTAGGCATTCAAGTCTTCCCCAGTAGGCATTCAAGTTCTCTTCTGTAGGCATTCAAGTCCTCTCCAGTAGGCATTCAAGTCTTCCCCAGTAGGCATTCAAGTTCTCTTCTGTAGGCATTCAAGTCCTCTCCAGTAGGCATTCAAGTCTTCCCCAGTAGGCATTCAAGTTCTCTTCTGTAGGCATTCAAGTCCTCTCCAGTAGGCATTCAAGTCTTCCCCAGTAAGCATTCAAGTTCTCTTCTGTAGGCATTCAAGTCCTCTCCAGTAGGCATTCAAGTCTTCCCCAGTAGGCATTCAAGTTCTCTTCTGTAGGCATTCAAGTCCTCTCCAGTAGGCATTCAAGTCCTCTCCAGTAGGCATTCAAGTTCTCCCCAGTAGGCATTCAAGTCCTCTCCAACAGGCATTCAAGTCCTCTCCAGTAGGAATTCAAGTCCTCTCCAGTAGGCATTCAAGTTCTCTCCAGTAGGCATTCAAGTTCTCTCCAGTAGGCATTCAAGTCCTCTCCAACAGGCATTCAAGTCCTCTCCAGTAGGCATTCAAGTCCTCTCCAGTAGGCATTCAAGTCCCCCCCCCCTTCGTCTGAAATTATTGTTAAGTAATCGGTTAATTTATTGAATTTATTAATTTATTGTTTGGCAGTTCTCGCCTCGTCAACTCTCGGGCGCTTCCGAGACCTGGCCCAACGTTGACGACGCGAAGTCACGGAAAACCTGTGCATTCTCTATCAGAGCACCATAAAGGATACTTGAATGTAGACTTTTTAATAAAGATAAGAAAATGGATACAACGTAATAAAAATAAAATATCTATTGAAATCAAAACAAACTATGACAAAATAATAAATATAAGTTTAACATCTGTAGTTTGAATACTACGGAGAAAACCATTTGAAGGTTACAGTGGAATGGTTGTGTCAATATTATGCCTATGTTTTGCCCGCAACATCTCTTTAACTTACTACAAAGAAACATTTTGGGAATATTTTTTAAATAATGTCTAATTCCGATTGTTAAAATTTCATAAAAATCGAAGGTATCTGAAAATATTCCACTCTTCTTTAATCTTTTGGATGAAACTAAACTAAACTAAATATAGCCCACATTATGAACACTTATGCTTAAAATTTATAATAATCGGTTTATTAATTTAGGCGCGAATCACATACATACTGATATATAAACATATAAATATACCTAATTATACATATATATAAATATATATATATATATATATATATATATATATATATATATATATATATATAAATATATATATATATATATATATATATATATATATATATATATATATATATATATATATATATATATATATATATATATATATATATATATATAATTATTTCCACAATCAGTCCTAGCGAGTATAAAATCCCACTTGGGAGACCTTGGCCTCGGTTCTAAGTAGTTGGATGACTATACCCCTTGTTGAGAAGAGTAGGTACATTCCACATTCGACCGTCGCCACGGTTTGCTTAATCTGTGTAAATTAATAGACTTTCTTGTATGTGGCGAGGTAGCTTAGTACTCGCTTCGCATGCAAGTGACTCGGGTTTCGAATCCTAAGTTCGGATGTGTTCTACTGATAGGCCAAAAAGAGGGCGAAAGTCGAGTCTAGGACTTCCGGTTTGTTTCTTTGGCGTGGTCTACTATATATATATATATATATATATATATATATATATATATATATATATATATATATATATATATATATATATAACTACTGAGTCAAATATGACTTTCGTGTTGAGGTTCAAACCATACTGATGATAGCAGGTTTGGCATGAAACACATGTACATATGCGTTATGAAAATGTTATTTATAAATAATTATTCAAATCCTTTGCTTTAAGTAAGTTAGCAACAAGTTGGTTCGTTATTTATAGCGATACTCGTTTATTGAGTTCTCTTGATGACTTGCTGATATGACCGCTGAATTTGTTATTTAAACGTTAATTTACTCTCCAATTTCTAGGAAATACGTTATGGAGATATCGGTATACTTTCGTATTGGGGTTTGAACCGTGTAATCTGCATGGATTGTCTCCTCCTATACTGATGATTGCAAATTTGGCATAGACACACATGCGTATATGGGTTAATCAAAAATATTATTCATAAATAATTATATATATATATATATATATATATATATATATATATATATATATATATATATATATATAAGACTGTTAAATTTTGTTTTAATGTTCAAGATGTAAAAGAAAATGTTTCCACTGAAAAACTAGACTATTTAATTTTCTATTTCATCAAGTTTAGCAACGCGTGCGTAGAGAAATTAAATGAATTCATGACACATGCGGGTTTTTCTTAGAATCGCAGTGTATTGGTTGACATTCAATATTGAACAACGGATTTGAAGACGATCCTGTTATAAGCCCCATGAAAGCAACGCCAAGTATTTATGCTAGTTCTTTTTTAAGATGCATGGGTGAAATTAAAATCAAATAAATCAAGAAATTCAGTAGTCAAACTTCTTACACAATACGCACAATGCTTCAAGCAAACTACAACACCCTTTTTAAAATGAAGAAAATATACTTACCTGTGTTTTATATCCGGAATTATAAAAACCATACTTCCAATTTGTAACCCGTCAAAGATGGTGCAAATATACAATATATTGAGGATGAAGATTTGATAGCGCCCACATCCGCCGATGGCTTTTATTACGTCATCGTATTTCATGATGCTATTTTTATTTCAAAATCCGATTGAAATTTATATTGAAATATAAATAAGAAGCAATCTATGGGGATCGCGACTGACAGATGTTTCTGTACGTATACGCTAACTGCTAATTGTCGTGTGATGAATATAATGCTCGCAAATATATATGTATGCCACCTGACGAGCTACGATGAGTTCGATCATTCATGCATGTTTGGCAATGGATTTTCTGTCATACCTTATCGAAATAAAATGACGACCATAAAAAGCAGATTCACACAGGATTAAAAAAAAAAAAATTCTTTGAAGTACGATTGTCTTTCCCATAGAATTTTATGGTATTGGTCCAGCTTTTGACCCTGACAAAACCGACTTTTACCGACGCAGATTTACGTAAACAGCCGGAGGAAAGTGCCGAATAAAAACGAACCGGCGTTCCAACAACAAAAAAATAATGAAATAACTTTTGAAGCAAGAAAAACACTCACCGTATTCTTTTTTTTAATGAAAAAGTATTTATTTATTTTTACGATAAAAAATGAATAAAACAACTTTTTATAATTTTTTATTCTTTTAATTTTAATTTTTTTTCGATAAATTTTTTGTAGTATTTTTCCAAAATCCTAAAGATTTGGTTTTTTAATGAAAAAGTATTTATTTATTTTTACGATAAAAAAATGAGTAAAACAATTTTTTATAATTTTTTATTCTTTTAATTTTAATTTTTTTTCGATAAATTTTTTGTAGTATTTTTCCAAAATCCTAAAGATTTTTTTTTTTAATGAAAAAGTATTTATTTATTTTTACGATAAAAAAAATGAATAAAACAATTTTTTATAATTTTTTATTCTTTTAATTTTAATTTTTTTCGATAAATTTTTTGTAGTATTTTTTTTTAAATTCTAAATACTTTTTTTTTCGTTAGCGCGGACGACGACGACGAAGAAGAAGCAAGGATAGAGGAAGTGGAAGGAAGTTATTCGATAGGGTAAAATTCCGCTATCTGCAAAAATATGGAGACGAAGGGGTTGGTTTGAAATTTTTGTCTCCTCATAAATTCGAGCAGATATCTGTCGAGAAGATCCCTGCTCGTACCGCACCTTTTCATTCCACATTCTCTCTACATGACATGTATCACGTGTCATACAAACGCGATGAAATTTATTATTTCTTTAATCAACTGCCTAAACTTGTCGTCTGTCTTACAGGAAATTGGATAAGCGCTTCGGCATCTTCCGGCTGTTTACGTATACAGTCGGAAAAAGCCCCAATTAACACTGGGGACATCACCCTAGAATTTGAATTTTATAAAATGTCAAAAATAAGAATTAAAAAACCCCTAATAAGATGTTATGGTCTGAGTGCAAAATGGAATTGGGGTTCTTCATTGAATCACATGAAGGAATAAAATTACTCGAGGATAAGGGTTAATGAAATGGATGGATTGTCAGTTGAATTATGAAAAATACTATGAGAGGATTGAAAATAATTCACGAATGAACAAAGTTTAACTATTTTGTGTTGACATTGGATTTGTGGTCGTCCGCAAGGAAGTAGCCCGTTGTAATGTGTACAACAGATGGAAAATACCTGGAAAGAAACCCTGTTCATGGCAATTTTGCCTGATGCTAGGCACGGGGAAGAAGAATGAAAAAAAAATAATCGTGGCAGAAGACGATCTTTTAGTTGTGAATGTGGAGGGCGCAGAGAACGGAGCCCAGTCAAGCATCATCCATGAAAATAACGACTGAGTAGAGAAAGACTAGCAAAGCCTTTTTTCTGAGAGGAAAGGGGCTGTAGAGAAAAGAAGAGAAGAAATCCTCACCCACTAGATTGTGAAGACAATTTTATACTTTGTCAAGGTAAGAAAGCAAGCTTTTAGCGACACCTCTCCAGATGTGGCAGAAGTACTAATAAATATATTGAGGACGTAACATTCAATATATATATGACCAGTAAATTTTGTTTCAATTTTAAAAATGTAAAACAAAATGTTAAACAAAATGTTATCACTAAAAAATTTTTTTTTTAATTGATATTCTATTTCATCGAGTTTCGCAACGCGTGGGTAGAGACATTAAATTAATTCTCGACACATTCGCTCGTTGCTTAGACGCGCAGTATATTGGTTGAAATTCAATACTGAGCAACGGATTTGAAGACGACCATGTTGTAGCCCTCAAGAAAGCAACGCCAATTATTTATGCTAGTTCTTTTATAAGATGCATGGATGAATTTAAAAGCAAATAAAATCAATACATTCAATAGTCAAACTTCTTACACAATACGCACAATGCTTCAAGCAAACTACAACACCCTTTCTTAAATTAAGAAAAATTACTTACCTGTGTTTTATATTCGGAATTATAAAAACCATACTTCCAATTTGTAAGCCGTCAGATATGGTGCAAATATACAATATATTGAGGATGAAGATTTGATAGCGCCCGCATCCGCCGATGGCTTTTATTACGTCATCGTAGTTTATGATGCTCTTGTTATTTTAAAATCCGATTGAAATTTATATTGAAAAAAAAAAAGAAGCGGTCTATGAGGATTGCGACTGGTAGATATTGCTGTACGTATACGCTAACTGCTAATTGTCGTATGAGGAATATAATGCTTGCAAATATATATGTATGCCACCTGACAGGCGACGATGTGTTCGATAAGTCATGCATCTCTTGCAATGGATTTGGTTTCACACCCTAAAGCAGGGGCGGGCAACCTCCGACCCACGGGCCACATCCGGCCCGCGAACGCTTAGCGTCCGGCCCGCCACCCTGCTATGCTTTATTATTGCAATTCGGCCCACAGACCTCCCAGTAAAACGCATATCATTTTGTTACAATAAAGTAGGTTTCAATTAAGATTTAGAGTGGGATAAAAATGTATGAATATCAGCGAGTGATGATGCATGTATATTTCATGTTTCTTTAACTATTAAGAGATAAATATAGAAAAAGAGAAAGAGAGAGGCAAAGAGGAAACGAGATACGAGGAAAGGGCATGAAACATAGAACTTATGTGAGGTGTGTCAAAAGGAATGCTGGATCAACTTGCTACTTCCCCCGTCATTATTTTTTATGATTCCAAAATAGCTCTTCGTCGGCGCCTTTTATAACATCACATACAGAAGTCTCTTGAGAAAAAATATCAGATTTGTAGAGTGTTCAATGCAATTTTTGTACAATTTATTCATGTAAACAAAATATAGCAATTCTGAGATTTCGTTTTTCACTCGGGACCGCGATCTCCTTCCAAAAGTCTCATCTGGCCCTCACTCTGAAAAGGTTGCCCGCCTCTGCCCTAAAGGAATAACACAACAAACTCATATATCAGACTTACATAGTATAAACATAAGTATTTGAGGTCCGACAGTGGTTTTGTTATTAGGAGGTCCACCCTCCCAGGCTTTACCTTCTTACCAGTTAGTTTATTGTTAATCGTCTGAGAGGCTGTTAAGGCATTTTTGTAGGCCATAGTGCGCTTAACCTAGTGTGCTGACTTCCAAAACAAAAGCTGACCTTGTGTCTAACATCCTGGCAAATGTGGTAAATAACACGAACCTGTTGAAATGATCAATTTAGTCAGACTGCTAAAATCCTTTTTTGTAGGGATCAGATCATATCCCTTGTACCCCATTGTATAGGAATCAGAACTTTTATTTACTTGCCTACCCACGAGGGCAGAGTTAGACACAAGGTCGTTTTTTAAATGTGGAGAAAATTCAGCTCCCTAAAATAAAAGGCACTCTGGATTGGCGCAAACATAAAAATTGCCTCAGTCTAAAAGGATTTCCCTTCACTGACCGAAGACAGAGCAGATGAAGTGTAGTATCAGAACAGATACTACACTTTGCATTATTTATTTGCACACAAATTAAAAAAAATACATTCAATACAAATTAAGCACAAGGCCATCAAAAGTGTGGGACAATGGGTGTCGTTGGTTATCTAGTGATAGAAGCGTCTGTCTTACTCTTAACTAGAATCATTTCAGTCACCAGAATACCACATTTACACTAGGGTCCGTTCTGCTTAAGATATCCGCAATTGGTTTGACATTTTTTGATTTTTCATAAATATGGTTATATGTACAGAAATTCATTGGAATAAAAACGGTGAGTGGGGAAAGAACACAAAACAAACCAAAACAATTTGGTTAGTAAGACCTTCCCAACACTTTCCGGTTCGTTCAGAACTGAAAACAAGCAGGTCAATCTCTAAATAGGAGTGGGATCTAAGTGGGAGAAACAGAAAACGGGGGATGGAGTTTGGAGAGTGGATCGTGTCCTTCCAAGATAAATGCAATTTGGGAAAGGCCGAGGACAAAAAATTGAAAGTGAGAAGTGGGCATCTTGAAGGATTTATATTACCAGGGGGGGGGGGTAACTCATTTAATCGACTATCTAAGAGGCTACCCTTACTCAAAAGTCTGTGGTCCTTCTTAGCTCCTCGCCAAACGGTAACGATTTTTCTACGTATAGGAATCAGAGTTATCTGTCGCCAGTCATTTTTACTGTTGTTCATTTTAGGGGGGATCTACTACTTACTTAGATTCCAAATATAACTAAAGCAGGCACCTTGTGTACGTTTTACGATAAAACATGTTGATGTCCTTTTATTACATGAATCCTCAACTCTAGAATATCAAGTCCAAATAAAAACAAAAGTTTGATGTTTTTGATTTGATGAACCATTGGATTTGTAAAAAAAGGTCAGAGCATAACTTAACTATCCTGAAATAAACTGACCACAAAAAAAGGTCACAATCTGAACTGTAAAAAGAATTCCTGTTCCCCAACCGCTGAAATGACTCTTGATAAACCTCCCACAATAACACTTTCTCTCCCCTTTCTCAAAAAGCGAACTGCCTACTTTCAATCTGCCCTTTTTATTTAAGCCAGTTAGTCTCCAGACATGCAAATTATTAGGTTGTTACAAAAATAATGGCCGATTTCAGAAACACATTTATTGATGAAACATTTTTTACTTATCCAATTCTCTGGAAATGACGTGAAACTGTTTCAGTGCTGACATAAAGTGTTTGAGACATTTCTCTGACACTTTAACGTGGATTTTGCTCAACAAGTGCTTGTAATTGTTTATTGTCAAGATTACACGGCCGTCCTCTACCCTCTTCATCTTTAAGGCTCTTATCTCTACTACGGAATTTCTGGAACCACCTTCGTACTGTCCAATCGCTTGTGGATCCATCTCCCCATTGTCTATTGATATTGGCAAATGTTTCAGAGACATTGTGCCCAAGTCGAAACTCATGTAACATAAGAACACGAAAGGGCATGTTTTGTCATTTTCATCATTCATCTGTGCTTCAAAAATACTTTCTATCTGAAAACAAGTTACAAATTATTATTAATAACACATTAATTGTTGTATATGTTTAAAATTACCAGAAATAAACTACAAATTCTGTGTTAAAATGACTTTTTAAAACCCAGTGCTTCAGGCGGCCATTATTTTTGTTACCGACCTAATAGTTAGTCACGTGTGCAAATCAGTCCTAACTATAAAAAAATCTTCCATTGTGAATAGAAGAAGCCTTTATTTCCTTTCTTTTCTCTGGTTGATGGTCAGGCACGACATGCAAAACATCTCATTCGCTTTTCAGCAGGTAAGTCTTCGTTTCTTTGCAACATACTACTATTTGGTTCCATTGGTTAACCTCTTCCCCATTAGCAACATCTTCGGCACCAACAATCCCAATTCTAAATATTGTTTTTATTTTTACGGAAATAGCTCCAGACAAGGCAGAAAGCCACTTGATGTAAGGAGCTAACAAGAACGAAAGATGATTATCGCAAAGACAGAGGATGCCTATTGGCCTTAGCCTTGAAAAGACCAAATTTATAAGTAGGAGGAAAACAGTTAGCAGGAACAGAGTTCCACAAGCCTGCAGTTCTTGGAAAGAAGCTACTGGAATATTAAGCTGTTTTACAATGAGGTTTCAAAATAGCGAATTGAAAGAGACTACTAGACCAACGAGTCAAACGAGCTGGAAAACAATGAAGCAAATTATACCACACTTCTAAATAACACATGCCATAATAGTATTTATAGAAAAGACTGAGACTAGCAACATCACGTCTGTGAGAAAGAGGATTTTCCTGTAAAAATTTTGTATATACATTATTTGACAATGAAATGTGCTTTCATTAAATTTAAAACAGTGAACTCATTCTTTTTTTTCATACTAACGTGCTACCGTTTATGAAGGCTCAAAGGCCACCGAGGATAAGTGTTCGTGAAATTGTCAATTGGCGATAAACAGCCTTTTTAGAGGATTAGAATGGTTTAATTGTTTAAGCGAACGGCTTGACAAGAATTTGTTAACATTGAACTTAAAAACAACCATGTTGTAGTTAGCTGGGAAGGAATCCCGTGGTATTGTATTCCACTGTTCCGAAGTTATTGGAAAGAAACGTTATTCGTTGAAGTTCCATTTAGTACACAGCGGAAGAAAGAAACAGTTTTTACTGCGTTGATAAAATTGAATGGCTTCTGTGTTCACAATAAAATTGAATTATCAATGTAATGATTGTGTTAGTAAATATAATTGTATGTCTGCGTAATCTCCAAATACACGTTATCATTAACTGACCGCCGACTTTTGGACCACCCTATATTTACAAATATATGTGCATTGCTCTTTATTATAGAGTGGGGCATAAGTCTTTGGACAGCCGTGGTCCTATTTTTGACCCCACCCACCTAACCCCACCCTCAAACAGAATCTTGTAGAATTAGAATAAAGGACTATTCGCCTCAAAATATGTCTATTTCATATCCGTTTCTTGAAGTGCACCGCGCCCCTTCTAACTAGCGTCCCCATTAACTTTTCGCATTTATTTCTCATTTAACAAAAATTACGTTCTCAGATTGATATTCTTTTTTTTTAATCGATTAGTTCAATTTTTAGGCGAGGGTTCAGCGTAGCTATAAAAGAAAATAGAATAAAATTATTCATGGGCAACGCCTGGTAAAAACAGCTAACCTATTTCTAGTAGAAAGCACATTTTCTTACCCCACCTCTCCCTCCTCTTTCTCCCCCTCTCTCTCCCCCTCTCCCCCAGAGACCAGACAGAGTATGCACATTAAAAAATTAGTCTCTTTTTTTTTTACTAAAACCTATTTCTCGCACATTTTCTTACCCCCATCTCTCTCTCTCCCTCTCTCTCTCCCCCCTCTCCTATTCTTTCCATTTCACACGCCCACTCTCAATTTTTTTTTCTTTTCAACTCACCCAACACCTGATCGCTTATTATTACATCGAAAAGCCTAATTCTAAGCGACACCAAAGTTTTCATATTAAAAATAATTTTACTAGCAACATTTAAAAAAATGTTCTTCTTGTTAATAATAGGCTTTACAGATACTTTCGAACGTAAATAGAAAATCTGTCTGCCCGCCAGTCACAATTTTTTTTGAACGTGATAAATACATTGCGGAATTGTACTATCAGAGATCTTGCCTTTTGGCTAAGATCAAAGTGTAGTATCTGTTCTGATGGATACTGCACCCCATAGACTGGTATCGTCTTGGCCCTCGGGGCTTGATTTACGCCGGTCTATGGGTCTGTTCTGTGCAGTTCTAGGAGGTGCACCCTCCAAGGCTTCGCCTCCCCTCTTTGGGGAGGAGTAAGTTTATTACTTACTGCCTGAGGCTCCCCTACCAGGGAATGCCGACGGGGCTGCCCAGGAAATTTTTAATGGCCAGAGTGCTCACCTCTCGGGGCGCTGGCTTTTCAAACCCCACTTTCCCGACCCAACCCGACCTTGGGTCACATCTTACTTGTGGGAGTAAGATAAAAACTGGCTTTGTGCCTAACTCCTGGAGAGGAGTAAATCAATACATTTAGAAATGGAGAAAATTTCATTAAGAGTAAATAATAAATTCCCAACAAATAAAGCGGATGCTATTGCCGGAAATCGAAACCGAAACCTTGAGATCTTTAGTCTGAGGATCTACAAACTGAGCTATTTGGACTTCCTTATAAATAGAGCTTAAAACATTACCTTTACAAAATAATTATAGCTTTGGCGTTACGTCATAGAATAATGATTACGTCATGTTTCAAAACATGAATTCAAACAAAAGCGATAATAAAAAAATAAATGAATGGGTAAACATCATCAATAACGTTGGCAATTATTTCAATAGTTGAAAACAATTTATTTTGTTTTAAATACGTATTTTATGTAGTTCTTTCATAATTCTAGAATCCCCCAAGCCTTGCAAAAATATGTGACCGGAAGAGGGAGCATATATTTGCTAGCTACTAAAAAATAATATTTTTTTTATATTGTAAACGGAACTTTTAATATAAGTGTCTTAAGTTTTTAATCTATTGGTGAGAATGTTTCTATGACCGCGTAAAATCTTAAGTGGTTCGTATTTGCATTCTTAGTGTCACCCGTACTGAGGATTGAACCATCAACCTCCAGAAGACTGTCACTTAGAACTGATTATTACTTAGCACTTTTATCCGTTTCATGGCTGATGGAACGAGAGCAGAAACTACTCAGAATTACTTAAGATTTCTACCCAGTCATGGCTGACAGAACGAGAGCAATCTACCCCCGTTAATTAAATAAAAAGGCTCCATTCAAAATTGTTTACAGATTCCCGAGTTCGACATGATGATTCTCAGGTTAGACAGGATGCATTTGAAGAAGATTGGAGGTAACATAATAATACATATTATCAATCCTCATCTAAAAAATTCCGAAACATAAAAATCCATAACTATATATACTCCGAAATGACATTAACCAGATCACTTGGATAAATAGGTTTAATATATTTTCAAATAGTTATGATAATATTGTGGGATCTGCGTTCGTGGTTAACACTCAGAAAAAAATAAAATAAGACAGTAATCCTTCGTGGTGTTTTAGAAAAAATTTATTAGCTTGTATAAGCTACTCGACTTCTTTCTTCATTCGTTTACTCTTTCGTTTTTGTCGTCTCAGAAATAAATAAGGTAGGATTTCACATCAATGTGCGAACTCAACATTTTCAACCAATGAAAATAATTGCCGCTCGTGCGAAACAAATCTTTTAGCGAGCCAGCGTGAAATGCAAATCCTAAGAAAACAGAGGACCAACACCTAAGAGAGCAGATAAACCCCAACAACACCAAATACAACAAGACAGAACGCGGCACGACATTATGCTCGCCCATGATGCCCATCGCGAATGAATACTCAACTCCCGCACATAGAAGCAAACGACGCCCCTGTGGGTTACTTAGAGGTAGGGGGCACGTAGATATTCGGCACATAGTGGGTAACATAGAGATTCTGAACAACTTCCATTGTCTTCTCCGTATAATTTTATGACGTATGATATGAATTTGATCAAAATAGGATATATTTGAAGTTTTAAAGGTTTTTCAGTCCTCCACGCTTCCTTAGGTTCGGAGGGCACTTAGATATTCGGGGCAACTTCTAATTTCTTTTCCAGAAAACTTTATATATATGATTAAAATTTCATAAAAAAAAGGAAATATTTGAAGTCTTACCAGGGTTATACCTCCATAGCTCTCTTAGGCGTGAACTTACAGATTCGGGAGCACTTCCATTGTCTTCCCTGGAAAATTTTACATAAGAATACAATTTTCGTTTACATCCAGATTCTCTAACCAAGCGGTTCTCAACCTGGGGTCTGCGGTCCCCTAGGCATCGTGAAGATTTTTCGATATGAGGTACTGTTATTCAAAAAGAACGTTTTTCTATCTTAAATAACAATAAAATTAAAATTTCGAAAAGAAAACACTTAATTCACTATCTGGGTACCTAATTTTTACTAATTTTTTGGTTATAAATTCAATTTAAATAATGTTTGTCGAAAATAAAAATAAAATGTGTATTATATAGCTCCATCCATATCACAATCGCAACTACACCGTTCAACTCATCACTCAATTGTTAATTTTCTCTAACAATAACTGTGCCATTTTCAATTTTAAAATTTACTTATTCTTTAACTTTACTTAATAATTTATTGATTTAATAAACTTAACCATGAATTAATTGGGCATGGGCTTCCGCAGGAAATAACCAGGAGGGGGCAAAAAAACGTTGTTTTTTTCAGTAATCATACAGTGAAGCATGTTACCCAACCCAGGGGTGTGCCAATGTATTTTTCATAAACCATCTTACACTATTCTCAAATACATTGAAACATTTTATGCTAACAATTTTTTTTGCTATGTTAATGTGAAATGCATGCACACTTATTTTTGATAGCATATTTTATTTAAATGTATTCTACAAGTGACCGGACAATTCGCCGCAAGTACATTTCACTAGAAGAACTGGTTAAGGCAAAGCAAATGCAACCATCCCATTGAATGTACTTTTGATGTGTATGGTTGACATTTTTCCAACAAATATTTGATTTACAAAAAAATGTTTTTCTTTTATTACAAATTATTTTCATTTTAAAAATAAATATTTGTTTGCCAAAATTTTTTTGTTTAGTTGCCTTAACTAATATTAAAGGATCCGTGAGCCATTTGAAGTATTATAAAGGGGCCACTAAACGAACATTTCAAAATAGTTTGAGAACCACTGCTCTTGTTATATTATGATGGGCCCTGTATGCCTA
>OY744540.1:21236549-21324049 GCA_963556195.1 Sepiola atlantica | reverse complement strand
AGAAAGAGTGCTCTGAGTGGTGCCTCTCCAGACGTGGTAACAGTACTCGATCTTAGAACGTACCTGACTCTTATATAGGGAAAGGGTATCATCATGAGTCATATACTTTCTATAGCGATAGAATGATCCAAAAATCACAGCAAAAGATTGGATGTATATTGTTCATCGATTACCCTTAGAAAAGAGGAACCATCAATAGCGAATATTATATCGCGTTATTGATTCCAAATTTTCAGATTGTTAAAAAAAAATGTTTTTTTGAACTTTTATAACGTCAACAGCTTGGGGAAAAATCAGAGGGACACGAGTCTGACTGATTAACAGAATATTGATCAAAAGCACGTAGTCAGCGCAGATGCAAAGCATCATATTTTATCCAGCATATCGATTGTTTTGAAAAGGACGGTGTCCAGGCAGAAAGTTCTTCTCGTTAATTAGTACCGGAAGAGGGCGGTGCAGAACATGAATATCAGCACAATCTTTTTTTGTTCATTTTGTTTAATGTTTTGATTAATATATCGATTAGACACCAAATGTTCATATTGTTAAAGAATATTTTAATACTTAGTGATCAATTTGTATTTAAAGGAAGTTCGATTAACTATGATATATCATTATGTAATGAAAGTAGTTATAAGGATAACTCTTCTAATGGGATGGTGATGGTGAAAATAACAACTGAAACAACAAATTTATCGTGTAAAAAATAAACAAAGATTAGCTTAGATTTGTTTCAAAATACAAATCGAAAAAATTCATTAAGTTGTAGGTTAGGCACTATTCGGAAATTTAGGTCAGAAAAAACCTTTTGTTAAAAAGAATAATAAAATGTAATTATAATTAATTTAAGCAATGAGTTAAATTGTTAAATTAATTAAATTAAATTAAATTAAATAATTAAATTAAATTAAATTAAATTCAATTAAATTAAATTAAATTAAATTAAATTAAATTATAATTAAATCAAATTAAATTTAATTTAATTAAATTAAATTAAATTAAATTAAATTAAATTAAATTAAATTGAATTAAATTAAATTAAATTAAATAATGAAATTAAATTGAATTAAATTAATTTAAATTAAATAATTAAATTAAATTAAATTAAATAATTAAATTAAATTAATTAATTAATTAATTAAATTAAATTAAATTAAATTTAATTGAATTAAATTAAATTAAATTAAATTATAATTAAATTAATTAAATTAAATTAAATGTGTTAAATTAATTTAACCAATGTGACGTAGATTGATATAATAGATACTTGATTCTTCAAAGCGCCTTCCATGAACGCAAGCATAGAGTAGAGAAAGACTAACAATGTATCTTCTGTTAGAAAGGGGCTTTAGAGAAGAAAAGAGATCATCCTCCCATTAGATTTCAAAGTTGATGTTATACTATGTCAAGGCAAGTAAGAGTGCCATGAGTGACCCCGCCCCCCCCCCTAAATGTGGCAACAGTACTCAATCTAAGGGCATTTTTGACGTTTATATAGGTAGAGAATTGAATGAGAGATTAAGTACTTTTGGGAGCGGTAGTTAAATCCAACCTTATTGGATAACTGGTGTGTACGTTTGCTAGTATAGATCTTAGTATAGATGAATGAGTACAAGTGCCGGCGACATTTCCCGTGTTAGAAACAAAGAAAATTTAAAGAGTATATTGAGAATGACCTGGCACTAGGAAAAGATTTACGGGTGCGGTCAGAAAGGCAAATCTCAAAGTGATATGTCGATGAGATCCCACGGATGTAACGTCACGTAAGACCAAAAGCGACGAAGAACGGGTAGATTTTTAATCAGTACCGGTTTGGGAGATAGACGCGACCGGTCGCTGTTGAGTCTTGCACGCGGCCATCGACGCTGGCGTCGGTCTGTCTGTCTGTCTATCTATCTATCTATCTATCTATCTATCTATCTATCTATCTGACTCTCCAATAGTTACCTTCAATTAAGATTTATGTCTCTCTCATACTTAGTTAATTGTAAATTGTACTTGTGACTTATTTCCCCATTTATTTTAATGAACCTCCATTTCCGAAACCATGTCTTCTCGCAATCGTTCTTACTCTAACTCAACGAAGTTATACACACAACGACGCGCCAACACGGGTCCTAACTAGAACCGACATGGCAGCGCGAAGAAGCTCTCAACAAAAAGATTTGAAGTAGCGACGAAACGACGATGACGACACGGAACGTGAGGAAGAGAAGACGACAACGCAACAACCTTAACAATAGCGCGTTTAGTGGTGGAAATTCTATATTAAATTTAACCGTGACAGACCAAAATAAATATTGATTAAACTTAAGCATGACAGACCGACGGTATAAGCACAGTTCTATGACCATGGTGATCTTGGGGATCGTGCTTTATGGTCATGTTAGACTAACCTGAAATGTTGAAATTATCAATGAAACATTACGGGCCAATGCGAATTTCGCATAAGAACATGAAGTCACGTTTAATCTCATGTAAATAGATTTCAACCATACCTCTGATGTTGGAAAAGGAAACCTGGTAGTAGGTTTACGCTTTAAAAAGTTGAAAAAGACCTGCTGGTAGAGGTCTATGTTATCGCTATAGATTCTAGGTTTACGTTTTAGAAAGTTGAAAAAGACCTGGTGGTAGAGGTCTATGTTATGGCTATAGATTCTAGGTTTACGTTTTAGAAGGTTGGAAAAGACCTGGTACTAGAGGTCTATGTTATGGCTATAGATTCTAGGTTTACGTTTTAGAAGGTTGGAAAAGACCTGGTAGTAGAGGTCCATGTAAGGGCTATAGAGTCTAGGTTTACGTTTTAGAAGGTTGGAAAAGATCTGGTACTTGAGGTCTATGTTAGGGCTATAGAGTCTAGGTTTACGCTTTAGAAGGTTGGAAAAGATCTGGTACTAGAGGTCTATGTTAGGGCTATAGATTCTAGGTTTACGTTTTAGAAGGTTGGATTCTCATTCATTAAAAACCAACCTCGCGTTTAACTTTGCCTTCGTGGGAAGGCAATAAAATACGGACTGTTTTTTGTTTGTTTTTAACGCTTTATTTTAATCAAAGCTTTTACTTGAATTTTAATTATTAAATTTTTTTATAAAACATATCCACCAAAATTGAAATAAACGAAATAACGTTTTCTTGTAGTTATTTCTTTTATTGCCGCCCTTTGTAAAAGGCAACAAATATTCTTCGCACGTGAATTCAGAATTTGGTTTCCTTTTTTTCACAATTCTCCTTTTTCGTTCGATTCAGCAATGTTATCTTTATATTTTAGTTTTAATATTTTTCGGCCTTGTGCCAATCTTCGTATTTACTTGCCTCCCACGAAGCAGAGTTAGACGCAAGGTCGGTTTTTAATATGGGGCACTCTGGATTGGAACAAAAACGAAAATTGCTTCAGTCTAGAAGGATTTCTCATTCGCTAACCGAGGATAGAAAAGAAGAAATGTAGCATCAGAACAGTTACTACACTTTGCTCCTAGATAAAGGAATCAAGTTATTTACCTCAGGGAGTTAAACACAAGATCAAAGTATTTGTATTTAGCTCGTCTCATGGAGGTTAGACACAAGGTCAGGTGTGGTTAGCCAGTGCACTAGGATTAGCGCACTTTGGCCTACGAAAATGGCCTGGACAACCCCGTCGGTCTTCCCTGGTAGGTGCGCCTTATGCGATTAGCAATAACCTAACCGCTTCTCAAAGGGTAAGAAGGCAAGGCCTGAGAGAGTGGACATCCTAGAACTGCACAAAACAATACCTCAGACAGGCGGAATTAAGGCCCATAGGCTAAGACGGTACCAGTCTACAGAGTATAGCACTCATCGGGACAGATACTGCAGTCTGATCTTAGCCATTAGGTCAAAGTTTATGGAAGGGTCAATGGATCTTTATTTACTCCTCCCGGAGTTAGGCACAAGGCCAGTTTTATCTTACTCCCACAAGTAAGATGTGACCACAGCTTGGGTCGAGAAAGTGGGGTTAAAAGCCAGCGCTCGAGAGGTGAGCACTCTGGCCATTTAAAAATTGCCTGGGCAGCCCCGTCGGCATTCCCCGGTAGGGGCGCCTCAGACAGTAAGCAATAAACTTACTCCTCCCCAAAGAGGGGAGGCGAAGCCTGGGAGGGTGGACCTCCTAGAACTGCACAGAACAGGCGTGCAGTATCCATCGGAACAGATACTACACTTTGATCTTAGCCAAAAGGCCGAGACCATAAGGGTCAATGGATTTATTTACTCCTCCCCAGGAGTTAGGCACAAGGCCAGTTTTATCTTACTCCCACAAGTAAGATGTGACCACAGCTTGGGTCGAGAAAGTGGGGTTAAAAGCCAGCGCTCGAGAGGTGAGCACTCTGGCCATTTAAAAATTGCCTGGGCAGCCCCGTCGGCATTCCCCGGTAGGGGCGCCTCAGACAGTAAGCAATAAACTTACTCCTCCCCAAAGAGGGGAGGCGAAGCCTGGGAGGGTGGACCTCCTAGAACTGCACAGAACAGGCGTGCAGTATCCATCGGAACAGATACTACACTTTGATCTTAGCCAAAAGGCCGAGACCATAAGGGTCAATGGATCTTTATTTACTCCTCCCGGAGTTAGGCACAAGGCCAGTTTTATCTTACTCCCACAAGTAAGATGTGACCACAGCTTGGGTCGAGAAAGTGGGGTTAAAAGCCAGCGCTCGAGAGGTGAGCACTCTGGCCATTTAAAAATTGCCTGGGCAGCCCCGTCGGCATTCCCCGGTAGGGGCGCCTCAGACAGTAAGCAATAAACTTACTCCTCCCCAAAGAGGGGAGGCGAAGCCTGGGAGGGTGGACCTCCTAGAACTGCACAGAACAGGCGTGCAGTATCCATCGGAACAGATACTACACTTTGATCTTAGCCAAAAGGCCGAGACCATAAGGGTCAATGGATCAATGTTACACAATTTGTAACACATAAATAACTATAAGGTCGTTAGACATAATGTGACGTTTTGGAAATGAAAATAATTAGTTGCCGTAATGAATGAAACAATCGAAGTATGATCTATCGAATAAATTATCATTTTCTCTCTCTGTCTATATTTCTGTCTGTCCATCAGCAGAAACTTTTTTTAAACATAAGAAACTTATTTTACATAATTAAATAAACAATACAAAAACTTGACGCCGTTACTGGGAATCGAAACCGCGGAAACTACGCCTGCGATCTTAGTCGTTCCTAACTAAGCTACCTGACTGAATTTACGAAATACTTTACAATTAACTCACTTAAAAAATTCACTGAACCCGCTCGGTTGACTGTGGAACTCTCTAGTCACAAGAGGAGGAGACGCAGCAGCCTAGCTAAAATATACGACCGTAGGGAGGATATTTTGGCTAGTCCAGTTATTTATTTTTTATAGATAAACTGGTTTTCTAAACGCACTTTTAATTGATTCAAACAATCTGACACTAGATTAATTGCGTCTCTGCCATATATGTATATGTTTATATATTTTATGTATAGGATTCACTCCTAAACTATTTCACCGACCATTATGAATTATGGAACACTGCTGTTAGTGGGCTATTTTTAGTTGAAATAATTTTTTCCTGCAACCTTAGCAATACTGTGTTTAATGATGAAAATGGTATATTAGACTTAATTGTGACAGACCAATAGAAATATTGATCAAAATTAAGCCTGACAGACCCACTGAAGGACAGAGTTTCTAATGGAGATGGTTGAATGTATCTGCAATAAGATGCGTAGATGTTTGTTCACATTGCATTTAAATTTCTGCATGTTGTTACAGTCATAGAAATAAAAATAAAAACAGGGAGGTAATTCCAAAGGCTAACATTTCAAAGAAAAGAAGCTGTTAAAGTAGAAATCCTTCCGGAATCTGGGGACCTCTGCAGTGAAGGGGTGTGATTTTGCTGATTGTCGAGTTGGTCGGGGCTACTTATATCGAGAGGCACCAGTACAGAATATTTTCGCAGATACAAGGATATTTAAAATAAAAAAAAGATTGTTTCACATGGTCGTCAGACCAGAAAAAATGTTTGACTATTGCTTGGTAAATTTGAAGCCATTGAGCACGAAAAGTATGCAAATTACATACTACCAAAAAATCTAGGCGATATTATTTCAGGAAACCATTTTTCTGTTAAAGATTTTTGGCGAATGAGTCGGAGCACATTTCATTGTTATACGTTTTCCCCGCGAGCTGCAAAATACGCACAACAGGGCTGAGTGTCCTCCAAGCCTTACTATCTTGGGCCAAGGTGTTACCTCGGTTTATGTTCATGTTCGTCCATTCACAAACGTTGTCTATCGATCTTTTCTTTTGTCTACCTCCCAACCAGCATCCTTGCATTATGCCTTCGACACATATTTTGCATAGCCCTACACTAGAACGGTCAACGTGACCAAACAATCTCAAGAGCCGCAAAGAAGGTTGGCTCCCTCTACCGTGCTAGTAAACTCCTCACACCTGACATTATCCTGTATCTCTACAAAGCCACCATTCGCCCATGCATGGAGTATTGTTGTCACATCTGGGCTGGTGCATCATCTACTAGTCTCTCCCTCCTTGACAAGGTCCAAAAAAGAATCGCCAACCTAATTGGACCCTCACTGTCAACCAAGCTTCAGCCTCTGTCCCATCGCCGCAATGTGGCATCCTTGTGACTGTTTTACAAATACTTCAATGGATTATGCTCCGATGAATTGGCTACTCTAGTGCCCCCTCGACGTAAATTCCCTAGACTAACTCGACAATCAACTAAATCTCATTCATTCACTGTGAAGGTCCCCAGATGTCGGAGAGCCTTCTACTCAAATAGCTTCTTTCCTCGTACTGCTGGCCTGTGGAACTCTCTCCCTTCCCCCTGTTTCCCCGACAGAACAGACATGCAGAAGTTTAAAACTAATGTAAACAGACATCTCGCTGCGCAGATCCCAAGTTGACCCTCCCCCCTTCCTTCTCCCCTTTTCTTTTCTCAGTAGCCCCTTACGTGTACAGTGGCGGCTTGCCTTGTTTGGGGTGAACTATGTTAAAAAAAAAAAATTTTTTTAAAGAGAACACTGACGGGATGCCAGTGAGTTGCCGCAGCTTAGCGATACGGATGTGACGAGATTGTTTATTCCATTGAAGTACTTGTAAAACAAGCACAATGATGCGACATTGCGGCGATCGGACAGAGATCGGAGCTTGGTAGACAGTGTGGGAACTATTAGATTAAAGACTCTTTTTTAAACCTTGTCTAAGAGGGAGAGACTAGTGAATGATGCACCAACCCAGATGTGACAACAATACTGCATGCGTGAGCGAATGGTGGCTTTGTAGAGATATAGGATACTGGCAGGTGCGAGTAGTTTTCTAGCATGGTAGAGGGAGCCCAACTTCCTTGCAGTATCTCCTATGTATTTGTTCCAATTAATGTTACCTGTGCATGTTAGGCAGAGGAGTTTGAATTTTGGACTATCAGGTAGGGTGCTATCAGCCATGGCAATCAGTGGTTAAAAAGGTTTCTCATATTTATTATACTCCATACATGGAATATTGTTGTCATATCTGGGCTGGTGCACCAACCACTTGTCTCCCCCTCTTAATATTTTGTTTTAAATATTTCTATTTAAAAGGATCTGAGGTTTCTTCAACAAGACAGGGAACAAATGTATCTATTGGTATCCATATGTATTACACCGTTGAGATCTTTTTTTTCACGTTATTGGCTTACTTAGTACGACGGTGGAAACGGGTTGTCCTAACTACGTATCTAACAGTATGTATTACACCGTTGAGATCTTTTTTTCACGTTATTTGCTTACTTAGTGCGACGGTGGAAACGGGTTGTCCTAACTACGTATCTAACAGTATGTATTACACCGTTAGGATCTTTTTTTTCTTCTCGTTATTGGCTTACTTAGTGCGACGGTGGAAACGGGTTGTTCTAACTACGTATCTAACAGTTTGTATTACACCGTTAGGATCTTTTTTTTCTTCTCGTTATTGGCTTACTTAGTGCGACGGTCGAAACGGGTTGTCCTAACTACGTATCTAACAGTATGTATTACACCGTTGAGATCTTTTTTTTCTTCACGTTATTGGCTTACTTAGTGCGACGGTGGAAACGGGTTGTCCTAACTACGTATCTAACAGTATGTATTACACCGTTAGGATCTTTTTTTTCTTCTCGTTATTGGCTTACTTAGTGCGACGGTGGAAACGGGTTGTTCTAACTACGTATCTAACAGTATGTATTACACCGTTGAGATCTTTTTTTTCTTCACGTTATTGGCTTACTTAGTGCGACGGTGGAAACGGGTTGTCCTAACTACGTATCTAACAGTATGTATTACACCGTTAGGATCTTTTTTTTCTTCTCGTTATTGGCTTACTTAGTGCGACGGTGGAAACGGGTTGTTCTAACTACGTATCTAACAGTTTGTATTACACCGTTAGGATCTTTTTTTTCTTCTCGTTATTGGCTTACTTAGTGCGACGGTCGAAACGGGTTGTCCTAACTACGTATCTAACAGTATGTATTACACCGTTAGGATCTTTTTTTTCTTCTCGTTATTGGCTTACTTAGTGCGACGGTGGAAACGGGTTGTTCTAACTACGTATCTAACAGTTTGTATTACACCGTTGAGATCTTTTTTTTCTTCACGTTATTGGCTTACTTAGTGCGACGGTGGAAACGGGTTGTCCTAACTACGTATCTAACAGTATGTATTACACCGTTGAGATCTTTTTTTTCTTCACGTTATTGGCTTACTTAGTGCGACGGTGGAAACGGGTTGTCCTAACTACGTATCTAACAGTATGTATTACACCGTTGAGATCTTTTTTTTCACGTTATTGGCTTACTTAGTGCAACGGTGGAAACGGGTTGTCCTAACTACGTATCTAACAGTATGTATTACACCGTTGAGATCTTTTTTTTCACGTTATTGGCTTACTTAGTGCGACGGTGGAAACGGGTTGTCCTAACTACGTATCTAACAGTATGTATTACACCGTTGAGATCTTTTTTTTCACGTTATTGGCTTACTTAGTGCAACGGTGGAAACGGGTTGTTCTAACTACGTATCTAACAGTATGTATTACACCGTTGAGATCTTTTTTGTCACGTTATTGGCTTACTTAGTGCAACGGTGGAAACGGGTTGTCCTAACTACGTATCTAACAGTATGTATTACACCGTTGAGATCTTTTTTTTTCACGTTATTGGCTTACTTAGTGCGACGGTGGAAACGGGTTGTTCTAACTACGTATCTAACAGTATGTATTACACCGTTGAGATCTTTTTTTTTTTCACGTTATTGGCTTACTTAGTGCAACGGTGGAAACGGGTTGTCCTAACTACGTATCTAACAGTATGTATTACACCGTTGAGATCTTTTTTTCACGTTATTGGCTTACTTAGTGCGACGGTGGAAACGGGTTGTCCTAACTACGTATCTAACAGTATGTATTACACCGTTGAGATCTTTTTTTTTTTCACGTTATTGGCTTACTTAGTGCGACGGTGGAAACGGGTTGTCCTAACTACGTATCTAACAGTATATATTACACCGTTTAGATCTTTTTTTCACGTTATTGGCTTACTTAGTGCGACGGTGGAAACGGGTTGTCCTAACTACGTATCTAACAGTATGTGCATATGTTTATATATTTGTATTACAGGATTCACTCCTGAACTAACCAACCGATCATTATGAATTTTGGAATACAGCTGCTAGGCGTGAGGGTGCATAATGTGGGCTATATTTAGTTTAATTTAGCTTCGTGCAAAGAGGGTTGAACTTAGTTGTCTTAATTGCGTCTTTGCTGTATTTGTACGTGCAGAATTCACTCTTAAACTAACTAATCGATCAGTTTTTGTTTTAAATATTTCTATTTAACAGGATCTGAAGTTTACACCGAAAAAAATGCGTCCACTGTTGTCCATATATAGTACACCGTTGAGACCTTTTTTATCACTTTATTGGCTTACTTATTGCGACGGTGGAAATGGGTTGTCTTAATTGCGTGTCTGCAGTATGTGCTTATATATTGTTAGATACGCAAATCGGAGATGTTGGATTTTTGCTTACTTGCTCGGACGAGTACCCAGGTTTCATCTTCGCCGGCTAGTGTAACTTGTCGTTCGGCCGTGATCGATAACATGGACTTCGGGGTTTTGTTTCAGAGGATTTATTTAACGTAACAGACAGACAGATCGGGTGGTTGTTTGCACGCGAGAGGGATAGAGAGAATAAATAATTACTGGGGAAAGATATTCAGACCATCTTGCGCCACTGTGCGCCGGCCGCTCTTGCTAGCAGCGGGCCACAATTTTGCACCTACTTCTCTCTTGGTCGTCAGGCACAGAAATGGCATAACAAACCCCCTACCGTCATGACGGCACTTCCGACTTCCGTTTGGGAGACCACCTCTCTTTTAGCGAGCCCTCCTACTTTATACCACCCCCAACTCTCTAGCAATATGTGTATGTGCATGCTTCACTCTTAAACTAACTACCCGATCATTTTTGTTTTAAATATTTCTATTTAACAGGGTCTGAAGTTTCCTCAACGAAACAGCGAACAAATGCGTCCATTGGTGTCCAAATGTATTACACCGTTGGGACCTTCTTTTTGACTTTATTGGTTTATTTTGTGCGACGGTGGGAACTGGTCGTCCTAATTTCGTCTCTGCCTTCCATACCAGCTGCCCTCATGTATATTTGGTAAGAGATTCTCTTATCAATTCCTCTATTTTGACTCACTGAATTTTTTTGTTTTTTTTATCTGTTACTAAACCATTTGTAACGCATTATTATGTATATTATGTATATTATCTCTATTTATATAAGGTTAGCTATGTTGTTTTTTTGCTTTCTCCACGTCGGCATGTTTCCACTTCTTTCGTCTTCATCCGTTGGGCCACGTGTCTACGTGACGCTATTGATAAAGGTGTTAAATGATATATAGATTCACGAGTTCGACATGAAGATCCCTGAGTTCGACAAGATGCATATGAAGAAGGGAGGAGGTTACAGCGACTGAATCGTTGTGAGAATAACATCAAAGCTAAGATGTCCGAATGACACCAAATAATATAATGTTACTAATATAACACTGTGTTGTTATTTATATTGAAAATTACTTGAGAAAAAATGCAAAACTCAGTTTTGGATTTTATTTTTTGGGAAATGAATTTTTACAAAATGTTTCAAAACATGAATTAAAACATAAGCGATAATAAAAAAATAAATAAATGAATGGATAAACATTATCAATAGCATTGAAAAAATTTTTCTTTAACTGCGTATGATTTTGCTCACATGCATTTTTCTATTTCTCTATCTTGTTTAAAAAAGGTGAATCTTATTCTTTTAAATTTGACCATAATACAGCAAACTGCACTGATATGCCATCCCTTTTCTGTAGAAAACTAATTGATTTAAGCAGGGAAAAGATTTACAAAAGTCAAGTTCCATTCTCAGGCTTTGGTGTTGAATGACTTCGGAAAGGACAAAGATAGATAGTTTGTTAAAACAAAGTAAAAGGTTAAATTTGAGATCCATGAGAATAGTGTCGGTAGAGGGTGGAAACAGACTACATGACTATTGGTAGATGACAGCTTTTTCAACAGAACCCTGTTTGAAGCGAACGAATGAAGACCTGTTCAAAAATGTAGCAGCATCATTCTTTCATAATTATATAATCCCCCTAGCCTAGCAAAAATATGAGACTGGAAGAGGGAGCATATATTTGCTAGAAAAAAATCGGGAAATTGCATAAATCAATCCAAATAATGCTGTGTAGTTATTTATGTTAAAATTAGAAGAATTAGAAGGCTCCATTACGTCTTGAGAGACAAGGGATAACCTCTGTAAGGGTATTGATCTACTCCTCTCCAGGAGTTAGGCACAAGGCCAGTTTTTATCTTACTCCCACAAGTAAGATGTGACCCAAGGTCGGGTCGGGAAAGTGGGATTTAAAAATTGACTGGGCAGCCCCGTCGGCATTCCCCGGTAGGGGCGCCTCAAGCAGTAAGCAATAAACTTACTCCTCCCCAAAGAAGGGAGGCGAAGCTTTGGAGGGTGGACCTCCTAGAACTGCACAGGACAGACCCATAGACCGGCGTAAATCAAGCCCCGAAGGCCAAGACAATACCAGTCTATGGGGTGCAGTATCAATCGGAACAGATACTACACTTTGATCTTAGCCAAAAGGCTGTGAGTGTAATTGTGAAGCAAGAGTTGCCCAATGCCAACCATACTTCTCCTGAGTCGGCACTGTTTGATTCTAGTGACAAGCAGAAGTGCAAGACGACTGGAAACAATGTAGAGATCAGCGGAGAACACATACGACACCGGGTATCATCAAATGATCACCCATTTTCAGGCTCAATGTCTCTTAACTCTTGAGTCAATTGTGAAGCAAGGGTTTGGCAATCTTCAACCACGCCTCTCCTGACTCAGCACTGCTTGATTCTAGTGACAAGCACAAGTGCAAGACGACTGGAAGTAATGCCGAGATCAGCAGAGAACACATTCGACACCTGGTATATAACACTTGTCACCCATTTTAGTACTCATCAGACTCAACGTTGCTTAACTTCGGTGATCTAATGGGAACCGATGAGTCAACGTGGTTATGTCGTTTGTTAAATATACTTGAGTAGAAAATGTAAAACTCAGTTTTTGATTTGAATTTTTGGAAATGAACCTGAATATTTTTTGAATTGATCTTAATTTGATTTGAACGATCTCTGATTATTGATTTTATTTCAGGGCCATACCAGAGTCACCCCGATGGCTCCTTGCCACGAACAAGAACAAGAAAGCAGAGATTGTTTTGAATAGAATAGCCGTGGTCAACAAGCGTGATTTTAATGTAAACAATCAAGAAATTGAAATATCGGGAATCAAAGATCGAACTGTCAGACTATGGAAGATATTCATCGTTCCAAAACTTCTAAAGATTACACTCATCCTGATGTTCAACTGGTAAGATTTTATGGTATTATCTTATGAATTACCTCCACCTTTCTGTCGAGTAGGTTTGGGAAAATAACTTGAACTCAGATTCTTTCTTGTGATTCGTACTAAAACGCTGTCCTCGTTGGCCTGTGCTCAAGCTAATACGGAACGACGTGAAAGCGGATTTCGACCTCTGACCTTTCAAGTGGCCCCTTGCGTCTTTTATAGAAGAGTCCTTCCACTAATGGAAGAATAAGTTTCAGGCAATTGTGCAAAATAGTTAACAGTGAAAAAAAGGGGTGCAAAAAAATCAAATAGTCAACAAATGACTGTTACCAAAGGCAAGAAAAATTACCTTTCTACCTACCTACCTACCTAATATGTTTTGGGGGGATTTTTAAAGTATTTGCAAGCGTTTTTTTTACAATTAAAAAGTTTGGTCAAATATATTGCGTTGGAATCAAAATAAAAAATGGCGGACAGACGCTCGCCGAATATCTCCGAAATCTGATTTTTTTTTTCTTTTTGGTAAAAAAACAAAACAAATTACACTCATCATGGTGTTCAACTGGTACGATGAATATTATTATCGTCTGTATACCTCCCACCCTGGGTAGAGTGAAGAACATCACTTGAACTCAGTATTACAAAAATAAACTTTTTTCTATTTTGTACTGAAACTAGTTGATCTGTGCTCGAGATAATATGGAACCACGTGTCAGTGGATTTCGACCTCTTACATTTCAAGTGGTCTCTTGGTTTTTTTGAAGAATAATCCTGCCACTAATGGAAAATGTGTTTTGCAAAAAAAAAGCGCAGAAATTCGGTACATTGAGCGCACATAACCGTGACTTACCTTTTTTAGTCTTGTCTAGACATACGTCCGGTTAGAGTTAGAGTTTGGTTAAAGTTAGGATTAGGCTTAGGTTAACGTTAGGCTATACAAAATGCAAAATAAATGCTACTGTGAAACGCATCGCGGAATTGTGGGCAGCTATCTATGTGAGTTTATGTGGAGACAGAAATATAAAATAGTTAATGAAATGCATAGATTCTATCTTTTAAAGAGTCCCTGTTTACTTGCCTCCCCACGAGGGCAGAATTCGACAAAAGGACGGTTTTTAATGTGAAGAAAATCAAACTCCCCGAACAGGGGCACTCTGGATTGGAACAAAAATTAAAATTGTCTCAGTCTAGAAAGATTTCTCCTTCACTAAACGAAGACACAAAAAATGAAGTGTAACATCAGAACAGATACTACACTTTTCTATTAGCCAAAAGGGTTTTGTGGACTTAAAGGGCCGGGGAAAATTACACGAACAGAATATAATTAACAAGAAATAGTATTAACAGAAAGTACCGAAGTAATGGGTTGACAGAGAGGTGCTTCGCTTCTCTTATCACTTCTGCTGATTGGTCATAACGACTTAATTCATAGAGTCAAGAAGAGACCATACAATGACGTAATAGTGTATATCACCATAACATTAGTACATCACCATAACATTGGGTAAGTAATAAACCCCTTTCTTCGTTGGTCTGTGCTCGAGCTGAGATTGTTAAGATAATGTTGATTTAATTTCTATGTATAAATTTATTGGATATAAATAGCTTTAAAATTCCTATTCTTGAGTATCTGTTCCGCTCGATACTAAGCCCTGTAGGCAGGTACCGTCTTAGCCTTCGAACCTCGATTCCGCTGGTCTTATATATTGTCCTGTACACAGAATCGGCAGGTAGGTAGAAAAGTAACTTTCATTGCCTTTGGTAATAGTTATTTGTTGACTATTTGTTGTTTGTTTTGCACCCCTTTATTTCTGTTAACTATTCTACACTATTGCCAATATTTGATTAACAGTAAATAAAATAAGTAATTATTCAATGCATAATTGTCAAATTTACGAAGATGCAATAAAAAAAAACATAGACACACGTGAAGTTGTCGCATAAGTCTATTAAAATAGAGTTTAAATGTATGTTCGAAATTACAAAAAACATTTCTGGTTTAATGAATTTTCATTTATCTGCTTTCTATTCTTTGTTCTTTTTCTTTCATGCGCTATGATCGTATAGGTGTATGGTGAGCTTTGTCTATTTCGGATTGGTACTGAACACCGAACATCTAAGTGGAGACATCTACTTGAATTTCTTCTTTGGAGCCCTAGTCGAAATCCCCGCCTACATACTATGCATCCTTCTACTGAATAGGACCGGTAGAAAAAAGCTCTACATTCTCTTCATGGTCGCAGGAGGGGTGTGCGGAATCTTGACAATATTTCCATCCATGTACGCTGCAGATGGTGAGGGTGAAAAGTTTGCTATATTTTAATTACTTTGTATTATGAGATTTAGTTATTCTTTGTTAAGAATTTTGACTGAAATGAGCAGACAGAGATACGATTGTATTAAAAGGAGTCATACATTTTACAATATAATCGGCGTTTACAGTTGGATGCGTGGGTGTCCTAAATTATTATATAAATTAACCGGAAATTAAGATTGGGAGTCCACTGACGGTGTAGTTCGAGAAAAAACACTCCGTCAATTCCTGTTTGTGCTCCGCTTTTCTCAGTAATCTGCACTCGTTCACCGCCACCGACAATAAAGACATATTGTATTCATATACATCAGTGTTTCGTCGTCATTCTTTCAATCACAGAAGAAATACAACATAGAAATACATATTTTGTTCTTTATAAAATCTACTTTTTGTAACTTAACTTACACTGTGGATCCAATACCTGCATTCTCCTTCCTCATTAACTCCTACTCGTTCACCGCCACCGACAATAAGACATATTATTATATTTATAAACCTCAGTGTTTTGTCGTAATTCTTTTAAGCACAGAAGAAATACAACACTGGAATACATGTTTTGTTCTTTATAAAATATACTTTATTATAAGTTAACTAACACTGTGGATCCAATACCTGCATTCTCCTTCCTCATTAACTCCTACTCGTTCACCGCCACCGACAATAAGACATATTATTATATTTATAAACCTCAGTGTTTTGTCGTAATTCTTTTAAGCACAGAAGAAATACAACACTGGAATACATGTTTTGTTCTTTATAAAATATACTTTATTATAAGTTAACTAACACTGTGGATCCAATACCTGCATTCTCGTTCGTCATTAACCCCCACTCGTTCACCACCACCGACAATAAAGATATACTGTTATATCTTTATACATCAGTGTTTGTCGTCATTCTTTTAAGCACACCAGAATAAAAACTGTTATGTGACTTGGTAATTCATTCGTTAATGATTTTAAGACGGGAATCGGCAGTCAGCGATACAATTGGAGTATGGTGAGTCAAACATTTTGAAATGGCTAGGTCACTTTGGGGGTGTTATTAGTTAGGCTACAACAATTGGTCGTCAAGGTTAAATAAATTAATTAAACAATTGTTGACTGATTCAAAGCCACCTGCAAAACTTATCCTTATCTGCAAAAGTTTACCTGAAGATTGGAATATCCTGTTGTTAAGTAGGCGCCCGAGGGGCATGACTACATTGATAGCGATGGCAAAATCCCAGAATGGGTGTTTGCAGGTGGATGTGGCGGTGCACCAAATTATTATATAAACTAACCCTAAACAAAGGGTTCAGTTTGAAATTTGTATAGATTCCCGAGTTCAAAATAAATATTCCAAAATTCGAAACGATGCACATGAAGAAGTTCAGATGTCACATCGGCCGAAATCTTGTAAAAATTACAACCAAGATGCGAATGCTAGTCCGAGTGGTCAGAATAGTATAAATCTTCAATCGTCATCTAAAAACGATCCGAAACATAAATAAAGTGAATGAGTTCACACATTTTTCTTAGAAGATGTCAACATTTCTTTTCATTTGATTTCATGCAGATGTGCAATGGATTACAACGATGTTTGCCATCATCATCAACACCACCATCACCACCACAACCACCACCACTACCATCATCATCATCATCATCATCATCATCATCATCATCATCATCATCTCTGCCAGGACATTATTTATCCCTCTTTCTCTCAAGTCCATTTTTATCACTTTCTCTCATATTTTTCTTAGCCTTCCCCTGTGAACTGAACCTGCTAACTCCACTGTTCTACATCTACTAACCCCAAAACTCTCATCCATTCTTTCAACATGGCCCATCAAAGTCTCTTCTTCTGCACACATCTGCCTATACTGTCCAGATTTAATCTTCCTCTGAGGTCATCAGTTCTAAGCCTGTCTTTAAGACTTACATTACACACCCATCATATCATTCTCATATCATTTCTCTCTATGAAACACATGTCCTCAACCCTCACTGCCCAGATTTCACTTCCATACATCATCACACTGCATACACATGCTTGATAGACTCTTCTCTTGGTCGACTATGATGAAACAAACAAACTGAATAATTTCACACATTTTTGTTTTCTTTTCATTTGATTTCATACAGATTTGCAATGGATTACAACGACGTTTGCTATCCTCAGCAAACTTTCAATTACCGGTACCTTTGGGATTATCTATCTGCACACCTGTGAACTGTACCCGACAGTCGTGAGAAACGGAGCCCTGGGAGCCCACTCTACCTTTGCTAGGTTAGGTGGCGTCATATCACCATTTATTATGCAATTAGTAAGTCAAATTTCACAAATTTTAATCGCATTTTAATGATTTTGGATGACAGAATGACAGATACACCACAATACCGTATTTACTCTAGGGACTATCCTACTTAAAATATCACCAATAGTTTAAAATCATTTTACTTTCAATTAGCTGGCTTCTTTTGCTCGCTACTGCTTTGCAATTTAATTTCTATTCACTACTTGAAATCATTGAAACGAAACTATGTGATAAGTTAGTTTGTTTTGTTTTACGGCATATCAACCCTTTTGCGTTATTTAATTCTGTCTCTATTTATATTGGCAACAGGATTTTATGCTTGAGGTTCATAAGTAAAAGAAGATAAAAATGCTCTTATTCCTACCTCAAACTCTTCGGCGATTTTTCTCGTTTCTTGCTTCCACGTCTCCGAATTCGTAACCGTAGGCCGGCATCAATAAACTGCCTCTCCCGCACCAAGCCATGGCCACCGAGAGTTGACAAGGCCAAGCAACTAACTTCCTGTCCCCCCCCCCTCTGACGTCACTGCATTCCGTGTCAAAACAAGGACGGTCGTAATAACAATAAGAAGGCATTTCGACTTCTCAATTCACTAAATAATCCATCAAAATTCAGGAAATCAACCAATTTTAATGAGATTTTCAGTATTTATTAATTAATGATCACGGAATATAATAAATTCATTACTTTATTATAAAGCTTGGTGCAAATGTATTATTTCTTGTAAACAAAAAACACCTTTACTAAAGTTATCCAAAATATCAAAACATGTTGACCATACGATATTGTAAATATTTAAAACAAAGCATTAGAAAACTTTAAAAATTGCATGTAAAAAAAGAAAAGAAAAGAACACGATTCGATTCATCTTGAAACTGATCTTTATTAAATATAAAGTTAAAGAAAATAATAATTCACGATCAAATACTGCAAAAAACTGAATTATGAATTACCATTATTTAAACTTCTAACCCAATCAACCGTAAGTAATTCAGACTTTGAAATTTGTTTAAAAATTATACAAAAAAAAAGTTCAATGTTAACTGTTTATTGAAATTGGCTGTAATAATTTTTTAAATGAAAATTAAATATCAAGTAAAAATGGAATTTTTACTTGATGACCCAAAACCATCAAATAGTTCGATTAAGAAAATTGTTCTTATTTTAGTTATTTTTAGTGCTTAATCATTATTTCGGTTTGAAACCGTCTAAATTGAACTTAAAACGTTGTTTATGACAGTTTAGTACAAGCAAAATAGTCCACTGGTGGTGGCCCACGGCCACGAATTCAGAATAAGGGCGAGAAACGACAAAATCGCCAACTCTCCCTCTCTCCTTCTCATTCAGTCACATACGCACGCATTCACACGACTAAAGATTGGCTACATTTTTCGAGCAATGAAAACAAATTATTCTAAGAACTAAATAAAACGTTTAAAGGGTAAATAAAATATCCATTCGTTTCAAAAATTGTTGCTATTTCAAACAAACGAAGCCCCCCCCCCTCTCTCTCTCTCCCTCTCTCTCTCTCTCTCTCTTTCTCTCTCTCTCTCTCTCTCTCTCTCTCTCTCTCTCACACACACTTGAACATAACTTTCGATACTTATGCAGTTTACGAACCGCGTTTTCGTTTGACAAATTCCGGCAGGTTACGTAAACAGCCGAAAGGTGCCGAACGAAAACTTCGTTTTTTTTGTGCCGAAAACGATGGCCAATGTTAAAGCGCTAGAGACAAGCATCGTATGTTTATTTCAACGAAAAAAATTCAATGTAAAATTGGAAAAAAATGTAAAATTGTATAAAAAAAACTTTCAAACTGTAGGAAAAAAATTCAAATCAAGGAACAAAACACTCATCCTATGTGGTAAGTTTCATGAATAAATATTTATTTTTGATTTTTGTTTGATGAAGATAATATGATGCAACAATGATAGCAAACAGTTTTTTAATGATTATTTTGTTGTTTAGAAAACTTTTTTTTTCTTGCCAATTCTTTTAAAACTCTACCGACGAGGTTTTTTCTTGTAAAAAGTTTTTTTTCTACCTTAGGGTTACGTTAGGGTTAGGTACTGTTTCTTTTAGAGTTAGGGTTAGGGTTAGGCACTGTTTCTTTAAGGGTTAGGGTTAGGCACTGTTTCTTTAAGGGTTAAGGTTAGGCACTGTTTCTTTAAGGGTTAAGGTTAGGCACTGTTTCTTTAAGGGCTAGGGTTAGGCACTGTTTCTTTAAGGGTTAGGGTTAGGCACTGTTTCTTTAAGGGTTAGGGTTAGGCACTGTTTCTTTAAGGGTTAGGGTTAGGCACTGTTTCTTTAAGGGTTAGGGTTAGGCACTGTTTCTTTAAGGGTTAAGGTTAGGCACTGTTTCTTTAAGGGCTAGGGTTAGGCACTGTTTCTTTAAGGGTTAGGGTTAGGCACTGTTTCTTTAAGGGTTAGGGTTAGGCACTGTTTCTTTAAGGGTTAGGGTTAGGCACTGTTTCTTTAAGGGTTAGGGTTAGGTACTGTTTCTTTTAGCAAATTTTATGTGGACTTAAGCACATACGATGGAAAAGTAGAAGAAGGGTTAGAGGACGTGCTCTAATATAGAGAAAAGGGATTGTTTCTGAATTTCTGTCTCCACATAAATTCACACAGGTAGCTGTCGATTAGATCTCTGCAGTATTTTCATCGCGTTTTCTAATTGTCGGCTGCTGCGAAGTTTATTGGGTAATCTTGAATATTCTGAAGCAGAAGCAGCAGCAGCCGACGCTGACAGCTTCAAAACTGAATTCTGAATTGTTGACCGGTATCAAAGTTTGAAAGAAGCAGAAGCCGTCGGACACACGTACGTTCACGTTTATTAAATAGAAAATATTTACAGTTTCGTTGAAAAGGAAAAAAATGGGAAGTGGAACAACAACAACAACAAATAACTAAAACAGAAATAAATAAGCAAGGAAACAAAATATAATCAGAGGCAGGATAGTAGGACCCTCCCAACTCTTTCTTAAAGTAAACCGCACGCTGTTTTCCGGTTAGTTTAGCGCCGATCACAAGCAGGGCAATCTCTAAGTAGTAGTAAGACTTAAGTGGGAGCAAAAGAAATAAATCTTGATCCTAGTGTGAAAACCAAGGAGTACATGATGTGTCCGTGTCAGTAGTTTAACTAAATCCAAATCTCTTTTCTATCTCGTGGTCTTTAATTTGTCATTTCCGAAAAACCTTAATTAGCGACCAATGTTATTTTTTTAGTGAATTTGAAAAACAAATGTTATTTCAAAGTAACTCGGTGTTAATTTTCTTTTTTTCAGCGACATCTTGCTCCTGGGAAGTTCGGTGACAGTTTACCCCTGTTTTCGATGGGATTGGTCTGTATGTTAGCGGGCTTTTCGTATTTATTTCTTCCTGAAACCAACAACAGACCAATGCAGGACACTTTCGACGATGTTTTAAAGACCAAGTCAACAAGGTAACGACATAATTTGCTGCTTGAATTCTTTAGATATGGAGTTATCATTAATGACATTATTTTCAGACTGTACAACCCTGTTTCAATAAGCAGAAGCAAGAAAATATTGTTTTAAAATATCAATTCTTGATTGGATAAGAATCTTAAATATGAGACATAAAATCTCAGCCAATCAGAAGTGCAGAAAATATATGCTACTACAGTATTTTAAAAACTTATGTTGGAACTAGGGGTGGGACTTAATGGGTGAAAATTTCAGATTCATGCGAGTAGTATTTTTTTCTGATCATTTATACACAAATAACACTAAACAATCAAACATTTTGAGAATTTTGCAAAATTCAGAAGGTGCAGGCCAAAAATAGCCGTTAGGGCCACACGGGACTCAAAATCCATCATTTTTCGGTGAAAAAGTGGTTTCATGCGACATTGCAGGTCCTAAAACACCCTCAAAAGCTATGAATGGATATAGATGGTTAAATCTGATATAGTACTTTAATTTAGGCTGTGAAAGGGTTTTCATGAATGTAAAATAGCCAAACACTACTGGCCTGCACCTTCTGAATTTTGCAAAATTTTCAAAATGTTTGATTGTTTAATGTTATTTATGTATAAATGAACACAAAAAAATTCTACTCGCATGAATCTGAAATTTTCACCCATTACGTCCCACCCCTATTGGAACACAATATTGAGATGTTGTACTCTGACATAACTTTTTGAATTTAAACTGTATGTCGCTGTTTTATTAAGCAGCAGAAGCAAGAAATTTTTTTTGTAATATCAATTCTTGAGTGGATAATAATATTAATATAAATCATAATATTTCAGCCAATCAGAAGTGCAACAAATATATGTCTCCGCAACATTTCAAAAGATTATATTGGACGGTAATATCGATATGTTGTACTCTGGTATACTTTTTGAATCTAAACCGTAAATCCCTGTTTGAATAAGCAGCAGAAGCAAGAAAAATAATCTTAATATGAACCATAATATTTCAGTCAATCCGAAGTGCAGGAAATATATGCCTCCGCAATATTTCAAAAAATAATATTGAAAGGCAATACTGAGATGTTGTACTCTGGCATATCTTGTTGATTCTTGTTGGTCGAGTTTCATTAGCTCCTGATTCTATCACTATGGATAGTTAAAGATAAACATAAATAAACTTTTAGCTATTTTGCCTTAAATAAACAAACAAAAATAATGTTTACTAGTTGCACTCGTCTGTCACGCTTCTGTTTTTGTTGTGTTTAAATAATAAACATTTTATTCATAATTATAATCTTTTATAGACACTATTATATTATTGTAGAAATTTGGTTCAATAAGCATTCATGATTCAACTAGGGGTGTTTACCCCGCCTAATAAAACCGGTAATGTCCGGGCCTTTGGGTCTGGATTTACGCCGGTCTATTAGGGGTTGCCGGTTCTGTGCAGTTTTAGGAGGTGCACCCTCCCAGGCTTTACCTCCCCTCTTTGGGGAGGAGTAAGTTTATTGCTTACTGTCTGAGGCGCCCCTACCGGGGAATGCCGACGGGGCTGCCCAGGCAATTTTTAAATGGCAAGAGTGCTCACCTCTCGAGCGCTGGCTTATCTAATCCCACTTTCCCGACCTTGTGTCACATCTTACCTTGTGGGAGGTAGATAAATAAATTGGTTCAATAAGCAGCAGAACCATGAAGAGATTGCTTAAAAATATGAATTCTTGGTCGGATAAGAATCTTAATATAAACCATAATATTTCAGCCAATCAGAAACGCAGAAAATATACGCCTCTAAAATATATTAAAAAAGCCATTAAAATATTTCGCATCTAGCGCTGGTAGTTGATTAACTTCATAGTTAAACAAAAACGCTCCTGCTCCAAAAATCAGCTTCGGGGTTTCTTTCAAACCTGTCACAAAAGAAACACGCGGCAAAATCTCACTCACGTCGACAGTCCGTGGGACACGCAACAAGAAGTTGTCACAACTTGACAAATCTGCGCAAAAAAATGGCTACTAACCTTAACACACGAGGACATACAAAGAGAAAAGATATCTCGTCAATTAACTTTTATTTTATTTATTTTTCAAAATGTTATCTGTTATCAATAAAACTGAATATATTTTTGTATGGATTTTTTTGTTATACATTTTAATATTTATCTCATCAACGTTGATATTGAGGCCATAAAAAAGCAATTTTTTAATTTTTATTTATTTTTCTTATCTTTCCGTTTTTGCTGGAGATGGGGCATCCTACCGGAGGCCAAACATTCACCGGCTATTTCAAACACTCCAGCCTAGAGATCTTTTTAAGATTCTAACCGTCCCTTTAAATGCAATTGTTTGTATTTATCTTGCACTCGGTTCACCGGGTATACTTTTTAAATTTCCCATCTGGGAAACAAGCGATCGTAGGTGGGCAACCGGTGTTTTTTTTTCTTCGGGGAGGGTAAATTCTTGGATCTTTTCAGCTAGAATCTCATTGGATATTTTGATCCACTTTTCAAACTTTGAGTAGTAGTAGCAAAACAATAGCACCTTCTTTTGTGCAACAGTCTATGGTTGGGCTTTTAAGCCTCTTAGGTTTCTTTTTTTGTTGTTGTTGCTGCATTTGATGGTGATAGGGGGCCAGGACCTTTTGTCTCAAATCCTGATGGCTGACCCTAGTTGGCCTCTGTATTGAGCACCATTTCCAGAGGCAGGAAGGTTTACACCATTGCGTACATCTTCCCGCCTGGTGTATGAACGGGTTGATGGGCCCTTTTTATGCTGGCCTGCCAGTATTTATTTTTGTTTGTATTCATATTTTTTATCATTCATTTCCTCATTGTCAACGGCTTCTAATTCATTATTCGAAGCTGCCCTCTATTAATAGAGGGGGTGCCCCCGTCCGCAATTCGGAAGACGCGCTGGATGGCTTGAGGAGACAGCATACCATTTTTCTTTGAATATTTGGTCAGGGTTTACTTCAAGTAAAAAATATCCTCGTGTCAGAGTCTCTGATAAACCCCTGTACAGAGAGATCGAAGACACCCGAGGGGGGTGTCTAGTAGGCATTCAAGTCCTTTTTTTTTTCATTTTAATTTAGTTTATCTAAAGAGATCAAGGGGCCTATTCTTAAGGCTAACACTTGATTTCCCTATGAATAAAATTGATATCCGAGGGCTCTCGTAAGGATAGATGTTGTTCCTTTTAGGGCTGCTATCTGTACTTACCTACAGTTTGGTCTTCCGGGATTGTTTCTAAGTATGTTCTTAGATTTTTCCACATAGATCAGTTGACCCCAATACAACCGGTATGATGTTTATTTTATCAAGGGACCATGTTATTTTTAAATCATTTTTTGAGATCTTAGTATTTTGTTATTTTTCCCCATTCGGCTCTATTGAGGCCATAGTCATTTGGGACAGTTACATCAATGATGAGAGCAGTTTTTTTCTGGTTTGTTCCAGATGACAATGTCTGGTTTGATGGCCTTGTCTTTTATGCATCTGCCCGCCTGTATGTCTTTATCATAGAACGCTGTCACTTTTCCATTCGATGTTATGGGTGAGAGTTCCTGTTCCCAGATGTTCAGTTATCTTTCTAGCTGCATCTCTCCGCAGATCTTCCCATGTAGGTATTTACATACTTTGTTGTGGCGGGCAGTGTAATGGCCATCAGCCAAAAAGAATCTTGCATCCAGACATTAGGTGGCTTGGACTTTCGATGGCAGAGTGGCAGAACCTACACTGGTCAGTTTTTTGTAGACCCGCCATTTTCTTAAATCCATTAGTAAGTAGGCCTTGGTCTTGTGCTGCTATTAGTATCCGTTCCTCATCGAACGGGAAGTTGCCACTCTTGAGCCATTGTAGTGAAGCCTCCTTAGTGTAAGCTCGAATGTGTCGAAGAAAATATTTGGATTTTCGACGGTTCCATCCATGAAAGAGAAGTGGCTCTGGAGAGTTTGAAAGTTTTGTTAGTTGGATTTTTCCTTTGCTGCAAAACATATATTCAGATTCATTCTTGAATCATATGGCATTGGTGTGATGGCACTGGGTAGCCATTGATCCATGAGGCACCATTGGGTGATTTGCATATTCTACGTTTACATAAAAAAGTAACGCGTTCTTAAAATAAAGATCGGGTGTTAACGGAACTCAAATTCCGACAGGAAAAAAGTAGGATAGAACGAAAACAAACGATAATACATTTTTGGAATGGAACTAAAGTTGATACCGGAATCTTATTTCATCTCTGTTTAAAATTTACAGAAATGATTTGCTGGAAAACAGAAGGGAAATGTCTGCAAAATGTTTATACAAGAAGGGAAGAAAATAGATAGACAGTGATACTAAGAGAGAGGGAGACTGATTATTTTAGTTTTGTCGCAGTCGAGTCCAACTAGCGACACCCCGGCACACACAAGCTGGTAACATATTAGTTAATTGAAGTCTTATCACAACAAGCGCCTGAAAAGTTCAAATAAATATAAGTATATTACGTTTTAATTAATTGTGTTTCTTTTTGTGTGTTTTTCTGTTTACCGTCCCATGGAAGCCGCTTCGACGACAGAAGCAAATAGAAATTCGTAATACTTGTCAGTATTTTCGCTATTATTTTCTATGTAAAATTTGATACTCTGGTTATAACAAGACTGTTAATGGCTTGTATTCCTTTGTATTTTCCAGGGAAAAGGACGAACATGAACTAGAAGCTCACGCCGCCTTGACCCCTTCAACGTGAACACTTCTCAGAAATATTTGCCATCAAATATTTTTATCTTATTTTTTTAATTGGTCGAAAATCGTATGATCATGTCATAATTATTACGATCCTTGTTCATAGCATTTTCAGATCATGTAGTGAATGTATTCCGGAAATCAAATCAGTTTGTGAGAGACAATGTATTATTTATTTGTTATTTGTACAGAAGATGAACCCCGGAAATGTACGAGGTCGGGAAGGTGTAGATCATCACAATATGTTTAATATTTTCAAGTTCTTTTATCAAAGTAAAATTTCTGCATTACAATATCAGGTTGGATGATTTCCGTCCATATAGGTGGGTTCAGATAGGCCAGTAGTTTAGTTGTGTCTGTTTATTCTTCTTCGTTGTAAGTAAACAATAGACGACCCGTGACCCGTAGGCTCAGTATTTGTTATATGGGAAACGCAACGAAAAGATGGTTTTTACAAGGGGAAAGAGAGAAAAAAAATTTTTTATAAAGAACCATGGAGAGCAAAAGAAAAAAACAACAACAACAAAAAAGAGTAAAAAGGGCACAAATCACAGGAAAGGAATGAACTATCGCCAAAACCTTAGAAACAATCACGCAAAATGGAAAAAAGAATGATAATCGACATACTGCAGGCAAACTTTTTTTTTTTTTAGAGGTCTCTGAATAGATCTAATTTGTGAGACTCCTTTTGCTAGCAGAGTAAAGGTTTTCGTCTGGTAACGCTCACGACCTCCAGAACCTTCAGATGGTGTTTAGAACGGGCCTTGTGCACGATACGAAACCAATCATCGGTATAGTTCTCGCCACATTTTTTGTCATCTTATTGGTGCTGTCCAATAGATGACTCATGGACCTGTGAGCGTTCAAATGTACTTTGTAGACGTCCGGATCTTCGTTGCAAAGATCCGGCTACGTCCGTCGATGCATTTCTCCTCAGGGCGCGTGAATTACGAAAACAAGCCGGGATGTGTTGGGCCACTCTCACTCCCAATCGTTGTACAGTACGACCGACATAGTCAGCTTCACACTGACATTTAAAATGGTATACTATGTGGCTTTTTTGAAGTGTCGGTAGTACGTCCTTCTTGAAAGCTGGGAAAGCAGTCCTTGTGTGGAACACCACTCGAGGCTGTACTGCGAAATAGCACCGTGAAACAGCTGAAGTGATTTTATCCGAAAATTCCTTACTGGTGGAACCAATGTAAGGCAATTTCAGATAAACCGGACATTTGGGTGGACCAATGAAACTGTCACCTTTAAATTTCGCAAGCTTTGTACGTATGCACCTAGAAATTGGAAAATGTGTTTTGTATGTATGTATGTGTATGGATATATACACACATATGTGTGTATATGTTTACATATACACATGTGCGTGTGTGTGTGCTTATATATTTTTATATGTTTGTGATTTTTGCAAGCTCTCATTTATAAGCTACCTTTTTAATACATCTCTCTTTAACCCTTATTTTTTTTAATTATTTTTAAATCCCATTTATATTTTTGTTTTTCTTCTAACCTTTAACTTGTTCTTTCCCTTTTGTTTTCTTTTTTCACACATTTTCCACCTCAGTTTTTCATTGTCATGAATTGCTCTTTAAAAACCTAATGTTGACAAATTAGCTGACCCATCCCTGTTTACTTCTTTTTAATCTTTAGGTGCTAATTTCCAGTGTATCAATTTCACACCCCTTTTGTTCACCATAGTTTGATTCTCTGCCGCCTTTTTCCCCTCCCCCACCGCCTTAGAAGAATGTATCACCTACTTATCATGTCCCAATATCATTTGATGTGTTCTCATATGATCCAATAAGATCATTTTTTCCCTCATCCCATGTGTGTGCCTTCAATATAAAATAAAATTATTTCTGTATTCTTCATTTTCTGAAGACGTTCCCCACGAACGAAACCGGTCAAAAAATCTCTTGTTTTTGTTTTTCTCCTGCACTTTGACTTGTTTTCCGTCTGTCATCTTTTCACACATTTTTTCCATCACGACACTTCATTTTCATGAATTATCGTGTACCTTACCCCATATATATATATATATATATATATATATATATATATATATATATATATATATATATATATAGAGAGAGAGAGAGAGAGAGAGAGAGAGAGAGAAAAAGAGGGGGAGAGAGATCTTTTTTTTAAATTAACTAAGTAATTTATAAACCAGTTTATTGTATACAGATTTTTATAATTAATTTACAAATTATTTTTTGCGTGCACAAAAGTTAGACATGGACGAGCATTTCTGGCTAGAAGCCGTCATCGGCATGTCTCACCGGGCAGGGATCGAACCTCCGATGTTAATATTCGTAGACTAGCGCTCTAACCACTAGACTAAGAGAGAGAGAGAGAGAGAGAAGTTTCATGAAATTAAAATTTCAGACAAAACGAAATATCAGTATATAGAATAGTAGATAAAAATTGCAACAGTCTAGTAAAAATAAGGACACAAAAAGGTCACTTAGTCAGAACCAAACTATATCGGTCGATTCATACGACCATCTTATTATTACTAGTTTTTACATGCTTATCCACTATTATATATATATATATATATATATATATATATATATATATATATATATATATATATATATATTTGTAAATATATAATGTCTTAACTTTGATATTAGTTGATAATCATGCTTTACAAGCAAGTAATGTAGGATGGTTAGGAATTTAGGGGGGGGGGGGCTCATCATGATCATTTCTTCTCTCTCTCTCTCTATATATATATATAAAATCAATTTGTTTGTTTGTGCGTGTTATAAAAACTGATATGTCAACAGAACATTCAAATATGTTTCAATAAAGGTTAAATATTTCAAAGAATTTAAAAGCACTATTGAAATGTGCCTTGGCTTCAATCTGGGGTCACTAGGGGAAATTATCTGTCAAGTCCATAAATAACTGAAATATATTCGAACGTAAAGAAACAAAATTCGTTTGATAATAGATATGTTTCGTCTCATACAACAGAAATAAAATTAAATCAAGAATATCTGTGAAGAATTTATTTAAAAACGGTTTAAATATGCTAATTATTTTAGTGACCTCTTTTAGATTGAAAATAATTCGAATTTGCTTCGATTCCTTAAAGCCATTTGGCGTTTTACAGCTGTCTCTAAGCAACGTATCTTTTTTTAGTAAAAATACTTGAGGGGGGCACTTTTGGGAGTTGTCAAATGAAATATTTAACAGAATTTGATCTGGATATCGATACTGCAGTTATAGTTTAATAGTTTTTGTAACAGTTGAATTGAGAAGATAGTTAAAGGGGAGATGCCCAAGGAGGCAAAACAAACAAACAAACAACAACAATAATAATAATGATAATAATAATAATAATAATAATGATGATAATAATAATAATAATAATAATAATGATAATAATAATAATAATAATAATAATAATAATAATAATGATAATAATGATAATAATAAATAATAATGATAATAAATAATAATAATAATAATAATAATAATAATAATAATAATAATAATAATAATAATAATAATAATAATAATAATAATAACAAGCTGCGCGTTCGTGGTCCCCCTCTGTATGTGACTCGATGTGGCGAGTGTAAAATGCAATAAATTTGGGCAATTTGGGCCATTTTTGACCTCCCTTTGACCCCCTGGTCAAGGATGCTCATTTTATATCCAGAACAATTGCCTCTACATTTTGGCCAAGTTTCAGAAAAATTGAATGGATGGATCAAACGTTATGGGAGAAAATGGTCATTTTTGCCATTTTGGGGGCTTTTGACGCCCCGGGGGCGCGAACCAGATTTTTTCTAAGGTCAGCGATACTTATTTTCTATTAGGAACAATTGCCTCCATATTTTGGCCAAGTTTCAGAGAAATTGAATGGATGGATGAACGGTTATGGGGCAAAAAATGTCATTTTTTGCCATTTCGGGGCCTTTTGACCCCCTGGGGGGGATAACCAGATTGTTTTTCAAAAATCGGAGAATGTCACTTTCTAACCTGACCAAAGTTACAACTTCATGCAAAATTTCAGAGAATTCAATACACATATATATATATATATATATATATATATATATATATATATATATATATATGTGTGTGTGTGTTTGTGTGTATGTGTGTGTGTGTGTGTGGAAAATTAGTTCATGGAATAGTGGATAAGTGAGTCAACAGACTAGTAGAAATAAGGACGCAAACACATTATTAAAGCTGAACACAGATATTTCGGTCGATTCGTTCGACCATATTTATTTTGTAAAAATTAAGCTTTATTAAATAGAACTGAACATTTTATGCAGTTAAGCATCGAAAATAATCCGAGGAGGGAAACAGATATAGGAGGAGGAAATGGGAAAGTAGATTTTGTATTTAGCGGGTTGAGTACATGAGCAGCGATGAAGGTGGGGATATAAAGCTGTGGAAGAGTAAGAGATAAATAGTGGAGGTGGGTAAATTCATGAGGGAGGAGTGGGTGGATGAGTAAACGAAAGGGGGGGGGTTAATTAGAAGTATTAGGAAAATAAAAACACGTGGTGGAAAGAAAAATAGATGAAGTTCAAAATTAAAATAGACGATATCTGTCTGAAATGTTCATTCCATATTTACTCCTTCATATATATATAACTAAAACAAATACTAGAAAGAAACAATGTTATTTATAAGTTTAAATGCCCTTTGGAAGAATGTAACTCCCATAATAATAATAAAGCTAATAGCTACATTGGTTCTACAAGCACTACCCTATCCCGCCGCCTCACCATGCATCTTGTAAACTCTAGCTAAATTTACCAACATCTACAAACATATAACTGCCCTCCCTCTTATTTAAGACACATTCTAGTTAATAACACTAAAATTATACATTCCCTAACCAATTTTAAAAAATTAAAAATACTGGAAGCTATCTACATAAAAACACAACAACCTAAAATTAACAACATCACATATGAAACCAGTGATAACATTTTAAAATGCTTAACGTAATGCGATTTTGTTCTGTGATGCCATCCAGCGTTGCTGAATTTAAAATCGTCAACGACTTCCTGGAACAATGCGAAAAACGTTCTATGCGCATTTCTCCGCCGTCTTTTAAAAATTCTCTTCTTTCTCCAGCTGTTTTGTTGATTTGCTTTTGACACCTGAGGATGATTCGACGGAGAATCGAAAACGTTCGTGAAACCTGTGAAACCCATGGAACATTTATTTATTTTTTTTATTTTAATACAAAAAAGACCATCAGAAAAATTGAAAAAATAAAAAAGGTATAATTAAACAGAAAAATTGTAATATTTTTAACAATGTTTGCATAAATATATATATATATCAAGGGAGGCGCGAGAGCGCTCTATCCCTTAATAGACTGCACGAATGGCCTATGCTGGAAATCTCATTTCTTTGATCAATCATAACTCAAAAACCAATAAACCAAATTAGTTAAAACGTTGCACAAAATTTTTATTTGATAGGTTCTATAAGTGTGTAGAATTTCAGCATCATTAGTCAAGGCAACCCAGAGATCCAGAAAGTTCAATCATGAAATCATGTTATCCGTGTGTACGTACGTACATACGTATGTGCCACCCTGTATCTCATCAACTATTTGATGGATTAAGCTGATTTTTGGCAGAGATAGAGGTTCTAGAGTCTAGTTGATGGCATTTTAATTTCAGTTTACCATATACCTTAGTTTTCCAGAAAATTCCAAATACACTTTATTCCATACACTTTATTCCATATCTTATCGACCATTTGATGAATTCAGCTGATTTTTGGCAAAGATAGAGGTTCTAGTGTCTAGTTGATGGCATTTTAATTTCAGTTTACCATATACCTTGATTAGTCAAACTACCAACTATACCAAGTTATGAGATAGCATTGTATATTGCATAGCCTTTACAAAAGTAGTGACATTCCATGAAAGTGTAAAAATTTGGGAATTTCCTTGCTTTTGTACATTTAGTGTATATTAATTTTCATCTTAACCCTATTAAGGGCATATGATTTCAGTATACTGGCATTTTTCCTGGAATATATATATATATATATAACAATATTTTAATAAATAAATAAATATTAATTATGTTTCACCTACAGACACTAGTGTTTCATGCTCATGCAATCACCAGTGTCGGAAATGATAATTACTGCTGGTCGAAGGATTCGAACCCAGTCACAAAGTTACCTTAACTCTGCAGCTCGGTATTTTACCCCTCGGCCACCAAGAACTATCATGGGATAAGAGGAGAGAATTAAGTTCTATATTATTTTGAGGCTGTGGACAAATACAGGAAGCTAGTAAAATAGTGTTCAGCTAATGCTAAACTTGACAGCTTATTATAACCCTCTTAAAGAGCTCAATCCTATTTGAAGGGGGCTTATTAATAAATAAATATTCATTATTTGTGACCTACAGACACTAGGTCACTCGAGGATATATATATATATATATATATATATATATATATATATATATATATATATATATATATATATATATGTATATATATATATATATATATTAATGTGAAATATTTTGAAAACAATTAAATAAATTAATTTTTCATTTAAATTGCACGATTGTTGATTTTCAAAATATTTCACTTTAATATATATATATATATATATATATATATATATATATATATATATAATTATTTCCACAATCAGACAACGCCGCAACCTACAACCTATGAAAGAAACAAACCGGAAGTCCTAGACTCGAGTTTCGCCCTCCTTTGGGCTCATCAGTAGAACACATCCGAACTCAGGATTCGAAACCCGAGTCACTTGCATGGTAAGCGAGTACTCTGCCACTGAGCTACCTCGCCACATACAAGAATGTCTATTAATTTACACAGATTAAGCAAACCGCGGCGATGGCTGACTGTGGAATGTACCTACTCTTTTCAACACTACTTGTGAGACATCAGCCTGGGTTCATAGTAGTTGGATGACTTCACCCCTTGTTGAAAAGAGTAGGTATATTCCACAGTCGGCCATCGCCGCGGTTTGCTTAATCTGTGTAAATTAATAGACATTCTTGTATGTGGCGAGGTAGCTCAGTGGCAGAGTACTCGCTTACCATGCAAGTGACTCGGGTTTCGAATCCTGAGTTCGGATGTGTTCTACTGATGAGCCCAAAGGAGGGCGAAACTCGAGTCTAGGACTTCCGGTTTGTTTCTTTCATAGGTTGTAGGTTGCGGCGTTGTCTCATTGTGGAAATAATTATATATATCATCTCACATTCAAGAAATCTGATATATATATATATATTAAAGTGAAATATTTTGAAAATCAACAATCGTACAATTTAAATGAAAAATTCATTTATTTAATTTTTTTTTGCAAGCTTTCGTTGTAGAACAACTTTGTCAGGCGAGACTGTCTTATAGTTTTTTTCTTCTTTTCTTCCTCCTCATTTTGATGGTATTAATCCCGAAGGGGTCGGATCACGATATGAGCAGAAAGAGACGTAAAGTTCTTAAGACGTTAGGATAAGTGTAGTCCTGGCGATGTTATGCGCAGATTGGCGCTTTTTTTAGGTAAGGAAATTGACAACATCTTTGAAGCACGGATTAGAATGTATTAAGGTGAAATATTTTGAAAATCAACAATCGTGCAATTTAAATGAAAAATTCATTTATTTAATTTTTTTTGCAACCTTTCGTTGTAGAACAACTTTGTCAGGCGAGACTGTCTTACAAGGTTTTTTCTTCTTGTCTTCATATATATATATATATATATATATATATATATATATATATATATATATATATATATATATATATATATATAAAATCCTTGAACCCATTTTCTATCCCTAATTCCTTTAGAAGACATATCATTAAATCCCAAAACAGTAACGGCCAAATATTATTCCTAATATTGGCTCACGGGATTTATATAGAAATATTTTTTTATTTTTTCATTTTTTATTTTTTTTATATCTCTTTAAATCTTCTCCGGTTTTAATTTCAACTGTTACTTTTCACCTCCACCCTTTTTTTTCAAACCTTATTAAACCTTCCTTACACTAAATTTAAACAAACATACATAACACTCTAAGCAAACAACGCGTCCAAACGAGAGTGACACGTGACTTCCGAAACAGATGACAACAGAAGTTGAAGAGAGATAGCTAAGTCCTTCTGTGCTTGAAACCGACGGTACGAATGGTGTACTAATTTTTCTGTACCAAAATACCAATATATATATATATATATATATATATATATATATATAAGTCAGTTGATATTATATTCCAATAACCATGGTTTTATTTTATTATTTTTATTTTTTCACATTTCCAAAAAACATAACATTTCTGTGAGATATATTTTTACGGTCCGTTTCATTTGTCTTGTGCCAAACAACGTTTTTATGTGAATATCGTCTCTGCAATATTACAAAAATCATCAGAAAAATTTACAAAGAGTAAAAAGTTCTTGGATTAAAGTGTCTTGAAAAAACCTACACTATACAGTGGTTCATTTTTGGGTGAAAACAAACAAAAAACAAAGAAAAAGAGCAAAACTCACACGTGGGGGAACCCACTAATACGCCATTTTGAATTTTTCATTCAAAGCTATTACATCCTAAAAGTTGTGCGGGCATTTATAAATTTTAATTCAGTAATATTTCTTAAAATAGTTAATAAGTTCTATAATTTATTCATAAAAATTCTAATTCACTTGAGCGTAATTTTTTTACTATCTAAAGTTACATCAATTAGCCTTCAGATGTCTATTTAGGTCATTTGGATACGAAACTCTTTTAAGTTCAACAGTTTAGAGCTAGTTTCATAGACTCAGCCATCCATTCAAGCAACTATTAAGATTGTAATACTTCCGTGTTTTTGTGGAAGATGTTTTGTATTTATTTCAATCAATATTAAGATAAGCTTAATTACCCAGAATTCTTCACTTAAGTAGTAAGTTTCTATTAAATGCGAAACTAAGGGGGAGGAATTTGTCACTCACAACGAAAATATTTTATAGTTATCTAGACATGATTCAAAATACCGAAGGGAGCTATTAAATATTTATTTATTTATTTTATTTTATTTTATTTATTTATTTTATTTTATTTTTTATAAAATGATGTTTAAATACCTCATTTTAAAGTATTATGAGGATTCTAAAGTACTTTTAAGGACATTTATACTTAAAGTTAATTGTGATTACGTTTTAAATTTAACTCGCATTATCATGTGAATACCGACAAGCACCAATGTCAATATCAGGTCCCACTTTAATTGTATGCCTATATTTAATATTAGGTTGTGTACATTCTTTAATTTATGAATGTTTAAATAACTCATTTTAAAGTATTATGAGAATTCAAAAGTACTTTTAAGGACATTTATACTTAAAGTAATTGTGATTACGTTTTATATTTAACTCGTATTATCAGGTGAATATATATATATATATATATATATATATATATATATATATATATATCCTCGAGTAGCCTTTGGGCCTTGATAAGCAGTTACTAAACTATATATATATTAGTAAATATATAATTTCTTTATTTTGATAGTTGTTGATAACCATGCTTTTACAAGCAAGTATTTACTTGAAAATGGATGATGTCATAATGGATAAATGGCAGCTTTTGGTAACTTTTGAACAAAATAATGCTCATTTTCTGACTTTATCTATTTTCAAGTAAATATATATATATTAGTTAACCTTCATGGCTGACAGTGAACAACATCCGATCGATGCAGGGCATGTGGGAAAACTGCCAGCCTCAAACATAGTCTCACTGGACGTGAGCATGCTCTGAGAAACTACACCTGGAGACACAATGAAATATTCGGGATTTTTGCAGAGGTTTTGAACTTCATATTGTGAGACTGCCAATAAAGCTCCCAGTGGCACCAGTAGAAGGATTCAATTCGTTAAAGAAGGAAATAGTTCAAAGTCTTTGTGTAAAAAATAGGCAGTGAGTGTTATTGTTTGATGGCTGCATTGACTGGCACTTTGTATCGACTTTCTAGTTGAAATAATGTTAATAGATCAGCGTCTGGATATTGTCATTAAGTCCGTTAATTTAAAAAAGGTTTTCGTCATTGAATTAACGGTTCCATTTCACGAAAATTTTGACTTGGTACACCAGCGCAAATTGGAAAGACATGAAGATCTACGAGAACACCGTGTAAGAAATGGCTGGGAAATCATTGTATTTCCTATCGAAGTCGGATGCCGAGGTTTTATTGCCAACTCAACCGTCACGTTTTTGAATAATCTTGATTTTTTTTCTTCCATCAGACAAGAAAAAAATACATAAAGAAAATACAAGACAAGGCTATATCTGCATCAGCGTGGATGTGGCAATACCACAGAGTGACGACAACCCATCAAAGTCTGAGATAGTGGTGGGTTAGAGTTAGCGTTAGGGTTATTAGGGCCGACAATCCAACAACGTCTGGTAGTATCGTGAGATAGTGGTGGGTTAGAGTTAGCGTTAGGGTTATTGGGGCCGACAATCCAACAACGTCTGGTAGTATCGTGAGATAGTGGTGGGTTAGAGTTAGCGTTAGGGTTATTGGGGCCGACAATCCAACAACGTCTGGTAGTATCGTGAGATAGTGGTGGGTTAGAGTTAGGGTTAGGGTTAGAGTTAGCGTTAGGGTTATTGGGGCCGACAATCCAACAACGTCTGGTAGTATCGTGAGATAGTGGTGGGTTAGAGTTAGCGTTAGGGTTATTGGGGCCGACAATCCAACAACGTCTGGTAGTATCGTGAGATAGTGGTGGGTTAGAGTTAGCGTTAGGGTTATTGGGGCCGACAATCCAACAACGTCTGGTAGTATCGTGAGATAGTGGTGGGTTAGAGTTAGGGTTAGGGTTAGAGTTAGCGTTAGGGTTATTGGGGCCGACAATCCAACAAAGTGTGGTAGTGGTGATGATACTTCAGCCCCGAAACCATGATTCATCATCTGATTGCGGCTTTTTTGGAAGCAATGCTGTTGTACAAGCAACAGTTATTGTATAAACTATTTAGATATTTCTTTCTTTATAATTATTCGTTTTTTTTTTGTCATGATATAAATGATTTCAAGAACTGTTTCATCCCATTCCGTTTTTTATTTAAATGACTGATATTTTTTGTTTGTTTGCAAATGTCACAGACACTGACTTTTTTATTATTTTGATTAAAACTGTGAATACGATGAGAAAATCTGGGTTCAGAAAAGTAAACTTCATTTTCTTTTTTAAGCACATCTCCAATAATTTGAGAGATGGTTTTATTAAGTGTGTCTTTGTGTACCAACCATTTAAAACATTGGCCATATCATACGAATGCACACAAATTCGTACAGCTAGAAACATGTACGCACAATTCACTAGGGTCCTAAGCCTAGGGGTTATGGGGGCCATTTTTCTCATGAGAGCAAGTTTATTGGTGCAGCCAGATTGACCACAACAATACAAAGAATCTCTATGAATGGCACTGCATTCTTCCATTTTTTATTTACCCTACCATCAACACTAAATCCAAGTGACAATCCCCCCGGACTTAGGGTTAATGGGAGAGTAAGTCCTTTTTACTATCTTTTCAGGCATAAAGCGCCGCCCCCTCTCTGAACAATTGAGTGGCAGGCAACCATCTTTTTTTTGTGTGTGTCGTAAAGTCGGCTTAAAATGTGTTTAAATAATAAAAGTGTACATGCCGTTAGATACTTAAATTCTACTGTGTTTGGTATAACTTATTTTTTGTTGTTTATTTGCTTACGATATCTAAACTGTTAACTTTTCTGCACTTTTACCGAGTTTTATATACTCCGCCTGTAAACCCGTGGTTTTATATTACTAGACTGAGTGAATGTACATGTAATGGGAGTAGAATTATACGCTGTTTTCCCGTCTGTGTAACACATCACCACAGGACTGCTTCCTTGCAGACTACAAGATGGTCATCTTCAAATTCAATGTCAACAAATACTTGTTATAAACCGTCCTTAGAAGTAATCAAACTTTGTTCATTCCATTCATCATTTAAAATCCTCCCATAATGTTCTTCATCATTCAACTGACAATCAACCTATCTCATTAACCTTTATCCTCGAGTGGCTTATGGCCTTGATACGTGGTGTATCATTAATAAAAAAAAATAAGGTAAACGTTACTATTGGTAAAAAAAGGGCCAAAATCAAAGTGTAGTATCTGTTCCGATGGATACTGCACCCCATAAACTGGTATTGTCTTGGCCTTCGGGGCTTGATTTACGCTAGTCTATGGGTCGGTTCTGTGCAGTTCTAGGAGGTTACCCTCCCAGGCTTCGCCTCCCCTCTTTGGGGAGGAGTAAGTTTATTGCTTACTGCCTGAGGCGCCCCTACCGGGGAATGCCGACGGGGCTGCCTAGTTTTTTTTTGTATATTTGTATTTGTTTTTGTTTTTCAGTTTTGCCATTTTTTCTACTAACCAAGTTTACGATAAGACCAGATTAATCGCAGGAAAATTGTCTCGGTAAAAAAACTGTATCTATAAAAGTTATTTCCCTTGAAATTGGCAAGGGAGATAAATACAACATTCTTAAAATTACGTTTCCTTTTTTGTATGTCGATTGTAGCGGAAATTCTCGCCAAACAAAAGGTTACAAAAGACCTCCAATTCGATCATTAAAATAACTCCACCCTATATTTAATTATATCTTCTTCTTCCTCTTCTTCGTTGTCGTCTTCTTCCTTTTCTTCGTTGTTGTCTTCTTCCTTTTCTTCGTTGTCGTCTTCCTCTTCTTCTTCCTCTTCTCTTCTTCCTCTTCTTCTTCTTCCTCTTCTTCTTCTTCGTCGTCGTCTTCTTCTTCGTCGTCGTCTTCTTCTTCCTCCTCTTCTTCTTCTTCCTCTTCTTCTTCTTCTTCTTCGTCGTCGTCTTCTTCTTCTTCGTCGTCGTCTTCTTCTTCCTCTTCTTCTTCTTCTTCTTCGTCGTCGTCGTCTTCGTCGTCGTCTTCTTCCTCTTCTTCGTCGTCTTCTTCTTCCTCGTCTTCTTCTTCTTCTTCCTCGTCTTCTTCTTCTTCCTCTTCTTCGTCGTCTTATTATTATTATTATTATTATTATTATTATTATTATTATTATTATTATTATTATTTACTCACTATGAGTTTTCACACAAGTCATTATCAACGATTGCTCACTGATAATAACAAATGGTGTTTCCTGAAGTTTAAGTGGCAACAAATCTCCCAAGATGTCCAGCACTCCGCTTCCTTCGATAACTGCTGCAAATTATTTTGCGTTATCGCAACAGTCGTTTACCATTGATTTCTTGCTGACACTGACCGTTGGTCTTCTCTAGAATTTAAGTGGCAACAGGCCTCCCTAAAGTTCGAATGCGTTCTGCCCCTATTATTATTGTTACTCACTAGGAGTTCTCACACAAGTCATCATCAGTGATTGCTCACCGAAAACAACCAGTCGTGTTCCCAGAGTTCCAGTACTCTCCACCTCTTTTTGATCACACCCGCAACTGACCCTGCAGTATCGCAACAGCCGCTTACCATTGATTTCTCGCTGTCAACGACTATTCGTCTCCCCTGGGATTTGGGTGGCAATAAGCTTCCCCAAGGTCCTAGCACCCTCCACACTTTTCCATGGGAGCAGCTTGTGATGTTTCGTGCAGTTTCTGTTCCTTGGTTCGTCGGATAGGGTTTTCCCTGTGGGTTTGTTTTCTTTCCGTTATAACTTCCATGTGACTGGTTACCATTCGTAGCTTATGTGCGTTGGTTTCTGCATTCTAGGATGTTCCTTAAGATTGTAGCTGTTTTGATCATTGCCGTCCTTTGTATGGTCTCAGTCTTTTCTCCCAGTCTTTTCTCCAGGTTTTTTAGGACTGTTCCTAGTGCTCCTTCGATTATTGGTATTATATTGACTTTCTTCATACTCCATACCCCTTTCAGTTCTCTGGCAAGTTCCGTGCATTATTATTATTATTATTATTATTATTATTATTATTATTATTATTATTATTATTATTATTATTATTATTATTATTATTATTATTATTTACTCACTAGGAGTTCTCACACAGGGCATCATCAGTGATTGCTCACTGGTAATCACCGGTGATTTTCCCGTGAGTCTGTGTGATAACAAGGCTCGTCAGATTTCCAGTAGTGTTCACATCTTTCGATAACTTTTGCAAATGACTTTGCTTTATCACAACAGTCGCTTACCATTGATTTCTCGCTGGCAACGACCCTGTGTCTTTTCTGGGATTTGGGTGACAATAATCCTCATCACGGTCAAAGTCCTCTCTGCACATTACTAGTGGAGGTCTGCTTAGTCCTCTCCTTCCTCGATCTTTCCATCCTCCTTGACCCTTCACGATATTTTCTGTGGTATCAGCCGAGGCTGATGCTATCCCTTTTTTAGAGGGGGGGGGGGTATGAAATTTCTTGCATGTTCTGTTCCTTGGTTTCATCGGGTGGTGTTGTTTGTGTGTTTTTGTTTTCTTCCTATTGCAACTTCCATGTAAATGGTCAGCATTCGTAGCTTATGTGGGTTGGTTCTCACATTCAAGGATTTTCACTTTTGGGGGGAGGGGTAGTTTATGAAATTGTTGCAGTTTCTGTTTCTTGCGTTCTTGTATACTTTATGCGATTTTGTTTTCTTCCTATTGTTCCTTGCACGTGATTGGTTAGTCTTCGTAGCTTATGTGGAAATGTTTCTGCATTCAAGGATTTTCCTTAAGATGTCAGCTGTTTTTATCATTGCCGTCCGTTGTATGGTCTAAATCTTCCCTTTGATTCCAATTTCTCCCATTCTTTTTTTCCAAGTTCTTCGGAACTGTTCCTAGTGCTCCAACGATTATTGGTATTATATTGACTTTCTTCATACTCCATATCCCTTTCAATGTTCTGGCGAGTTCTGTGTATTTGTTTCGTTTTTCTGTCTCCTTGATATTCACCCTGTGAACTGCTGGGACGGCAAAATCTACAATTTGGCAGGATTTTTTCCTTTTTGTCGATTATTATGACATCCGGTCTTCTTGCTTCTGTGAGTGTATCTGTTTGCACCTCCATATCCTAGAAAAATTGTGTTTTTCGTTTTCCAGTACTCTTTCTTGTTTATGTTTGTACCATTTAACCACATGTTCGAAATGCAGTTCCCGGTGTACTACTTTTCCCACACAGTCGTGTCTTTTCTTGTATTCTTTTAGGGCTAGTTTGCTACATTCACTTATTATATGATTTACTGTTTCGTCTCTTTATCCACACAGTCTGCATTTACTGTTTTCTTCGGTTTTATCTATTTTAGCTTTAATGTACTTTGTCCTAATTGCATTGTTCTGTTCGGTCGTCAGTAACGATTCCGTTTCTCTGTTCAAGTGTTCTTTTCTCAGCCATACCCAGCTATTTTTGTGGGTCTCTTCCCTTGTTAGTTTTATGAAATGTCCATGTAGTTATTTTTTTCTCAGATTTTTTTCTTGTTTTTTTGTTTTTTGTTTCTGGTTTCGGTGCTTCCTGGGTTGTTCATCGGGACGGTTTCTCTTGCTAATGTGATTAGTCTTTCTGTGTGCTGGCTGATGTATTTCTCCAGCTCTTTTTTGTGTCTTCCACACATTCTTCTATACTTACCAGTCCTCTTCCTCCTTCGTTTCTCTTCACGTAGAGTCTGTCGGTATTGGATGTAGTGTGTTGTGCATAGTCATTAATTTTCTAGTCCTCCGGTCAAGGTGCCTGAGTTTTTCTTTAGTCCAACCTATGAATAGTCCAGAATATCTTATTTGTGATACTGTCCAGATGTTTATTTCTTTTACTAGATTTCTGCTATATAATTCCGTTTCAAAGACCTTTCTTGTTCTTCACAAATATTCTTTTCCAACCTTCTCTTTAATTTCTGTAGATTTGATGATGTCTGCTTCCAGAACTCTCAAATATTTATAGCTATCCTGTTCGCCTGGCACTTTCATCTCCTCTTGATTAGGCAGTTCCATGCTCTCTGTTGTCTCCAGTTTTCCCATTTTCATCTCTAGCAGTGCACATTATTATTATTATTATTATTATTATTATTATTATTATTATTATTATTATTATTATTATTATTATTATTATTATTATTATTATTATTATTATTGCTGTTGTTGTTATTTACTCACTAGAAGTTTTCTCTCGGGTCAGCATCAGTAATTGCTCAGTGATAATAACCGTTGGTGTTCCCTGGAGTGTGAGTGACAAGTATCTTCAGATTTCCAGTACTATTTACCTCTTTCAATAACCATTGCGAATGACTTATCAGAACAGCCGCTTACCATTTTTTTTTTAAGTGACAACGATCATTGACCTTATCTGTGATTTAAGTGGCAATAAGACTCCCAATTTCCGAGTCCTTTCCGCACTCTTCCAGTGGAGGTCTGGTTAGTGCTCTCCTCTGCCTTGACCCTTCACGGCTATCTTGTGTAGCATTTTAATGAACAAATACTGACTCTCTTTTTTTTTCAGAGAGACTATACTTTTTACTTGTTTTTTTAAACCGAGTTTATCAATAAATTTCAATTCATATTTGTAGAATTGTCTTTCTCGTTCGATGATTTTGTTTTTTTCTCTACAACCGAACCCACTTAAGTAAAAGACCCTACGAAATGAAGTGTTGACAATTCTACTCTTTTACTACCAAACTTCAATAATTAAATTAAAATACAGAAGCCCTCACTTTTTTCAAAAAAAAAGAAATGCATGTTTCTCTCTGTTTTGTTATTGTTTTCTTTGCGGATTTTTATTGACCGCTCAAAAGAAAAAGAAATAATGTGTAAGTCACGTATATGCACTGGCGTAGCTAGGGGGGGCGAGGGGGGCGGGCCGCCCCGGGCGGCACACCTGAGGGGGCGGCATTTTGAGAGGGTAAAAATAGAAAGTAGAGAAAAAAATTAAAAAAAACAAAAGTTAACAAAAAATATGAAATTTTATACTATAATTTTATATAATAATAAATTTAAATGAGAACATTTGAAAACCTGAAAATGTTATGAAATGATAAAATCATTTTTATTTACTTTTTTGTCGTTGTTGTTAAAGTCCGAATTTTCGCCAAATAACATAGATGTATCAAGGAGAGAATAGTCCGATGTAGTTTTCTTTTCTTTGTCTTCATAATGTTATTATTAAGAGGGCGAGCCCTCCGAAGAGAAAAAACGTCTTGTATCGGTGCTTTTTTAAATCCGTGTGTGTAATCGCTCGGTTTTCAGAAATTTGTTGTTAATAACGTTTCAACTCTTTTAAAAATAGTTTTAATATATTTTAAACAAATGTATTTATGAATGGCAAATAAGGCTATAAATTTATTTTTTGTGAGAGAACTGTCGCAAGGCATCAAGTTGGTTGAAAATTTACAAACAGATTTTTCGCGCCTTTTTTTCGGCAAAGTTATCAATGACTCTATCAAAATTCACTTCCTCGACAAGTTCCCTCTCTATTGAGAGGATTGCCAAGTCTGTAAGTCTTGTCTGGCTCATTGCTGATCTAAGGTAGTTTTTTATGAGCTTCAGTTTTGAGAAAGAGCGCTCACAGCTAGCAACGCTAATAGCTCTGGTGAGGAAAATTCTCAGCAAGATCACAATATTAGGGACGGAATCCCCAAGTTGGTATCTTTGTATAAAGTTCAAAAGTTCAAGAGGTCCATCGATTTTGTCTTTTTCTGAAGCTATTACAACATACTGTAACCTCTTCTTTTCAGCAAAGAATTTCTCTTTTTCTATATCTTCGTCAAATCCACCAAGCTGACAATCATAATTATCATCAAGCAGATTTGACGGTATAAGAAAAGCGTATTTATTTGCAAGATTGTGAACTTGTTGAAATCTGCAAGATATTTCTTCAGTCAATCTGTCTATGACAGACAGCATTTCCCGTCTCAACTCAGTATCAAAACTCAGCGCTGCATCAGTCAATCCTTCACCATCCATTCGTTTCTTTTTGCGAATACGACGCTCCATGCTTATCCCCATTTCAGAGCAGAGTGTTTTTGACTCGTCTATTGCAGTGTCCACTATCTTTTCTCTATTCTGAAGAAGGAAATCTTTCAACGCCGTCAGCCTGACAGAACTTTGTTGCAGATCCAGCCCTTTTTTTTGAAGATATTTCTGGGCATCATTGATTTCTGGGAGAATAGTTTTCCAAAGGTTCAGAAATAAAAGAAACGGAAACGATAGTACCGAGTTGAGAATTAAAGATGCATCTGATCTTGTGGTTGCATTTTCTCCTTCTTCTGTGAGCTGTTCCAGGGCAATGACGACTTCCACTATTGTTTTTATCACAACATCTACAGCATCTGCTCGACTACTCCATCTAGTATCCACAGTCCGTTTGATACTTAGACCGGTCAACTGAATCAAGATGTCCCAGCGATGTGTAGATGCAGAAAAGAACGAGAATAACCGGTCCAGTGTGCCAAAAAATGTAACAGAGTGAACCGCTACTGAAGTTATATATTTTTATACATTCGCAACCTTAGCTATAAGCTCTTTATTATTCATATTATTATATGAATGAATCGCCCTAACTTTTTGGACGCATTTAATTTAATTATGTTTTTACGTGCATAAAATAAAATAAACTAAAATAAATGTTATGCACGTAAAAACATAATTAAATTAAATTACATATATATATATGTGTGTGTGTATAATAGTCATTCACACACAGGACTGTTTCGCTGTTTACAGCTCATCGGTGCGGCTAGACTTTAGCAACTACTTCCAGCTAGGAACGAAATCCGATCATCTGAGAGAGCGAGGGAGAAATATTTTAACAACAATTAGCAGCCTTTGGGCTGATATCACAGTGTAGTATCTGTTCTAATGATACACTTCTCCTTTTCTGTCGTCGGTCAGTATGGGGAAATCGTTCATGACTGAGAATTTTTATTTTTGTTCCTATCCAGAGTGCCCCTTTTTGTGGAGCTGGATTTTCCCCACATTAAAAACCGGCCTTGTGTCTAACTCTGCCCTCGTGGAGAGGCAAGTAAATGGGAACAATCGGCAGTCGTTGCCAAACCGACCTCAGCTCTAATTGTACACAAGATCTAATTTTAAACAAGACCATTGCTATATTCGCTTACGGCCGTTTGCCATTTTCGGCTCTCATTATGCTCAACATTATGGGAGCATTATAATAAATACGTATTTATTTTATAACTATATATGTGCATATATACATATATATATGTGCATATACACATATATTTATACATACATATACATATATACATACATACGTGCATATATACATATATACATATATACACGCACATACACATATATAAATACGCATATATACATACATATATATGTATATATATATATATATATATATATATATATATATATATATATATATATATATATATATATATATATATATATAAAGAGGTGTACTAAAAGCGAACTTTTAGGAAAGGTAAAACCCTATTGTGAAAAGTATACAGCTCAATATCCAGGATAGAGCAGGTAGAAATGAAGGAGAATCGAAAGGAATTAGAGAAAGCAAAAGCCAAATCAAAATTCAATTCAAAAGTTCAAAGCAAGGTATATTCCGCAAAAAGGCAATTTATTCAAGTTAAATTTTCCTTAAGCCAGGCTTTTCAAAGATCAAAATCTTATCATCAGAGGAAGTCGCTGGGATAGATAAGTTGGCAATGGCCAAGATTTAAAATTTGAAAAAATGAAATAAAATAAAAGTTGTAGGGAAAGAAACGTAGGGCAAAACTGTGCCAGGGTGCAAGCAAATGTCCGATTGCCAAAAAGTCCGGTGTCGAAGAGTCCTGCCTGCCTGCATCATCGAATGTACCTCTTATTGGACTCTTTACCCTTCTTGGATCTTCTATTTTCGCCGTACCTGAAGTTGTGGCTTCTTGGATTTTAACTTTGAAACTTCTCTCATTACTTCTCGTGCCTCTAACGACCTACCTATCTACATCGTATCCTCTCCGCTGGACTCTTCGACACCGGACTTTTTGGCAATCGGACATTTGCTTGCACCCTGGCACAGTTTTGCCCTACGTTTCTTTCCCTACAACTTTTATTTTATTTCATTTTTTCAAATTTTAAATCTTGGCCATTGCCAACTTATCTATCCCAGCGACTTCCTCTGATGATAAGATTTTGATCTTTGAAAAGCCTGGCTTAAGGAAAATTTAACTTGAATAAATTGCCTTTTTGCGGAATATACCTTGCCTTGAACTTTTGAATTGAATTTTGATTTGGCTTTTGCTTTCTCTAATTCCTTTCCATTCTCCTTCATTATATATATATATATATATATATATATATATATATATATATATATATATATATGGCTGGTTTTAATTCTTGAACAAAATTTCCATTAATTGAGAATAAATTGCTTTAATTCATTTCAATCACTAAGTTTAAAAAATGCAAGCATTAATTATTTCTGGAGATATACTCAGTGACCGGCTGACCTAACAGGATAGGGCCAAGCCTAGGCTTCGGCCAAGCACCAAAAAAACAAAATGACCTCAGAAAGATTTCATACTTAAAGGGGAACTTTCATATAAATTTTTATCGAATAGGTTCGAAAAGAAAGTTGGATATTTGGGTGTATATACACCGACATCAAAGAGGAAATAACATTAGATGCGAAAGTTTGAATTCATTAATTTTATTACTGTCCAAACGTTTGTTTTTGTAGCATACTTTTTATAACTCCTTGTAAACTTTACAATTGCTAGCTGGGGGATCGGACAAAATCACCCCGGGCAACCCCCACCATCTACTTAAAACAAAAGGAAAACAGATAAAATCTCAAATGAATAAAAAATATTAAAAATCAGTTTTCATATTTTAATTTTAATTTAATTGAATTTAGGAAAATTAGATACCGTAGAACTAATTTTCGCAAGGTATGAAAATTAAGAATAATGTTAACTTAATAATAATGGACCAGTTTTCCTACCTAGCAAAAAAATTTCCATGGACGAATTATCCATGGGCGAATTATCCATGGACGAATTTTCCGGGCACCCAAATGCCGGGGGGGGGGCGGCAAATTTTACTACCGCCCCGGGCGGCAAAAGATCTAGCTACGCCACTGCGTATATGTTCCGTATTTTTTAACCACTTATCTAACAGACACTATGTAACGTTATGATATATTTAAAGAAGTTAAGAGAACACAAGTGTAGAAGTGAGATAAAGCATACTGACGAGAGTCAGGATTTATTCAGACTGAGAACGAGGCTGATAGTGCATGCCGGGAGTAGACAAGGAAAGGGAGGGGGTTGTATAGTCCAACATGCATGGGTAAGGAGTATAATGTAACACTTCCACTAACCAAATTTAAAAGAGAAGTTAAGAGAGATTTATTCAGACTGAGAACGAGGCTGATAGTGCATGCCGGGAGTAGACAAGGAAAGGGAGGGTGTTGTATAGTTCGACATACATTGGTAGAGAGCATAATATAACATCCTCCTTTTTTTAGATGAGGAGTGTCCGTACTCTATGGAGTTACATTGTTTAACCAGGACTGCTATCAGTTTGTATAGTCTTCGAGGTATGCTTGCCTTCGTATTCCTCTACAAGTGTGTGTGTAGGTCCTGACAGGAGATTCGTCTTGGATAGATTCCTTAGCGTCGGTTGCTTGGTGTAGTGAGCAAGTTTCTTGTGTCCTGTCGGTGAAGGTAAAGGGTGGGGGCTGAATATTTGGTATGTACTCCATCGCTGTCTCTGGTTGTTCTAGCTAACAAGTGGGTGTGCATCCTGTCGTTTGTGGTTGCTCCGGGGTTGTATAGTCTAACATACATTGGGTAGGGAGCATAATGTAGCACACTAAATAATAAAGTGTTTACAAAATCATAAAATTATTAATACCAAACTTCAAAAAGAAAATTAAAATTTCCCTTCCCCATGTTTTGTTATTGATTTCTTTACGGAATGTGTTTTTGTTATTGACTGCTTGTTTACGTTTTTTTACCACAAACAAGGCAGATTGCAACTGAAGCATAAGGGACTACTGTGATAGGGGCCAGATTTATAGGATGGCAACCTGAGTGAGGATTTAGACAGCAAGATGTTTGTTCACATGACATTTAAATGTTTGCATTTTTTGACACAGTCGGGGAAACAAAGAGCAGGCAGGGAGTTCTAAAGATATGAGCTACAAGGAAACAAGTTTTTATAGTAGAAAATGTTCCGGGATCTCTCCAATGAAGGGTGAGATTCTGTTGCTAGTTGGGTGGGTCGGGAGTATTTTCCCTGAAAGGGGTACGAGTAGGTAAGTTCATCGGGGTACATTCCGTCGAAGTATTTGTAAAACAAAAACATGGATGCAACACTACAGAGATGTGACAGGGACTGGAGCTTTCTCTCTTTTCTCCTTTTCTTTCCCAGACAACACACGTACGTACGACACAATCCTGCCCGGATCCCTTTGAGGCGAGGGTCCTCAACAAACGCAACGAGCGACACATACAAACTTATGTACGTCCAGTGAAGCACACACACACGCCGCTCATCGAACGCATATGCACATGGTCCCCACTTTAAATACATCATAACGTAACATAGTGTATGTTAGATAAGTGCTTACAAAATACGGAACATATGCGTGACTTACACATTATTTCTATTTCTTTTGAGCAGTCATGCACTCTCTCACTGGCAAAAAAACACACGTAATAAGATATTTCACGGTATTATTTACCTCCTCTTCAGGGGGGTTAGGCACAAGGCCAGTTTTATCTTACTCCCACAAGGTAAGATGTGACCCATGGTCGGGTCGGGAAAGTGGGACTTTAAAAGCCAGTGCCCGAGAAGGTGAGCACTCTGACCATTAAAAAATTGCCTGGGTAGCCCCGTCGGCATTGCCCGGTAGGGGCGCCTCAGACAGTAAGCAATAAACTTACTCCTCTCCAAAGCCTGGGAGGGTGGACATCCTAGAACTGCACAGGACAGACCCATAGACCGGCGTAAATCAAGCCACGAAGGCCAAGACATTACCGGTCTATGGGGTGCAGTATCCATCGGAACAGATACTACACTTTGATCTTGGCCAAAAGGCCGAGCACGGTAGCCGTTTTATTTAGGTAAAAGAAACGGTTACAGCAAATATTAAAAAAAAAAAAACAATGCATGAAAATGTACGTTGGTCATACCATTGGTCTATGTGCACGTTGCCCATAGCTAGACTCTCACAACAATACCTCGTTCTCTCTGTGGATTGGATCTACTTAGGTGTTCCCCAATTGTATAAAAAATATTTTATTGGAAAAAATTCATCATGGGGGAGTGGGACAATATTTACAAAAGTTTTATACAGGATTAGTAGTGCCCCCCCGCCCCGACCCTCTGCTAAGTGATAGACTGTCCACTGTTTTCCGGATGATCCGAAAACAAGCAGGTCGGTCTCCAATTGGGTAGGAATTAAGGAGGGCGGTCAAAAAATAAATTGAGTCTGGATGGGATGTGGGAATGGATGGTGGTGTCCTCCGAGATATAGGGTGACATAGAGTAAAAACAAAGTGTGGGGTGTGGGCATCTTTGGAGGCTCTCTAGTATCAAAATCAAAAAACAGGGTCAGAACGCATTCACTCTACTAGCTAAGGGTCTTTGTTAAAGTAAGCTTGAGGGGTGGGTTCCGTAGAACCCAGGACCGCGTGTGCCATGCCTATGCAGGGAACATGTGTTCATACCTGGCGCCTCGACGGATGCACAAGCTAGTGTCGTGCACCCACCTCCTATCGAACTCCGTGCGTGTAATCTCCTCCAATCGCATCTGATCTTCACTCTGAGCTGGTGCTTAAAGTAGACGATCAAATCACGATCGGAAACAGATTCCACCCTATGGACCTCGTCAAGACGTGAAACCCACGTCACAATTCTCGCTACGGTTAGGATGGCTAGAAAAACCATTCTTTTCTCCCTAGGCCACGGCGGGGCTACGTTGTTGACAACCAATGCTACATTTAGGGGCATCGGATGCTCGGCATCGATGCGAGCCGTTACCTCTCCGACATACTCCCAGAGTCGCTGAAGTTTGCTGCAAGCGAAAAAGGCGTGCTCGGCCGTTTCTCTTTCGCGGTCGTCGCAGCGCTGGCAGTAAGGATCTATCCTCACTCCATCTCTGGTGAGCTTGTCGTAAAGGGGCAGCGCGTTCCGGACCAGTCGCCATGTCAGAGAGTACTCAGAGTTGTTGAGGTGACTCTGACCTGGCGCCCAACTCCACCGAGAGCGGATCTCCTCCTCCGACCATCCCAGCCGCTCCCCAAGCGGATCCGAAGCGGACCTCTCCACTAACTCCCGATATAGTCTTTTCCTCGACTGTGTAAGAGTCCTAGGCCCCGGCAACGCCTTAAGCGCAGCTCGGCATTCGGTGAGGAACTACGAGGGGCTTCGACCTCGGGGGCGGGTATGAGGCCGGGGAAAGCTTTCCAGACCGCAGTGACCCAAGGAAGATCATCTGTCAAAGAGCGACCCAGAAAAGCCAATCTTTCGGCATGTCTATGACTTGCCAGATCAGGCATTCCCAGGCTCCCCTCGCTCGGACGTTGAGTACAGACCTGTCTGCGGACATATGGCTTCCCTCTCTTCCAAAGAAGCGAGAAGAGCAGGCGGGTGAAAACCAAAAGGCGATCCGCAGGCAAGTTTAGCTGCTTCGACTCTGAAGCCATACCATGGGCAGCGACGCGCGCCTGAAATTTAGCGAACCACTGGAAAAGTTGTCCTTACCTTCCGGTGGCTTCTGGCAGAGTGATGGGGAAACAGCTACTTTGTTTGGATTGTTTATTTATCCACCTAAATTTGCATAGTGGTCACATGACATCCTTTTGGCTAAATAAAAAAGGCTGTTTGTGGCTGTTTAGTGCCTTCCTTCAGAGACCGTCAGTAGGTCATAGTGTGGCTTCTTATTACTATAATTATTAGCAGACCTTGGCTTTGTTTACAAAACCAAGGTGGCAACACCGGCAATCTGTTGCAACACCCCCTCTATCCACAATTACAGAGGCAAGATGTTTACTTTCCATTTCCTCCTGTCAGTTGCCGTTGTTGGTCAACCTTGTAGCGTCACCTTTCGCTACACCACACGCGAACGTCACCGGCAAAAGCAGGAATAAATCTACTGATCGTTGTCGTTTGGAATAAATATTATTCCAAATCAGTAATAGATTTAAAAGGGGCGCCAAATAAGATGAAGAGATGTAAACGAATAAATTGGAAATGTAAACAGAAATTACGAATACCAAACTGCACCCCATAGACTGGTATTGTCTTGGACTTCGGGGCTTGATTTACGCCAGTCTATGGGTCTGTCGTGTGCAGTTCTAGGAGGTCCACCCTCCCAGCCTTTGCCTCCCCTCTTTGGGGAGGAGTAAGTTTATTGCTTACTGCCTGAGGCGCCCCTACCGGGGAATGCCGACGGGGCTGCCCAGGCAATTTTTAATGGCCAGAGTGCTCACCTTCTCGGGCGCTGGTTTTTCAAGCCCCACTTTCCGACCCGACCTTGGGTCACATCTTACCTTATGGGAGTAAGATAAAAATGGCCTTGTGCCTAACCTCCTGAAGAGGAGGTAAATAATATCAAAAGATACAGATTCTCTTTTAGTATATTTCCAAGATTTGCTGTTCCTTATCTCTATAAGGAACAAAAATTTTGGAAATATTCGTGAAATATTGTCTTCACTTCCTTTAAGAAGCACACCTATAAAATTTTCAAATCAGAACGTGGCGAGACATGGAAATTTAGAATGAAACTTAAGCGGCCTGTGAAACTACTTGTTAGACCAATGGCGATAACAGCATAATGAAATATTCAGCCAAAAATTTATTCAATTTACATATCATGCGGCAAAATAATAAAAATAAAAACTGTATTTCTTGTTTTGGGAAAGAGAAAAAAAATGATTCATTAAGCTGAAGGACAGAAAAATATTTATTCTGCTATCGTCGCATTTGGATGGCATACACTTTTAAAGTAGCCATGTTTCTATTGCCGACGCGCGGGAACGGGTACACCAAGTGGAGACCATATTAAAATTGGCGGACATTCATTTATTTATTTTTTTAAGTAATTTTGAATTTAAGCCTGTATTTTATTAATAACCAGTCACTGTTTTTATTTTAATTAGATGTACAAGCATACGCATTTTCTGATAAAAAGCAAACGCTATAAACGAATGTGATGTCAAGAAAATAAATGTATCTACTCACGTAATCTTCTTGGCCTTTTGGCTACGATCAAAGTGTAGTATCTGTTCCGATAGATACTGCACCCCATACTGGTGTTGTCTTGGCCTTCGGGTCTTGATTTACGCCGATCAATGGGTCTGTCGTGTACAGTTCTGGGAGGTCCACCTTCCCAGGCTTTGCCTCCCCTCTTTGAAGAGGAGTAAGTTTATTGCTTACTGCCTGAGACGCCCCTACCGGGGAATGCCGACGGGGCTGCCCAGGCAATGTTTAAACCCCACTTTCCCGACCCGACCTTGGGTCGCATCTTACTTGTGGGAGTAAGATAAAAACTGGCCTTGTGCCTAACTCCTGGAGAGGAGTAAATCAATACTCACGTATATTGTAGCATGGCACTCCTTTTTTCTCGGTAAATCCATGATAATATTTTGAAAATAAATATTTAGTTGTGTTTTATTTTATCTTTAAAGTTTTTTGTGTTGCACCTTTAAACTGCCGAATAAGAAAGTTGCTGTTAATAGAGAAAGATAATTAATAAAAAAAAAAACTAGGAAGCTTTTTGTTACAATTCGAGTACTTCAACGGAATGTGCTCCCACGAACTAACTTTACTTGTGCCCTTCAACGTAAACAACCCCGACCAACCCGACAATAAGCAAAATCACACCACTTCACTGCCGGAAATCTTTTTTCTTTAATAGCTTTTTTTCCTCGAACCGCTTGCTTTTGGAATTCTCTCCCTGCTCCCTGTTTCCCCGACTGTACCAACATGCAGAAATTTTAATGTAATGCGAACAAACATCTCGCTTCACAACTCCCCAGTAAGGAAGCCCCTATAAATCTGGCCCCTAATTCACAGTAGTCCCTTACGTCTCAGTGGTAATTTGCCCCCTTGTTTAGAATGAATAAAAGTATTTTTTTAAAAGACAGTGGTCAATGCTAAGTAGCATGCCACCTATGAGCCACCCGTTGTCCATTGGTGGCTTGATTGCTGAGATTTTATTTATGTAATACAACGTGTGTGTGTTCTGAATGTCCCAAAACAACTGAGTGGGAATTCCAATCAACGGTTAATCTTGCATTAAACACAAAATATTTGATTTGATTTCGCTGCAAAGTCTATTCCAACATAATACAGTAACATAACAGGATTTATTTACGCTTAAAAGTAATACAGTAAAACTCATACACTATGAACTGTTGATCTGTTCATAGCGTAGGATAACTGAGATGACCTCGAAAAATGTTTCTTCATTAAAAGATAAAGAAAATCAGTCTACGTTTGTCTAACTATAGTAATATTTTATGAGGATGATTAATAAAAAAAAATTTCTTCATTAAAAAATATAGAAAATGAGTCTAGGTTTGACTAACTATAGTAATATTTTATGAGGATGATTAATAAAAAAAATTTTCTTCATTAAAAAATATAGAAAATGAGTCTAGGTTTGACTAACTATAGTAATATTTTATGAGGATCATTAAAGAAACTATATGTAAGCAAATGTATTTATTAGGAAAATGACAATTGATCAATGCAAATAGACATTAAATGCCGAAATATTAAAAAACAAATTGTTAATATATACGGCATGTATATCACTGCACTAAAATTATTGAATATTTTCAAAATAATTCCCGTTCAATGATTTCATGTGTTGTCGAAATTTGGATACTTTGTTCAGTTCCATTTTCTTAATGAACATTTTTCTTTGTAAAGCACGAACCATTTTTATATCGTAGTTATTTAAGAAACTCTTTTCTTCCAAATATGTTAGAAGTGATTCTGTATTTCTGTCTGCAGTTTCCCGTGATATGTTTTTCTGTATTCTCGCTTGTTTCTGATTCTTCTGATTCACTGCAATAATACGACACTAATTTGCTTTTTTATTGCTAAGCTGAGTTGATAGCGTAGGTAGTTAATATTTAATTTTGTTCATAGCGTAGGAAGTTCAAATTTAATTGCTTTCATAGCGTAGGAAGTTCATATTTAATTTTGTTCATAATGTAGGAAGTTCATATTTAATTTTGTTCATAGCGTAGGAAGTTCATTTTCTTTTTCATAGCATAGGAGTTCATATTTCATTTTGTTCATAGCGTAGGAAGTTCATATTTAATTTTGTTCATAGCGTAGGAAGTTTAATTTGGTTCATAGCGTAGAAGTTCATATTTTTAATTTTGTTAATAGCGTAGGAAGTTCATTTTCTTTTTCATAGCGTAGGAAGTTCATATTTAATTTTGTTCATAGCGTACGAAGTTCAAATTTAATTGTTTTCATAGCGTAGGAAGTTCATATTTAATTTTGTTCATAGCGTAGGAAGTTCATATTTAATTGTTTTTATAGCGTAGGAAGTTCAAATTTAATTGTTTTCATAGCGTAGGAGTTCATATTTAATTTTGTTCATAGCGTAGGAAGTTCAAATTTAATTGTTTTCATGGCGTAGGAAGTTCATATATTTAATTTTGTTCATAGCGTAGGAAGTTCATATTTAATTTTGTTCATAGCGTAGGAAGTTTAATTTTGTTCATAGCGTAGGAAGTTCATATTTTAATTTTGTTAATAGCGTAGGAAGTTCATATTTCATTTTGTTTATAGCGTAGGAAGTTTAATTTTGTTCATAGCGTAGGAAGTTCATATTTAATTGTGTTCATAGCGTAGGAAGTTCATATTTAATTTTGTTCATAGCGTAGGAAGTTCATATTTAATTGTTTTTATAGCGTAGGAAGTTCAAATTTAATTGTTTTCATAGCGTAGGAAGTTACAAATTTAATTGTTTTCATGGCGTAGGAAGTTCATATATTTAATTTTGTTCATAGCGTAGGAAGTTCATATTTAATTTTGTTCATAGCGTAGGAAGTTTAATTTTGTTCATAGCGTAGGAAGTTCATATTTTAATTTTGTTCATAGCGTAGGAAGTTCATATTTCATTTTGTTTATAGCGTAGGAAGTTCATATTTAATTTTGTTCACAGCGTAGGAAGTTTAATTTTGTTCATAGCGTAGGAAGTACATATTTAATTTTGTTCACAGCGTAGGAAGTTTAATTTTGTTTATAGCGTAGGAAGTTCATATTTAATTTTGTTCACAGCGTAAAAAGTTTAATTGTGTTCATAGCGTAGGAAGTTCATATTTAATTTTGTTCACAGCGTAGGAAGTTCATATTTAATTGTGTTCATAGCGTATGAAGTTCATATTTAATTTAGTTCATAGCGTAGGAAGTTCATATTTAATTTTGTTCACAGCCTATGGAGTTCATAGCGTAGGCATTTCACTGTAGATCAACTTTATTTACGTCATGCTGAACAACCAAAAGTAATGCGTTTAAAAAGAAAAGAGTTAAGAAATGTTCAAAGGTCTCTTCCCCTTTCCACTTCTTTTTTTTCTTGGTGGACCCCTTCATACGAACCGGTGATACCTAGTGTAGTATTTAGTCCTGGGTTGGGTATGCCGGCTTCTTCCAAGGGAGGAAGTTTACAGAGAACATTAAATTCACAAGCGGTACCCAGACGCATGCACATTCCGGCGGTTTACGTAAACGTCGGTTTTAGCGCGGTCCGTAAACTGCAGGAGTATTGTAAAAATAGATTTGTATTTCAGATTAAGAAATACAATTCAATACTAACAATAAACGTTGAATTTGAGCGAAACCTAAGCGAAATCGATGAGATATTCTTATAGACCCTATACTACAATTGAACAAAAGAATCTGTATTTGTTATGGAACAAAACTTTGACATGAAAGTTATGTTTGTTTTGTTTTTTATTATTCGCGTATCTTATTTTCATGTCACGATGTTTAAACTAATATCAAACTATTCAAGTTATTAACTATTTTTTTTAATGAAAAGCAGACAGACTTTAGTCTTTTCTATAAAAGCCGATACTATGATTTTTTTTCTCTTTTCCATTTTTTTTAGATTTCTTTTGGAATTTCCCAAACGGATTTCTACACATCCGGGCGTCGGCTTCCTTAAAGTGTTAATGGGGGAAATAAATTTTGCAACAAATGTGATATTGTTAAAAAAAAAACAACATTAAATATGATGCTTTTTGTAGATTAAAAAATATGCTCAACGATTGACAATTATGGTTTGAGTTGATTGTTTCCATTTACGGCATATCAACTATTTTTACATTATTTAATTCCAAATCCAGTCAATTTAGTAAAAAAGTCAGGGGCGGGCAACCTCCGGCCCGCGGGCCACATCCGGCCCGCAAAGGCTTAGCGTCCGGCCCGCCACCCTGCTATGCTTTATTATTGCAATCCGGCTCGCAAACCTCCCAGTAAAACTCATATCATTTTGTGACATAGACGTAAAAGTAGGTTTCAATCAAGATTTACATTGGGATAAAAATGTATAAATATCAGAGGGCGATGATGCATGTATATTTCATTTTTCTTTAACTATTAATTTCAAATCCTTAGCCTGAGATAAAAATAGAAAAAGAGAAAGAGAGAGGCAAAGAGGAAACGAGAGACGAGGAAAAGGCATGAAACATAGAACTTATGTGAGGTGTGTCAAAACGAATGCTGGATCAACTTGCTACTTCCCCCGTCATTATTTTTTATGATTCCAAAATGGCTCTTCGTCGGCGCCTTTTATAACATCACATACAGAAGTCTCTTGAGAAAAAATATCAGATTTGTAGAGTGTTCAATGCAATTTTTGTACAATGTATGTAAACAAAATATAGTAATTCTGAGATTTCGTTTTTCACTCCGGCCCACGATCTCCTTCCAAAAGTCTCATCTGGCCCTCACTCTGAAAAGGTTGCCCGCCCCTGCTCTAAGTTCATAACATCTTTAAACATGTATTTATACTGTGGATGTGCCATATGCAGAATGATTGAAAAGTAGCGGCATGTTATTAAGTGCTCGTCATTTATTTATGGAATATAATTCTCACACAAAATGAAAATGATAAAAAAGTGTATATCATAGGGTTTTATTTAGAATTGAATATTGGCGCCAACTTTCGCCACGAGCCTGAGCTTCGCATCAAATGATTCCGCAACTAATTTTTTCGTTTTTTTTTTAGTTGAATGCTGATAAATACTATGAGAGGATTAAAAATCTCCACATCACACTCACTGAAAACAACAAAAACTCGCAAGCTGAAGAATTATGACGTGAGTTAATTGTTTTCTTTTACGGCATATCAACCATTTTCTTGTTATTTAATGCTGAATCCAATCATTTTGATGAAAAAAAAAGTTTTTTTTTTAATACTTGAGGTTCGTTATATCTTCAAACATTTATTCAACTTTTAAATATGCAGGTTGATTGGAAACATATGAAGATGATAAAAATGTATAGCAGAAGGTTTCTATTTAAAATTCAATATAGGTGCCAGCATTCGCCACCAGCTTTTCAAGCAGCCTGGGAACCGCTTCAACTGATTTCACAAGTAACTCATTTTTTTTAAATAATTGAATGCTAATGAATACTACGAGAGAATTGAAAATCTCCACATACCATCCACGGAAAACAACAGCCGACCCAGAAAACAGAAAGTCCTCACACTCAATAAGCGACGCTTCTGACAAAGGAGGAAGAATTGCTGTTTTCAACTGTACATCTATCCTTTTTATTAACTCTTATCCTCGAGTGTTTTTGCCTTGATAAGTTGTGACTAATAAGTAAAAAAGATGAGTTACTGGTGAAATCAGTTTGTGCGGTTCCCAGGTGGCTTGAGGATCTGATTGCGAACTTACACGGCGTTGCCCGGGAGGCAGAAATGTCATTTAAGTTTTTTTTTAATTTTTATCTGTTTTTAAACGTACGCAGTAAAAAAATTAGTTGTGAGATTAGACAAGTAAGGTAGACAACTCCTATTATATTCTTCAGTTAAAATATTAGCTGTGAGATTAGACAAGTAAGGTAGACAACTCCTATTATATTCTTTAGTTAAAAATATTAGTTGTGAGATTAGACAAGTATGGTAGAAAAACCCTATTATATTCTTCAGTTAAAAATATTAGTTGTGAGATTAGACAAGTAAGGTAGACAACTCTTATTATATTCTTCAGTTAAAAATATTAGTTGTTAGATCAGACAAGTATGGTAGAAAACCCCTATTATATTCTTTAGTTAAAAATATTAGTTGCGAGATTAGACAAGTAAGGTAGACAACTCTTATTATATTCTTCAGTTAAAAATATTAGTTGTGAGATTAGACAAGTAAGGTAGACAACTCTTATTATATTCTTCAGTTAAAAATATTAGTTGTGAGATTAGACAAGTAAGGTAGACAACTCTTATTATATTCTTCAGTTAAAAATATTAGTTGTTAGATCAGACAAGTATGGTAGAAAACTATTATATTCTTCAGTTAAAATATTAGTTGTGAGATTAGACAAGTAAGGTAGACAACTCCTATTATATTCTTAAGTTAAAAATATTAGTTGTGAGATTAGACAAATAAGGTAGACAACCCCTATTATATTCTTCAGTAAAAAAGATGAGTTGTGTAATTAGACAAGTAAGGTAGACAACTCCTATTATATTCTTCAGTTAAAAATATTAGTTGTGAGATTAGACAAGTAAGGTAGACAACCCCTATTATATTCTTCAGTTAAAAATATTAGTTGTGAGATTAGACAAATAAGGTAGACAACTCCTATTATATTCTTCAGTTAAAAATAATAGTTGTGAGATTAGACAAGTAAGGTAGACAACTCTTATTATATTCTTCAGTTAAAAATATTAGCTATCCTCTTTGTTTGTTTTGATTTTAGGTGATTATTTTTAAATATTTCATGCTACTTGTGGTTTCGGTTGAACAAGGAAATTATTTTCTAATAAATTGCAGCAAAGTATGTTATAATCTTAATAACATGGTACAAAAATTACAACTAAAAATTGGTTAGTCAGAAGCAGTTTTATTTTTTAGCTTAAATATTATTTAGATCTAAAAATTCGACTAGATAACTTTATATGTTAGATTTATCATAATTCCCTTTTTTCAGGGTGAAGTAAATTATTTTGGCGCCCGTTCAATTAACGCAGATTTTGCGGATGTGATAGAAGACCAAACCAGTTATCTAGGCGACGCGATGATGGCGGAGGAGGAGGAGGTGTCGGCAGTGGTGATCATGATTCTAGGATCCGACTAACGAAAATGATTTCAGATTCTGAAATAATGTTGTTCTTGTTGCATCCTTGAAAAGGGTTACAATATATAAAATTGTTACAATGAGTCGGAAGTAACAGCCAACATGATAGTAGAATGAACAAAAAAAATGCTTATTGCAATAGAGAATGCAATGAATGGATAGAGAGTTTAGTAAGACATTACTAATCTCCGAAACCAGATAGCAGTGAATGCGGTGTTCACTATATATAGTTCTCTGTATTAGTAGTCTACAAAGGAACGAAGTGGTGAAGGATATTCTATTACAACCGTTCTAATGAAACAATAATAAAATAACAAGCCGCGCGTGCGTGGTCCCCCTCTGTATGTGACTCGATGTGGAGAGTGTAAAATGCAATAAATTTGGGCAATTTGGGGGCGCGAACCAGAATTTTTATGAGGTCAAGGATGCTCATTTTATATCCAGAACAATTGCCTCTACATTTTGGCCAAGTTTCAGAAAAATTGAATGGATGGATCAAACGTTATGGGAGAAAAGGGTCAATTATTTTGCCATTTTGGGGGCTTTTGAACCCCTGGGGGCGCGAACCAGATTTTTTCCAAGGTCAGCGATACTTATTTTCTATTAGAAACAATTGCCTCCACATTTTGGCCAAGTTTAAGAGAAATTGAATGGATGGATGAAAAGTTATGGGGCAAAAAATGTCATTTTTTGCCATTTCGGGGCGTTTTGACCCCCTGGGGGACTAACCAGATTTTTTTCAAAAATCGGAGAATGTCACTTTCTAACCTGACCAAAGTTACAACTTCATGCAAAATTTCAGAGAAATTCAATGGATGGTTACGAAGAAAAATCCGGACGAACGGACGGACGGACATGCCTCAAAACATAAGTCCCCCGATTTTATAAATCGGGGGACCAATTATTTAAACTGCAAAAGAAACGCGTGGGTTCGTGATTTTTTCGTAGTCATTATTAGGGTGTTCGGAAAATAATGACCGATTTTGGCAACAAACATTTATTTTGGATTTCAGTGTTCAGACTGACTTCCTCATGTTGGCTGCGATGCTCACAACGTTTCGGTCGTTCTGCCCTTCGGCCTTCATCAGGTTCTCACAACGTTTCGGCCGTTCTGCCCTCCAGCCTTCATCAGGTGTCCTGATTAAAGTCGGAGGGCAGAACGGCCGAAACGTTGTGAGTATCGCAGCCAACATGAGGAAGTCAGTCTGAACACTGAAATCTAGAATGAAAACACCTCATCTCAAAAATACAGACAACAACCATTTATTCATTAAGTTCATCGGGCTTTTCAGACCTGAGCAATTTGATTCAGATGGGCGAATGCTGTTGAAATACCGACACCAAGTGCTTTAAACATTTTCGCTGACATATTGACGTGGGTTTTGTTCAACAACTGCTTTCAAACGTTCATTGAAAAGAATGCATGGCCGTCCTCTACCTTCTTTCAGCTTCAAAGCTATCATCATAACTACAGAATTTCGGAAGCCACGTGTGTAATTTGAAATCATATTTTGACTCTTCTTATTTATTTATTTATTTATTTATTTATGTAGGAAGCATTATAATCGAGTTCATCCGGAAGAAATGCAACGGACTCACTCTGCGAGCGAGAAAAAAACTCTTACTTCTACTCTCATTTTGGCTGTTATCAACACTCAAATGACTTAAATGAAAGTAAACCTTACCCACTGCCCTTCACACTCCCAGGATTTACCTTTTCCCTATATATTTACTCCTCTTTGGCCCCTTAGAAAATGACTTCCTATTCAGCAAAATATTTCACAAGACACTTTTATCCTGTTGTTATTCCGCCTTCAGTAACCGTCTGCCTCTCAATGCTTACTTTTAGCGATTATCAACTTTGTACAGATAACGGAACTCGGGTTCGAGTGGAGTCACCTCCTTCCCCCACAACCACCTTTAGTAAACTGTCAATAAGTACTACCGTATTAACCCAGAGTAATTTCCTCGTGGGTAGCCCCTGTTTGGACGTGCATCAATCACTGTTAGCCATCCAAGTTCGAACCCTGAAAAGGAAGAGGTTGAGAAATAAGAAAACAAATCTAGTTTTGTGAATTTCTATTTGATCGTTGGTTCATTTTTTAGTTAAAGTCGATAATTTTATCATTTTTAACACGTCATCTTCTTTGCGTGTCTTTGAAATGTCATGTGGTCATACAACAGTTTCACACTTGTTTATGCAGTCCGTTGTATTATCATTGTACTCTGCAATATCTTTCACGCTGCACAGGTTGAGCAGCAGACAAAGCAGTGTTGCATCGTATGATCCCCCCTCTCCACATTTGCAGATGGTTGGGTCAGTTTTATAATCCCATTTAGTCATAGCAACTTTTGATCGCTCTATCTCCGTTTTTATGCAGTTGAGCGTTTTCCACTGTGGCCAGACTGCTTCTGAACCAGAAGGGAGGGGGGTTACTATGTCAGTAGGAAGAGAGGCATTCTCTAGCCGTCTGGTCCACAGCTGTAGTCTGGTCTCTTCCTTAGATGTTGTTATGGGTTCGACATTGCTGATGAAGCTTCTCCTTGACTTCAGTCGTTGGATCGTTAGTTCATGTCCATGAAAGAGATGACGTTTATTACTGATAGACTTTGTTATCTCCACTCGGCTGGCAACTTCTCGTTTCACATCTGCATTTTTAACACTGTTTTCACATTATGTCTCCCCCCCCCCCCGTTCATCATGCGATCAATCTATTTACTGTCCTCTCCACTAGCCTACAGTAAATTGTTTTTAATGTGAAGAATCCAGATATCCCAAAAGGAGGACTCTAAATTGAAAAACAAAAACGTTAAAAATCGTCTCAGTCTATGAGGAGTTTGTAGCATCACAGGAACCAATCCTCGATCCCAGCAGACCACCCGTATGGTGACCCCTCACGCAAGCAGTCGAAATCCCGCTGTGCAGACTACACACAGCAAAATTCCTCTGTCTCTGCCCTCCACTATTGATGTCGTCGTTTTGTTTTTCTAACACCAACGGTCGTAAAGAACAACACAGAATCATTTTGGGACCAATAATCCCACTGGGTTCTTCTTTAGTTCCTTACAATATACACGTCCACACACACAACACCTCCAACTCATCCCGCATGGAGGAAAGAGCAGCTATCTCAAAACTTGACTGCTCTCCCCCTTCTCTCTTTCTCTCTCGCTCTCTCTCTCTCTTTCTCTCTCTCTCTCTCTCTCCTGCGCAATCCAACAAGAACAGAAAGATCCGATCCGCCCACGTGACACGTCTCACTAGCGATTTCCCGTCCGTAACGTAACCACCCGTACACGCAACTGAAACTCGACTTCTAATAGAAAAGTCTACTTTCGACTTAACTTTAACCATACGTGAAAATTTCCGATTCCAATCCCCATTTCTAAATACCCTCATCAAAATATTGCTACAATGTTTCTTCCTCAGATTGAGGACAGAACAGATACTACACGTTGGCTTTATTGTTTCAGCCATGGTAGAATCGATAACGAAGACTAGAATAAAACCAAGTTATACTGTCACACTTTGTTTTCTGAATCTTTATGCTACGTTCGGGTGTTTCTCTTTCACTTTAAATACCTGGTGAATATATTTTCATCGTATTATTGTGCCGATGTCATCGCTATCACTACAAAAGAGAGACATCACAATCAATTGAGCTGACTATCTACGGCGTTTCAACGAGTCTTCAGCTATTTACGCGACGAGATGCCGTCCAGATAATCTGTTAGAGACACAGAATTTGTCAACCTTAGTGCTACACTAATGGATAGAAGTCGGGTGTGATATAAAGATTGAAACTATAAAAAAGAAAGAACAGATACTACACATTGTCTTTATTATTTTAGATACGGAAGAATCGATAATTAAGGTAACACCGAGTGTTACTGCTCCCCCTTGTTTTCTGTGTCTGTGTGTGTGCTAGAATATTTCATTTTTTCGTCTGTTTCTCTTTCACTTTAAAATACCTGACAAATATCTTTTTTATATACTAATGGGTCACCGCTTATCAAGACCTGAGGGTCACTCGAGGATAAGAGTTAAAGAGGTTGTCGGTTGGACGATGAACACCACCACGAGAGGATTGGAGTCAATAGGTGGACTGGACAGAAGATTCCTTCATTCCTTCATTCTTTAATTCCTTCATTCATTCATTCCTTCATTCATTCCTTCATTCATTTCTTTCATTCATTCATTCCTTCATTCATTCATTTATTCATTCATTCATTCATTCATTCCTTCATTCATTCATTCATTCATTCATTACTTCATTCATTCATTCATTCATTCCTTCATTCATTCATTCATTCCTTCATTCATTCCTTCATTCATTCCTTCATTCATTCCTTCATTCATTCATTCATTCATTCATTCATTCCTTCCTTCATTCATTCATTCATTCATTCCTTCATTCATTCCTTCATTCATTCCTTCATTCATTCATTCCTTCATTTATTCATTCATTCATTCATTCCTTCATTCATTCATTCATTCATTCATTCATTCCTTCATTCATTCCTTCATTCATTCCTTCATTCATTTATTCATTCATTCATTCATTCATTCCTTCATTCATTCATTCATTCATTCCTTCATTCATTCCTTCATTCATTCATTCCTTCATTCATTCATTCCTTCATTCATTCCTTCATTCCTTCATTCATTTCGTATGAATCAGATGATTCTATTGTTGGAATTGGTTTCACCGATATCCTTCTAGTGAAAATTCTCTCACGAAAGACATCGCGTACTTACAGGATGGGGGCCACGTGAAGGTTGCCAACATCCTAAGTGAAAGTGTTTCTGTGGAACAAGCTGGATTCGAACTTGGAACACCCAGGTTTTCAGTCCGTATATTTAACCACTTAGCCACCGTCACGTCTCAAATCAATGGTACAACACATTCTTTTGAAATACTGTATATATAGTAGAGAGCAAAGTCCCAAACACAGCTATTTGTGTGCCTAATTTGCATAACTATTTTTAACAGTTCATAATAAATTATTGTTTGGTGTTATTACTTTGCAATTTTATTGTCCTATTTTCCTGTTTATATGTCAAGAATAAAGTTTTCTTTATTCTTTATCGCACCTGTATTACCATCAAAACTGCTCAATGTTATTTAAAGCAATAGTCATTTATTCATTTCGTGTGAATCAATTGATTCCATTGTGTGAATTGGCTTCACCGCTATCCTTCTAGTGAAAATTCTCTCAAGAAAGACATCGCGTACTTACGGGAGGGACCACGTGAAGGTTGCCAACATCCTAAGTGAAAGTGTTTCTGTAGGACGAACTGGATTCGAACTTGGCACCCTTAGATTGTCAGTCCGTGTCGTTCACAACTTAGCCACCGTTACCTCCTTTGGGTCATCGCTTATCAAGGCCCGGGCCACTCGAGGATAAGGGTTAAATAGATTGTCGGGTGGACGGTGAACGCCATCACGCGAGGATTGAAAAACAATGGTTGGTATGGACAGATGATTACTTAAAGGAATTGATTATCTAAAAGGACGGCTTAACAAGTGTTTGTTTACATTAGACTTGAATACGACCATGTTGTAGTCGGTCGGGAAGCAGTCTTGTAATATTTTGTTCCGTATCATCGCCATATTGCGTTAATCTTTCGCCGAACGAACGTGAAGTTATGCGGCTTTATCACGGCTCCCATGTTTATACAGAGATAAGAAAGTTGAGTGAAGAGTGTGTCGTTTAACGGTAGCAAACCTATTTATTTATCTTTTTTATTTGTGGCCGCTTTTCCAGTTATGCAAGCAGAATGTCGTTTGTTGACGATACCTTTGTGGTTCTCGGCACGTTTCAATTTCCGGACAGAATACGATTAGCGTTTCTATTCCCGTGAGTGTGCGAAAGGTCGATCAACTTTTGACAAAAAGAAATCAGTGCGAGATGAAAGAACAAACGCTTCAGCATTTTTTTTTTCTGTTTTATTTTGTAAATATGGTGAAATCGGCATTTTACAAACAAAGCACAGAAATGCTTGCATTGGTGATCGAATAATTAACGAAGTCCCTATTTACGTAACATCCCACGAGAGCAAAGTTAGACACAAGGTCAGTTTTTAACGTCGGGGGAAAAAAAATCCAGCTCCGTAGAAAGGAGCTCTCTAGATTAGGGCAAAAATTAAAATTGCCTCAGCCTATCAGGATTTCTCTTCCCTCGACAGTCGACAGAGCGTATGCTACACTTTTAAATATTTATTTGCCAAAAGAATATGATTATATAATGCTAACAAGTAAGGCACAAGGCAATGTAGTATTATGCAGGGCTTAATAAAAATGACAACACATGTATCTTATGAAAATATAAGATGTATCTTTATTTGTTGGTGACGGTGAGGGTGGTGGTTGGAGAGGATGTGTGCACATGCAATCAAACGGTTGATTCTTCTCCGAGGTTCGATCCTCAACTGACTTCTTTCAATTTTCGGTTGTTATTATATAACAATTTCGTGGCCACATCGACAACCTCATCGAGGTTGCACTCGGTGACGGCTTGAACTCATTCGACAATTCAACCAATCTGTCTATCTATTCTTGGCATGATACAATTGCACCTGGTAAAATTACCGTTAGCCGTTCCGACATATCTCTTTCTTTTGAAATTGGGTTCTTACTATTTAAGTGATTCAACTGCCGGTGAATATCTTTTTGTCAACATGTTTTTACATTATGACAATTGATCCGTCTATGTCGCTTCTTCCGTTGCAGGTGTTTGATGTTTTGGTACAGTGTTTCTTATCAAAACTGACCTTCATGTCATCCGATAGTTGCCTCTTCCTGTGCAGGTGTTTGTCTAGTTGTGAGTTTTATTTTATTTTCAAATAACTTTTTGGTCATCCGATAATTATCTTATCTTTTGACAATCGCCAGGTGCATCTGCTTTATCAACAACTTTTCCAAATTCAATTTACGATCAATCAAAACGAGTTTATGGATTTAAAGAAATATTTTCCGAATTTGAGCGACGTGAGCGTAGAGCATCATTTGTGTCTGTACGATCGCGTTTAAAGTCAGCATACCACTTCTTAACCGCTGTTTCCGATGGAGCAGAGTCCGAGTAACACTTATCAAGCTATTTTGTATTTGCTCAAACAGTATTTTTTTTTACGATCAGAATACAATACTCTATCAACACACGAAATTCAGATATTTCCATTCTTTTGAAAGTTGGCAATTTGCTTCTTTTTTTTAACATAGTTCACCTGAAACAAGGCAGACCGCCACTGTAGACGTAAGAGGCTACTAAGAAAAAGGGTGAGAGTTTTTTTTATGGGTTGGAGGGTCAATCTAAATTGGGAGCTGTGCAGCGAGATGTCTGTTTACATTAGTTCTAAATTTCTGCATGTCAGTATCGTCAGGAAAACAGGGAGCAGGAGGAAAGAAGCTTTTGGAGTAAAGAGCTCTTCGGCATCTGGGGACCTACACAGTGAATGGATGGGATTTGGCAGATTGTCGGGTTGGTCTAGTGAATTTGCGTCCGTAGCTTCACTTAAATAACTTTCATTTGTAAACTAATCATCCGATTTAGATCAAAGTTTGACATGTGTCATTTGAAGGTTAGTTCTTTATAAAGGTTATATGTAATTTTTATTGGTGACGCCATCTATACGCTACACTCTGGACTTATTGAGTCATATGTGTCATGTGTGTGTGTGGCTCTCTCTCGCTCGCTCTCTCTCCTCTCTCTCTCTCTCTCTCTCTCTCTCTCTATATATATATATATATATATATATATATATATATATATATATAATAGAAATTGGTAGTTTGCTGTAAGCATTGCTGGGAGTAATAATAAAAGTTTTTAAAAAGGTTGAGGGCAATGCGGAGGTCCGGATAGCTGTAAGTTGTGGAGAACAAAAACAAAACAGAACCGAAATAAGTCGGATATAGATCGAAAGGTTTGTTTATTTTTCTAGACAGTTCTCGGTCTCCGGGATTTTTCTTTTATTTATTTTTGACAAGGAGAGGAATAAGAAAAAAGAAGGAAAAAAAATCTCTCGAAATATATCAAATTGATTCTTGATAATCCGGATATTACAAACTAACACCTTTGCTGTCTAGAAAAATAAACAAACCTTTCGATCTATATCCGACTTATTTCGGTTCTGTTTTGTTTTTGTTCTCCACAGCTTACAGCTATCCGGACCTCCGCATTGCCCTCAACCTTTTTAAAAACTTTTATTATATATATATATATATATATATATATATATATATATATATATATATATATATATATATATATACTATTTCATTGGAATAAAATGAGCAGTCGGACAACAAAAACAAGTTAGTAAAACCTTGCGAACCCTTTCTAAAATAGACATCTCACTGTTTTGATGTTTGTTTAGAACTGAAAACAACTGATCTCTAAATGGGAGAGTAACTTAAGTGGAAGGAAATGAAAAGGAGTGAAGTTTGGAAGTGGATGGTGTCCTTCTAAGATAAAAAAAACAATTGTGGAGGGCAATATTAAAATATAATTGAAGAGGGGGCATCTTGGGTGAGTTCTATTACCAAAATGTGTAAATATAGTGGTGCATACGTTGATTCTAGTCTGGGGGGGGGGGCAGGAAGTAATTTAACGCAATGGGAAGAAACCTACAAATTGACCAAAGGAATCGACTTACTTTTGAAAAGTGACTTTATCTTTCTATTTAATCGGTGAATAATACACTATTTTAAATGATAAATAATTGATGACAGATAATGAGTTTCCAATAATTTTTATTTTCACAATTCAATTTAGCATAATATTAGTCCTTAATAACTAATAGCGTGTCTAAAGTTTGCAAACCAAAGTACATTTTAGATATTCGCACAGAAATTGCTATTTGTAAGGCATTTTACCACGAAACTCCTGTTTAATCAGTTTTCTGTGTTCATTGTCATATATAACTTAATTGTCATATATAACTTAATTGTCATATATAACTTAATTGTCATACATAACTTCAATGTCATATATAACATAATTGTCATATAACTTCATTGTCATATATGACTTCATTGTCATATATAAGTTCATTGTCATATATAACTTCATTGTTATATATAACTTCATTGTAATATATGACATTATTGTCATATATAACTTAACTGTCATATATGACTTCATTGTCATATATAACTTAACTGTCATATATGATATTATTGTCATATATAACTTAACTGTCATATATGACATCATTGTCATATATAACTTAACTGTCATATATGACATTATTCTCATATATAACTTAACTGTCATATATGACATTATTGTCATATATAACTTAACTGTCATATATGATATTATTGTCATATATAACTTAACTGTCATATATGACTTCATTGTCATATATAGCTTAACTGTCATATATGACTTGATTGTCATATATAACTTAACTGTCATATATCACATCATTGTCATATATAAATTAACTGTCATATATGACTTCATTGTCATATATAATTTAACTGTCATATATGATATCATTGTCATATATAACTTAACTGTCATATATGACTTCATTGTCATATATAACTTAACTGTCATATATGACATCATTGTCATATATAAATTTACTGTCATATATGACTTCATTGTCATATATTATTTAACTGTCATATATGATATCATTGTCATATATAACTTAACTGTCATATATGACTTCATTGTCATATATAACTTAACTGTCATATATGACATCATTGTCATATATAAATTTACTGTCATATATGACTTCATTGTCATATATAACTTAATTGTCATATATGACTTCATTGTCATATATAAGTACATTGTCATATATAACTTCATTGTCATATATATCTTCATTGTCATATATAACTTCATTGTCATACATAACTTCAATGTCATATATGACTTCATTGTCATATATAACTTAACTGTCATATATGACTTCATTGTCATATATAAATTAACTCTCATATATGACTTCCTTGTCATATATAACTTAACTGTCATATATGACATCATTGTCATATATAAATTAACTGCCATGTATTACTTCATTGTCATATAACACTTAACTGTCATATATTACTTCATTGTCATATAAAACTTAACTGTCATATATGACATCATTGTCATATATAAATTAACTGTCATATATGACATCATTGTCATATATAAATTAACTGTCATATATGACTTCATTGTCATATATAAATTAACTGTCATATATGACTTCATTGTTATATATAAATTAACTGTCATATATGACTTCATTGTTATATATAAATTAACTGTCATATATGACTTCATTGTCATATATTAATTAACTGTCATATATGACTTCATTGTCATATTAAACTTCATTGTCATATATTAGCTAATTGTCATATATGACTTAATTGTCATATATGACTTAATTGTCATATATAATTTAATTGTCAAATATTACTTGTCATATATGACTTCATTGTCATATATGGCTTCATTTTGATATACAATTCAATTGTGATATATAACTTCATTGTCATATATTATTTCATTGTAATATATAACTTAATTGTCATACATAACTTCAATGTCATATATGACTTAATTGTCATATATGGCTTTATTGTCATATATAACTTCATTTTGATATACAATTTAATTGTGATATATAACTTCATTGTCATATATGACTTAATTGTCATCTATAACTTAATTGTCATACATAATTTCAATGTCATATATGACTTAATTGTCATATATGGTTTTATTGTCATATATAACTTCATTTTGATATACAATTTAATTGTGATATATAATTTCATGGTCATGTATAACTTCATTGTCATGTATGACTTTATACAGAAATTGTTGAAAGTCATTGAACCAATTTTGAGAAAATTAGAAGATTAGCAGAATAATGAAATACTGATATAACAGAATTATGGGATAGTGGTATAATGGACTAACGGAATAACGGAATAACGGAATAGCAGAATAATGGGCAAACGGAATAACGCTATAATAAACTAGCAGAATGACGAAATAAGGAAATATCGGAAAAACAGAATAGCGGCGTAATCGAATCACAGACTAGCTAAATAGCAGAATAATTGATTAACGGAATAGCTGTATAACCGACTAGTAAAATAGCGGAATAAGGAAATATCGGAATAACGAAATAACGGAATAGTGGAATATCAGACTAGAGGAATAGAAGAATAACGAAATAGAATAACAGGCTAATAGAATAGCAGTATAACGGAGTAGCGGAATATCAGAATAACGGACTATCTGAATAATGAACTAACCAAATAGCGGAATACCGGAATAACGGATTAGCCAAATAGCGGAATACTTGACTAACGAAATATCAGTATGACAGACTAGAATAATGAAATAGCGGAATAAAGCACTAACGGAATTTCAGAATAACGGACTAACAGAATTTCAGAATAACAGATTAGCGAAATAGAAGGATAACAGACTAACGGAATAGCGTTATGACGGACATCCAAAATGGTGGAATAACGGACTAACTAATAACGGAACAATAGGCTAGCGGAATAGCGGAATAGCTGAATAGCGGAATAATGTACTAATGGAATAAGTTATTCCGATTAACATATGGAACCAAAAAAAAAAATGCTCTGAAAACGACACGATTCTAAATAAAAGTTACTTTACTCGTTCGCCTTATGGCATGATACAAATTGCAGTGATTTAAGCGTCTGATTTTTATTGTTTTAGTTCATATCTGCTAAAGGCGAAACGAAGTGGCCGTATTGTTTGACTTTCATTTTCTCAAAGAACCCATGTGTAAGTGACAATCTATTTCTCTGCAAACTCGTCTTTTATTTCCAAGAGGACAATCCTCGATTTATACTTGCGTAAAATACTGACGCCCTTAGGAGCCCCAGGGGTGGGGTGGGGTTGGAAACAGAGTGTATGCACAGATCTTTCTGTGTGAGATTTGCAAGGATAGAACCGTTGCTATTCCACCCATCCACAACGATATTGCCATGATTCAACCAATGTCTGTCCGTCGTAGTTCGATGTCGATATCACACCGAGTCCGATTCTAACTCAGCGTTTAGGAAAATACAGATAATCTTGGATAACTATTAAAACTCTATTTGTACACGATTAGATTGTAAACTTAAAATAATATTTAAGATTCATCTAAATGAATAAATGCGAAAGTTAGGTTTATTTCTCGCACTAACAGTGTATTGATTTACTCCTCTCCAGGAGTTAGGCACAAGGCCAGTTTTTATCTTACTCCCACAAGTAAGATGTGACCCAAGGTCGGGTCGGGAAAGTGGGGTTTAAAAATTGCCTGGGCAGCCCCGTCGGCATTCCCCGGTAGGGGCGCCTCAGGCAGTAAGCAATAAACTTACTCCTCCCCAAAGAGGGAAGGCGAAGCCTGGGAGGATGGACCGGCTAGAACTGCACAGGACAGACCCATAGACCGGCGTAAATCAAGCCCCGAAGGCCAAGACAATACCAGTCTATGGGGTGCAGTATCCCTCGGAACAGATACTACACTTTGATCTTAGCCAAAAGGCCAGTGTAGCAGAGGTACAACTAGCAGCAGCGTTAAGATTTTTAATCTGTGCTTAATTTCTAAGCTCGGCGCTGATTGATGCAAGCATTCAACTTCATTTCTGGCTTGCCCAATCAGGGAGCATGTATAATACGAGTGATGGGAGATTATAAACGGTATAACACACTGTTTAACTCCTCTTTTTCCCCCACATTCCGGGACTAACAACATCATACACGTTGCTCGGACCAACACACAAACTTCTCTATTGGTTCGACAAGAAGCTATAGCAATTCAACATGGCTACTACAGCCGTCACACACGTGGACTTAATATAACACACACATATATAACTACTTACCCACTTCAGCATCTGTGTACGGGCATATATGAACTTTTTTTTCTTTTCCTTACAAACAGGACATTCATCTTATTTCGCATATATGAACACTTCTTTTTCCCTACTAACGGGACATTTATTTAACCACCACGTACACTTTCTAACAAGACGCTCACTTTCTCTCTCTGTCTCTTTCTCCTCCTTCTCTCTTCTGTTAACGACACCGTATTGTTTATTGTTTTTAAATCTTATGACTGTTTCACATGTCTGTGTTTAAAGGTTCCTTTCCGGCCTTTACGGATACTGGGTTGATTTTCAACAACTGAATTATAAGTTACAAATGCAACACACGCACTATCGCTCAGGCGAATTGATTTCTTCTCCCTCCCTTTTCAATCCTCGCTTATATCCGTCGGTAAGAATTCTTGCAAGCGATGTTAGTTAAATTTTTAAACAATTTTTAGTAAGTAATCCATTGTTTTTTTTATATATAATCACTTTAATTAATTGCTGTTAATATCGACGAAACTATTGCATGTATATAGACAAAATGGGACAATAAAATTACAAATGAATACCATCAAACATTAATTTATCATGAACTGTTTCAAAATAGTTATGCAAATAAGGCATAAAAGTAATTCATTTGGGTCGTTTGTCGGTACTATATATAGAGTATTTCAAAATATCATGTTGGATTATTGATTTAAATAATAGTAACCAATGTTTATGGTAACATAGGATTAATGAATGAAAAAAACGTTTCGCATTTATTCATTTAGATCCATTCCATTATTATGTTCCTCTTTTAGTAATACTCTGTTCGTCTTAATTACACCTTCTTTTAATTGGCTGCCAAGATATCGCATCCTTTAAAATCCTCCTGCTTCCCGAAATTCGCTCAAACTACACCTGATGTTCCACCTCCAACCACCCGCCCTTTTCTCTTTCGCTTTTGCCTGTCGATAAGAATTCTTACGAGCGATGTTAAAAGAAAAATTTTCAGTAAGTTATTCATTTTTTTTATTGAATCATTTTACTTAATTACTGTTAATATCGACGAAAATATTGCATATATAGAGGCAAAATGGCACAATGAAATTAAAAATGAATAACACCTCAAATTAATTAATTATGAACTGTTTAAAAAATAGTTATGCTAATTAGGCATTCAAATGATTGTCTTTGAATCTTTCGTCGGGACTATATATATAGTATTTCAAAATACTATGTAGTATTATTGATTTAAATGACAGTAACCCGTTTTGATGGTAATATAGGAGTGATGAATTTTAAAAAATCTTTCGCATTTATTCATTTAGATAAGCCAGTATTTTTGCAGTTTACGGACCGCGCTACAACCAATGTTTCGTCGGCATATTTCGGTAGGTTACGTAAACTGCCGAAAGGTGCTGAACGGAAACTTTGTGATTTTTTGGCGAAAACGCTAGCAAACTTCTAAGATTCGGTTATCACCACACTAGGTTGTATGTAATTATATTTTTGCTAACGTCGCCTTCTTTGACAACATTTTTGTGAATAAATACGTTAATGGTGTTTCTTTTTTGTGCATGGCACGCTATTCACTCATGATTACCATGGAATTCTAAATTAAATTTTTCGTCTTTTTATTTAGATTTTTCATTCTGGCTTTATGCCAAAATGCCTCCTTTTTTACTACCCCCAAAATGCATAAGGTGTTGCGGCTAAACAAAAAGAATCGAAATAAGAAATATTTTTTTAATTTATTTCTTACATTTTTATTGTAGTAGAATATTGACATTCTTTTGGTATACTCCTCTTAGAGACTCAGTCACCTCCCCAGCCCCAGCTGGATGAGGAGCAAAAGGCGGAACGTCAGTTCACTTCGATTGTAAGTCTATTCTGTCTTTTTTTTTTGATTCTCTCTCCATTGGTGACGTCATTCTGACAATTGTTTTTCAGACATTCTTCAAATCGGAATACCTCAAAATATAAAGAATAAAATGCTTATACTTTACATTCTCATCTCAACCTTGCAATTATCAAATCAATCGCAGCTGTATTTTAAACGCTACTTCCACCCACATCCCTGACCTTCATCTCGATACCATCTAGGTGATAATTCTTATTCACTATCCTGCTTTTTCGATCACCCCGGGGTAATCTCGCTGCACTGAAAGTATTGAACAGAATCATTATGCGACCTACGCTCGCCATTCTTTCAGTTCTCAATGGCGACTGTGAACCACTTTTAGTAACCTCCGCACCAGAAGTAGGATCGTTTTACTTAAAGACATTATTGAAGAATTTTTCAAAATATTGTTATGGTCAGTTAATTACGAGCGAATAATGAAATCAAGTTTGAGACCTCTTTAAGCATCTCTAAAAAAAATCCAATATTTCTCCTTCAGATTAGTTTTAAACATGATTAGTAAATTGAACTATTGATTAACGAGCATTTGCACAAATATTAATTTTTGTTTAAAAAATAATAAAAAATCGATTTCTTTACAAGTTACTGTTAGAACTTCAAGAGGTAATCAATAGAATTTCATGACTTCGAGCACGTTAACTGTCACATGGTTCTGCTACTTTTTGCTGCCACACACTCCCACGCATTTCACATTTGATTTTTTGACCACTTGACAGTTACTTTAATTTTTTAACTTTTATTCATCCCCCAAACAAAGCATATTGCCACTGAGACGTAAGGGGCTACTCTGATTAGGAGTCAGATTTATAGGGAGGGCATTTTTAGTGATGGGTTGTGCACCAAGATGTTTGTTCAGATTACATGTAAAGTTATGCATATTGGTGCAATCAGGAAAACGGGAAGCAGGGAGGGAATTCCAAAGGCAATTGCTGAAAAAATATTTACATACTACAACAGGATATCACCTACACAACATTTTTTTAAATATTTGTTTACCTCAAACAAGACGTAAGTACTGTGATTAGGGGCCAGATTTATAGGGAGCATAATTTCAATTACTGTCTGTGGCGATTTCTCGTACAGACGGCTTATTTTTTGTTGTTTCTTTCTATATGCCCTTGTGATTATTATACTTAGTTTTAAATTATAAAACGCTTTCTCCTATGTAGTATTTTTATTACTTGTGTTTTTATTACTTGTGTTTTTATTACTTGTGTTTTTATGTAGCTTCGTAAGCGATGCGTTTCGTTAAACAGTTATACTGTAAAAGACAGTGTGTGCGCATTAAACTATTGCTATTACGTATGTGAGGAAGCGCTCATCAGTTAGAACGCTGAGAAATGTGAATGCGCTTCCTCACATTTATTTTTCAGACTTTGGTATGTGGTGCTATATTTTTTTCTTTTTCTTCAATCTCCCGTTCTGATGGGACCTTCTAATAAAGGTGAAACGTAGATAAATATTTGATTAATACTTTGGTTTTCCTTATTTCATTTTCCATTACGTCGGAACATTTTTCCATTCTTTATCATATATATCCTCTTTGGGGAGGAGTAAGTTTATTGCTTACTGCCTGAGGCGCCCCTACCGGGGAATGCCGACGGGGCTGCCCAGGCAATTTTTAATGGCCAGAGTGCTCACTTCTCGGGCGCTGGCTTTTCAACTCCCACTTTCCCGACCGGACCTTGGGTCATATCTTACCGTGTGAGAGTAAGATAAAACTGGCCTTGTGCCTAACCTCCTGGCGAGGAGGTAAATAAAACGTCTGATGTTACTGAAGCGCTGAGAACAGATACTACACTTTGATCTTAGCAAAAAGACCAAGGAGCTATAATAAAATAATGTTGTTATGACTAAACATTTTAAATGAATTAATAAAAACTGACTTAATATATTATTATATTATCTTTTAATGGGATCGCCAGTATCGGTTCTGCTGTCATAAAACCGCTCTCCCATGAATTACCTCCTCTCGTTTTAAGAAGTGGGGGTAATCCTCCCAGATATTACATCCTCCTTCGAAGGAGGGTTAATTTAGTATCTGTTCTGTTATCATAAGACAATTTTCCTAGGTATTACCTTCTCCTTTGTGGGGGGGGGGGGGGTAGTGTAGTATATTTTCTGTTGTTCCCTCTTCTTTTAAAGGCAAGATACTTCCATGTTATACCTCCTCTATTTTGAAGTGGTTATTGTAGTTTATGTTCTATTTTAATCGTACCATCCTACCAGGCATTACCTCCTCGTTTGACGGCCATGTATGTAGTTCGTTCATCATGACATCCTCTCAGCCTCGCAAAAATATGGGACGGAAGGGAGCATATATTTACTAGTATATATATATATATATATATATATATATATATATATATATATATATATATAATATATATACATATAAAAATGACAATAAAAGCCCTTTACAATGCAAGACAAATTTATTTCTTTTTTTTTACTTTTATCTTATATATTTCGGAGACATTCTCTATCTTCAGAGATTTTTTTTCTCTTTTTTTATATAAAAATAAACAAACTTTTAGTTTTGTTTATCGAGAAGACGTCCTTGTGTTGATACGACGTATTGTCCGCTGTGATGGAATTCGCGGTTCATTAGTAGAACGGAAGTGCCGGGTATGCTGGGAGTTTATTTTCAAATATTGGTCGTTCTTTTTTTTAAGCATCTCCGAAATATATAAGATAAAAGTTTAAAAAAAAAAAAAAAAAATTTGTCTTGCATTGTAAAGGGCTTTTATTGTCATTTTAATACTTATCATTCAATGCTTAAAAAAAAGAACGACCAATATTTGAAAATATACATATAAATATGAATATATATATATATCGTACATGTATTGGTTTCTGTAAATGTAAATCCGTAGAAACTCAAGTGTTTATAAAAAGTGCTCAATACCAAGTAGAGCTGTTTATAAGTATAAATTTTTATTTATACAAACATTATTGGTTACATATCTGCATACATGTTTCGGTTGCACTTTCCCAAGAAAGTCAACCTCATCAGACCGAGAATCTTTCAGGAATGAAATATATATATAAATATGAATATATATATATATATATATATATATATATATATATATATATATATATATATATATATATATATATATATATATATATGAGAGAAAGAGGGGAAGGGGATAAGGGTGAATATAACAACATGGAAACATATGTTTATGAAATCAAATCGATTCTAAAATAATTCTAAAACACTCGGGTTAACAATTATTGTTTTTTTTTAATCCCTAAAGGCCAGTGGTTTGGTTATATTTAAGACAAAAACAAATACCTTCATTTAATGCCCGAGACGGCTGAAATATTTTTTTTGTTCTAAAGAAAGAAATATGCATTTAAATATAACTTTGTATTCCTTCAGTGTGTTCTTCTTCTTCTTCTTCTTCTTCTTCTTCTTCTTCGCTTTCTTCTTCTTTCTAATAGCGATGTAAGAATTTGATTTCAGACTCATCTTTTACTTTCCATTAATTATACTTTTAAATCAAGAAGAAAAAAAACGAAGGTGTGTCGATATTGTCAACAACAATATAAAACGCCCGCACGTTTCTCTGCAATACAAAATAACGAGCAATAAATTAATACCTTCTTTTTTTTACGTAATTTTGATTCCATTTTCCCTGCAATTCATTTGAAAGCAAAACCAAAGCATTGTTTATTAATAATTAATTACAGATGTCCCAAAGAACTTCTCAATCGTAAATACCATTCCGATTCAAACGATTGCGTTTTTAAGCTTCATCGGCGCAGAATAGTTTCAGGGGATATTCCTAAGATTTTTTGAAATTTCATTTATTTTTCTATCGCAAGGACATCTAATATTATACTAAAGCTGAGTTAATCAACGTTGGTTTCCTTAAGGATTTTCGTCAACAGTTGTGTCCATCTAGCCTTTTCGACCACTCGGTCATATTTTTGATCTTTTGATAATGAGAGGTTCCACTCTCGAAAATTAAAGTTGACCTTTTCCGGACCTTTTTAAATTGCTTGACAGTAAACGTTTTTCTATTTACTGTTCTGGTATTTAATCTGTTATAACGTGAAATATTAATAAATTGATTTGAGATTCCATTCATATTTTCTCTTCTCGTTTATTTTTGTTCATCTGTTCCACCTTCCGGTACCTATATCACATTGCTCCTGCCTCGGATTACTAACTTACATTTATATTTACCAGCAATGCTTCAAGCAAACTACAATTTCCTATATATATATATATATATATATATATATATATATATATATATATATATATATATATATATATATATTATAAATAAATATTAATTACCTACAGACATCGATGTTTCATGCTTACACAATCTTCAGTGCAAGAAGTTAATTCCCGACTGTCGGCTGGCGCGAACTCCGATCACAAATCGACACTGATTCGAAGTCAAGAGTCTTACCCGTCGGCCACCGCAGATTAGCTTGGAAGTTAGGAGGAATTTAACTTTGTAAATGCCAAGTATTTACAACGAGCAGAGAATAGTGATCAACAACAACAAACCGTGTTGGATCTCGTAATGAAGCTAGTGGTACTGATTGTTATTAAACTCTCTCAGAGTGGCCGACCTTAGTAATGGGGACTATATAATAATATATATTTTATAAATAAATATTGATTATTTATTACCTACAGACATCGATGTTTCATGCTTACGGAATCTTCGGTGCAGGAAGTTAGTTCCCGATGGTCGGCGGGCGCGAACTCCAGTCACAAATCGCCACTGATTCGCAGTCAAGAGTCTTACCCGTCGGCCACCGCAAATTAGGAGGAATTTAACTTTGTAAATACCAAGTCGGCACATTATATATATATATATATATATATATATATATATATATATATATATATATTAGTTTCTATAGATGTTAATTCGTTGAAACTCTAGTGTTTATAAAAGGTGCTCAAGAACAAGTAGAGCTGTTCTTTAGTATAAATTTGTATTTATACAAACATTATTGGTTACATATGTGCATACATGTTTCAGTTAAACTCTCCTATAGAGAATCAACTTCTTCATCAAAACACCAAAGAACTGCCGTGTGTTCATGGTGTTAGCCATGCTGATGACGGCTGTGAGCCAGAAACACGTGTCTAATGATTACTTTTATGTACGTATAAAATAAATAAATATATATATATAAACGAAAAATACGTCCTATGAAGTTAAGGGCGACTAATAATGCAATTTTCTGCATCTTAATCACTTAGGAAGTGAGACAATCGAAATAATAGTAAGAAAAATAACAACGAACGCTGCAATCAGCTATAAAAATAATTACATAAAAATACATTAAATATTTAGGTGATAAAAATCGTACATATTTCTAGACAGAGTGTTAGAACGCTGGACTATAGACATTAATATCGAAGGTTCGATCTCTGTCTAAGTTAGCCATGCTGATGACAGCTGTGAGCCAGAAACACGTCTCCATGGATTACTTTTATGTACGTATAAAATAAATAAATATATATATATATATACATATATAAATATATATACATATATAAATATATATATATATAAATATATATATATATAAATATATATATATATATATATATAAATATATACATATATAAAAATATATATACATATATATACAAATATAAATATATATATATACAGATATAAATATATATATATATACATATATAAATATATATATACATATATAAATATATATACACATATATATACATATATAAATATATATATATAAATATATATAAATATATACATATATAAATATATATATATATACATATATAAATATATATATATACATATATATATACATATATATATACATATATAAATATATATATATATATAAATATATATAAATATATATATGAACATATATATATGCATACATAAATATATATATATATACATATATAAATATCTATATATATACAATTATAAATATATATATATATCTATATACATATATATATATATATATATATATATATATATAGAGAGAGAGAGAGAGAGAGAGAGAGAGAGAGAGAGAGGGAGAGGGGGGATAGATAAGAAGTGAGAGGGGGAGAGAGTGGAGATTAAAGCAATAATTCCAATAGATCAAAAAGAAAGGAGACATCCCTACAACATCCTGTTAAATCTAAAGCGTGGGTGGGAAAGAAACAAAAACGACCGCGTGGCCATCGTCGTGGTTTAATAAGTTCCAAAAGATCCACATGCCGCCGCGCACGATGTCCGTGAATCTGTCGCCTGCGTGGGCGAAGCTCCGGATCAGTAACGTTTGCGACCGGCTCCCACTGTTTTGTGACCCGTTCCTGGTCAGCCTACCGTCGCGCGATTCGTCACGGATATTGTGAATAGTCCACAGGTAGCCATTTCCCTGGTTTGCACACGCCATTGAGTGTGGCCAACATATGGTCGTCACTGCCACCCACGCATTACCTCTTCTCTCTTGACCCAGAAAACGTTCAACTATTTCTGAAGGCACGATTTGGACGATGGAGCATCTAAAATAGCGAAATTGAACACGCGCCCCTAAAAATATTTTCGAAATTTTTATTAGTTAATAAAACATCAAAATAATAATTAAAAAACAAAACGATGATTGCATTACAATAAATATTAATAGGGGTGGGACGTAATGGGTGAAAATTTCAGATTCATGCGAGTAGTATTTTTTGTGTTCATTTATACATAAATAACACTAAACAATCAAACATTTTGAAAATTTTGCAAAATTCAGAAGGTGCAGGCCACTAGTTTTTGGCTATTTTACATTCATAAAAACCCTTTCACAGCCTGAAAATGGTCCTAAATTACAGTACTATATCAGATTTAACCATCTATATCCATTCATAGCTTTTGAGGATGTTTTAGGACCTGCAATGTTGCATGAAACCACTTTTTCACCGAAAAATGATAGAGTTTGAGTCCCGTGGAGCCCTAACGGCTATTTTTGACCCCTAATATTAAAAATATATTTTTTGTATGCGTCCTCGCAATCTTTGTGAAAGGCTTTGTCTGTCGGTGTGTGGGTTATGTGACTAACCGATTGTTCTTTTTAAATAGCATTTTCATCGTTACTGAAGCGATGCATCTTATTTATTGTTTTGATGAGCCACCACTTATCACGGTTAAAAGCAACTCGAGGATGAGGGTTAATGATATAGATAGAAGATTAAACTGGTTAAACTTGTGACGAGTCTATCAGGCATGTGTATGCACTGTGGTGATATATCGAAAGTGAAACCTGGAGATAAGTCATATGAGAATGATACGGTGGACGTGTAACGTGAGTCTTAAAGACGGGCTATGATCTCATGGCCTCAGAGGTAGACTAAATCTGGAAAAAATAAAAACATGGTTATTGGAATATAAAATGAACCTGATTCATATATATATATATATATATATATATATATATATATATATATATATATATATATATATATATATATATATCATTAGATGATACATAGATAATTATAGTGTAATGTGTGTCTTAAAGACGGGATATGATCTCATGACCTCAGAGGAAAAAATAAAAACATGGTTATTGGAATATAAAATGAACCTGACTTCTGTGAGATGTATTTTTTCACGGTCTGTTTCATTTGCCGTGAGCCAAACAACATTATATATATATATATATATATATATATATATATATATATATATATATATATATATATATATATATATATACACATATATATATATGTATACACATATATATATATATATATATATATATATATATATATATATAAAGAGAGAGAGAGAGAGAGAGAGAGATAAGTATATATAGAGAGAGAGATGTATACATATATATATATATATAGAGAGAGAGAGAGAGGGAGGAAGGGAGATATATAAATATATATAGAGAGAGAGAGAGTGAGAGAGAGAAAGAGAGAGAGAGGGGGATAGAGAGAGAGTGTGTGTGAACGATGGGAAATAATTGAATAATGAAAAAAGTAAAGTTACATACTTTATAAGTTTATTATCAGGTGTTTAGACAAGGAATATAATATTTTTTATTAATCTTATACGCGCATAAAAGTATATATATATATATATATATATATATATATATATATAATGGATTGAATGATAATAAAATAAGAAATGAATCAGACTTTTTTTAATTAATGTTCTATATATCCATTATTATTAATGCTCTATCCACTATATTGAGCTTTGTTTTTATCTTGATAGTTTACTAGTTAAAGATATTGTGTATATCTTTTAAGTATCAGCTCACTATATATATATATATATATATATATATATATATATATATATATATATATATATATATATATATGTGTGTGTGTGTGTGTGTGTGTGTGTGTGTGTGTGTGTGTGTGTGGAATTTGGATTTATATATATTTTGTAATGTTTTATGAAAGTCTTGCAATTAACTTCGGCACACTTATTACTTTTCGCTCATTTTTCAAACAAAAAAAAACAAATTAGAAATCAGATGAGAAAGAATTGGAATTCTTTTGAAGACAATTGAGTTACCCGGCTGACAACATCTACGAATCTCTGGACATATATTTAACTTTCATTTCCCGTCTGGAATTTAATAAATTCTCCAAATATAAAAAAAAATAACTCTTCCAGAAGAATAGTGAGAATGTGTTTCTTTATTTTTGCCCGCCCAACATCCAGTGAAGACATCACTTTTGTTTGTTTCATCTTAACTTTTCTAATATAATACATGTTGTGTATCTCTCTCTCTCTCTCTCTCTCTCTCTCTCTCTCTCTCTCTCTCTCTCTCTCTCTCTCTCTCTAAATAGTATTAAAAGCACCCTTTACTAAGGCCGGGCACTCTGAGTGAGTTTAATGACAAGCAGTACTACTAGCTTCATTGCGAGATCCAACACAGTTCGTTGTTGTAAATCACTATTAGCTGCTCGTTGTAAAATACAAAGTTAAATTCCTCCTTAATTCTAAGCAAATTGGTGGTGGCCAACGGGAAACGCTTTTGACTGCGAATCAGTGGCGATTTGTGATCGAAGTCGGACTGTCGGAAATTAACTTCCTGCACTGAAAATTGCGTAAGCATGAAACATCGATGTCTGTAGGTATTAAATAATTAATATATTTATATATATATATATATATATATATATATATATATATATATATATATATATAAGTCGAAACAAGCTTTTCTGTTAGCATAAATAATATTTAATTAATAAATGTATAATTATAAGCCCATTAAAGGGGGGCATTGTTAGGGACAAATTAACTTAATTGTTTAAGCAGTAATTCAAGAGGTCTCTCCATTTGTTGAACCCTATGTATACAGTTTAAATAGTACTGATTAAAAGCAGTATTTACACGTCTCATTCGCCTAACTGGTCGGTTACGGATGTCATGTTACAAGACTCGAGGTTTGAGGTTCCAACCGTGCGGTTAGCGGATCAGCCACGCTGATGAGCATTCAAAAGGCGAAACAACAAGCTTTGTTTTATCGCCGTTCGATGATAATGCCTTATATGGATACAACCTGCAAAATTGCTATTAACTCTTACACCCTCCTCTCTTGTACATTGCCCTGGTTTTGGTTGTGAAGACTGAAGCGTCAGTTCAGGAATAACTTACGAAATATTATCTTTGAGATAACTACCACTAAGAAATATCTGGGGGTTACGGTCCGGTAGTGTGAAACCCATACTGATAGGACGGTGACCAAAATGTCTCCGTATATCATTGAGTGGCGATAAAACAAAGACTGTTGAAAATGCGTTACTGAAACTTGGTGGACAAGTCAGACATAGATTGAAGTTTATTTGTAGCCAATATGATTGGATTGCAGAAAGGGGCAGTTCAACCAGGATTTTTTTACCCCACCCAATAGACAGGTATTGTCTGGGCCTTCGGGTCTGGATTTACGCCGGTCTATCGGTTGTCTGTCCTGTGCAGTTCTAGGAGGTGCACCCTCCCAGGCTTTGCCTTCTCAACCTTTTGAGAAGGGGTTAGTTTATTGCTAATCGCCTGGGGCGCCCCTACCGGGGAATGCCGACGGGGCTGCCCAGGCAATTTTTAAATGACCAGAGCGCTCAAATTCTCGAGCGCTGGTTTTTCAAATCCCACTTTCTCGACCTTGTGTCACATCTTACCTTGTGGGAGGAAGATAAATAGATGCAGAAAGGGTTGTGTGTTTTATTAAGGATTCCAGGTCTTTTGGGGAAGAGAGGGTAACCCTGTAATAAGTCGAAGATTTTTTATTAAAAAATTAAATAACAGAAGACGACATTTTGAATTTCCTGAATTATTCTTTTAAAGCAGTCAATGATATTAAGGTTAATTTAAAAAGTAATATATCTAACTTAATTAAATAACAGAATTTACTTTGACGAAATGTTTTTAGAATTTTAATTACAATCTCTTATTATTTCGCATTATTTAGACTATTCGGACTATGTCCTCATCTTGGGTGTTATTCTCACAACGTTTCGGCCGATGTAACCTTCGACCTTCTTCAGGGTGCATCTTGTCGAACTTGATTTATAGTCTAAAGTGAGTTTTGCTATATTCTTATTGAAACCTTCAATCTCCAGAGATTTGTCACTTAGAACTGATTATTACTTAGGACTTTATCCATTGTGGGTCCACAAGTGATAGTTATCTGGAGGTGGAAGGTTCGATCCTCATTAAAGGCGATACTAAGAATATAATAAAAATTACTTAAGACTTCTACCCGGTCATGGCTGACGAAACGAGAAGAAACTACCCTCGTAGATTAAATAAAGGGTTGAGTTCGAAATTTCGTACAGATTCCCGAGTTCGAACAGATGCATCTACAGAATGACGGAGGTTACATCGGCCGAAACGCTAGGAAACTAAGATGAGAACAGTAGTCCGAATAATACAAAGTAAGATCAGTAGTAGTAGTAGTAGAATTATATTTACCCAGTCCCTACTATGGCACCCTTAACACCTCAAGGATGCTTTATGCCAACTTCGGTGATAATCTGTCAAATAGCTTTAGAACCTATAAGTTTCTAACAGACAGACACACAATGCTTATTTTATTTACCTCTCCAGGAGGTTAGACACAAGGTCAGGTGTTAAATTGAAAAGCCAATGCACTAGGATTAGCGCACTATGACCCTAAAAAATGCCTGAGCAGCCCCGTTGGCATTCCACTGTAGAGACGCCTCGGGTGATTAACAATAAACTGACCCCTTCTCAAAGAGGTGGGACCTCCTGGAACTGAACAGGAGTCCACCTCAGCTCAACAGCAACAAAGTCACTGTCGGACTGAGTGTCGAGGACGTATCCTCGACTGGTACAAAATAAGTTAACTGAACTTGCGCTTATAGTTGTTAGGTTATCACACATTACCTAAAAATAACCGTGACCTGAGTTTTTCGGCCTTTTCTTTTTACACTTTCAAAGACTTCTTTAATCCGCCGACTTATCCGGTCGACAAAGCGTAAGAATCGCTCGACATATTTTATTTTCATTTCGAAATTCAATAAATTCTTCAAATATGGGAAATAACTATTGCGGAAGAATCGCGAATGAAAATTTATTTTATCTCGTCCGACATCCAATGCCATCAAAATATTTTTTAAAATTATTTTTGTTCAACAAATCAGCAAAGAAAGTAAAAGAAGTTGTCAAAACAATGAAAACTGTGTTCTTGGTCACGTGATCCCCCCACAAAAACAAAATTAGACAGGTCTTTTTTTTCTTTTTTTTTTTTTTTTGAAATACGAAAATCCATCTCCCCGAAATGGGGTCTACCAGGATCGCTGCGTTTATTGATAAGCGGAGATCGATTAAACCTGCTTTGTTTGAATATTTAATAAAAGGAATTTGAACTTTTGTAGAAAAGCCCCCTACCCCCACCCCCCAAAAATATATATAAATTCCTTCCCCCTAAAAAACTGACAAAACCCCTAAATAAATCCCCCCTCCTAAAAAAAACTGACAATGTTTCTGATTTTTTTTAAGATGAGACTTGATAATATGTATTATTTGGATTGTTCGGACTACTGTTCTCATCTTGGGTGTTACTCTCACAATGTTTCGGCCGATGTAACCTCCGACCGCTTTCAGGTGTATCTTGACAATGGTCTTTGTTGGTGAATGGTGGAACTAATGTTTTTGTTCTTTTTTTCCAACAGACCATGGTCGTTAGAATTCAAAATATCTGATGTATTTATGAAACGGAAAGAGCGTTGAGTCACGAATTAATACGAAAATCTCAAGGTAGAAAAGAGTATTCTGAACAGCACCTCCTCAGATGTGGCAACAGTACCTCCCCATCTTGGGCCATATCTGACACGAATATAGGTAGATGATCGCATCAGGATTCGTATACTTTCTAGAGCAGTAGAATGATCCAACCATTTCTTCAGCTACTTTAGCAACATATTTGATGTAAGTCTTCCATTTTAAGTCTGGGGCGAAATTCAATCCTATGGCTCTATAAAAACAAGTGGCTTCATTTCAACATGGGCAAAACGAAGAGAGGTCTGGGTAGTGAGTAGACACTCGGCCCTTCTATGTGGGGTCATCTGCGTTCAGTTAGGGGCTTGGCGGGGTATTTCTGTTTGGACGCCAAATTCCTTTTTGGTGAGTGTACGAATAAAGGGTTCGGTCGGGGTGTTTGTTCCACGTATCGAGTACACTCCTTCAATCGTATAGATCAGCCCCCATGGCTGCTCTCAAGATAGGGCAAAATGGACTCGCTTTAATAAAATGTTACTTCCCTAATTCTAGTTCGACCACCGTTCATGTGTAACAATATATATAGGCTTCTTACTTTAATCCATTTTGAACTAATTGCTTTACCACTGATAATTAAACTCTACAGCCTTTATAACCTTTTACTTATTGTAAGATCATATACAGGGTGGGCCAAAATAAGAGTCCTATCTTTAAATTTGAATAACTTGAATTTGAATAACTTCCACAAAATAAAAGTTAAACTCACCAAACTTTATGTGTGTGTAGACTGACCCTTCCGAGATTTTTTGAAATAAACAAAACAAATTTTAGCCGAAAAACACTTCTTAAAACTTACAAAAACTAAAGTATTGTTTTTTACACTTTTTTGAGTTTTTTAAGCAAAAATAATGTTTTCTAAATGAGGGTACGTTCCTTAGGGCTAATACGGCTCATGCTTGCTTCGGAAGGGGTCCTTTACTTATTCTAAAAAAAAAAATTAAAAAAATCAATAAATAAAAAAGTTATGAATTTTTAAAAATAGGACCCTTATTTTTGCCCACCCTATATGTAGATGAGTTTTCTTCTTAGTAACTTTTATATCTTGTTTAATATGATTAATTGTGTTGCCGTTTCCTTTGGTGTGCTACTCCCTACGTGTAATGTTGCATCTATTTTCTTTAACCTTGAACCCTATGTACATTCCTAAACAATAGTTCAGCCTGGTCGGCTATAATTTGAGAACGACATACATCAACTCATCTCTTTGTTTCTAATTTGCTGTGAAATTGAAGATGTTCGTATATGGTCTATTGATGCTGTCCATATGCCTCTATAGGTCATCTCTCGAGATGTACGGACAACAGGTGGGCATATAGAATGTTAGAATGGACCCCGAGGTAATAGAAAAGACCTAGAAGAATGCCAAAAACCCGGTGGAGAGACGACCTCGATAGTCAACTAGGTCCTACTTGACCACGCCTAGCTAGGGGTAAAAAAAAGGTGGAAACAAAACCAGAGAGGGGT